>CM021767.1:60494328-60538800 GCA_011076525.1 Nettapus auritus
AGAAATGGATCTGCCTCTGATACAGTCCCTTAAGAGCTCGACTGTCGTTCCTTAGTGTTGCGTCCTGCAGGTTAGGCACCCTTGGAACACCTTGTCACAACAGCTCACCTGGGGCTTTTCTCTTGCAGAAAACGGAGGTAATTGAAGAAGCTTTTCCTGGGTGAGTGCGATGTTAGATTTCTTGTTTGTGACTTTTTGTGTAAACGTATTTTTCTGCTTGTGCTCTTTCATTGCTGTAGTGCTAATAACCAATTTTCTTATTTGCATTAGTATGTTTATGGACACTCCTGAAGATGAGAGAACCAAACTGATCAGCTGCCTGGGTGCTTTTAGACAATTCTGGAGCAGTCTTTCCCAGGTGAACATTTATTTTGTTGCTTTGATATACTTTTTTTTTTTCCTTCCCATGTAGTAAAACCTTGTCTAGCAGACAAACACGTAAATTATAAGGTCTGTTTCCAGATACTCAGAATCTGATTTCAGGTGTGACACGATAAGGAATGTAGGAAGACTATGCAAGAAAAAGATCAGCTTTTACATTAGAAGATTATACAGTTGTTTGGCAAAAGTTGTTGTGCATTTCTAATAAAGATAACCAAGTGGAAGTAGTAACTGTTAAAAAAAAAAAAAACAAAAAAAAACCTATTTTTGGTAGACATGAATAAGTAGAAAAAAAAATAAAAACGTTTATGTTCAAAAATTACCTTTTAATAGTTAGATACCTCTAGGCATTCTTCCTGTAATGGGAGATCTACTCATCTTCATTTTCAGTTAATTTCATTATAACTGATACGGGAAAAATAGTATAAAACAATTCACAGAATAGTCTAGGTTGGAAGAGACCTCCAAGATCACCGAGTCCAGCCTCTGACCTAATTCTTCGTGGTTCTCTTCTGTACTGAACCCGTATATGAAAAACAAAGTTGACTATAGAAATCGGTTTCGGGTGTGAGGTGAGACTTCAGTGGGAACTGTTTCCAATACTGTGTCAAATGACTTGTAGGGAAAACTGAACGTTGGACAACTGGACTAAAAACATTTTAAATCTCATTCTTATCTCCTGTCAGTTTCAGTTCTTTATGGTAGGACTTTATATGAATTTTATGGTTTGTTTCACCACCCATAAATACATTGTTTCTTCCATTTGCTGTTTTTTCAGGAATCCCATGAACAATGTGTCCAGTGGATAGTGAGATTCATTCATAGCCAGCACAGTCCTAAAAGAATTTCTTTCCTTTATGACTGTTTAGCAATGGCAGTTGAAACTGGACTTTTGCCACCCAGGTAAGTTAAGCCACAGTGGGTCAATAAATAGGATACTTGGAAGCTGCAATACTGCCGGGTGCTCTGTGAGAGTGTTATTGAAGTATTGCTGGAGAGCACATGCTCATAATCCATCATTTATTCTTGTATTATCTTATTCTGCTAGGATGGTTTGTGAATCTCTGATAAACTCTGATACTCTTGAGTGGGAAAGGACACAGCTGTGGGCCTTAACATTTAAATTGGTCCGGAAAATTATCGGAGGTGTAGACTACAAGGTATTTTCCCCCCATTCTTTTCTTTGTGAGAAGATGTATTACTTTATGGCTTTACTTTTATGCTTTTGTGCTGGTGAATTCCAGTGTCTCAGAGTCTGCTTTGTTAATGAAAGAAAAAGGTAACTGAGCGAGGCCAGTTTTAATGCTTTTTTGTAATTGAGCTTTATGTTAATAGATAATTCTGTACAGATATGCAACTCTCTTTTCTAGCACACAATCATCATCTATCCCTTTATTGGTTACTCGGTATCCCTAATGCAGTTGCATAAGTGGTACATACAAAAAAGTAATACTATCAAGAAGTAAGGCTGAAGTTCTTGCATTTGCTCTGCCCCCTGTTGCTACATAGGAAAAGCAAGTTCTGAGTCTTTGGCATGGTCTGACTGCAATAACAGGAGTAGAAAACCATGCATGTATCACAGAAGAAGACCACTTCACAAATGTTGGTGGGCAAGATGTTGTTAGAGCAAACCCATAAAACACAACATTGTACGTTGGGCAGTCTGCACAAGACATCATACGTTGGATATCTCTGGATACACATCAGAATTTCAACAGTTATTTTTCTTACCTGGGGCATGCTGAGATTGAGAAGTCCCGTAAGAGGTTTAATGTCATTAGCGTTCACATTCTCCCTGGCAGTATGTTTGCTGGCACTTAGCAAAAGCCATCTGATTTCACTGAAGATGCTGTCAGGTCATATTCACTGTGTAATGTATCTGCCTGAAATAAAAAATATCCTGGAACATTAATTTAGTGTGCTTTCTTTTAGGGTGTGCGCGATCTGTTGAAAGTGATCCTAGAGAAAATCTTAACAATTCCAAACACTGTGAGCTCAGCTGTTGTGCAGCAGCTTTTAGCAGCAAGAGAGGTAGTTATCTGAATTTTATATGATGTCACATTGTTCTTTTGCCACTCATCAGTCTTTCAAATGGAGCCATTCTAGCTATTAGACCTGTTCTTTTCTGTTACTGTGTTTTGTGCCTCATATGAGAAGCGTTCTGGGGACGTTGTTGTGCACTAAAATCCCTAAAGGAAAAGTCAGACCCCATGTTTGACTTACTGAAGTAAGTTGTATGAGAGAAAATGTTGAGATTAACTACTTTATTTTTTTCTTGGTGAGTGAAAATACTAGTTGTTTTCTATTTTTTAAAATAGTAGTTGTTTGTTCTCTAGCCAGACATAAAGGCATAGTTTTACTTGGGTTTAACAGCCTATCTTACACTAGTACAATTAAAAGCAGATTTTAATCTAATGTACTGTCAGGGTACAACTTAAGAAAAAGTGTTTTAATCTTATTGGTATTTATTTTTATGGGTTGCTCCAGACTAGTAGACAGACTATACCTTTGTCTATCTTATCCAAACTTTTTTTTTTTTTTTAACGCTGATACATTCTTCTACTTATAGGTGGTAGCCTACATTTTGGAAAGAAATGCATGTTTGTTACCTGCCTACTTTGCAGTTACAGAAATCAGAAAGCTGTATCCTGAAGGAAAACTTCCCCACTGGGTAATGACAAGACGTGAAATCACATCTTCTAGAGATTTGTTTTATGCAAAACAAAATGTTGTCTTGTTGTCTTTTTTTTTTTCTTAACAAATTTAAAGTGAAGATTTAGAATCTTTTGTTTAATAGTAAATTCTGTGTTTAGTTATTTTAATTAAAGGTATAGGCTTGTTGTGATTGCATCAGCAGATCCCTGTGTTCTTGCATAAAACTGATGGCATAGTTTTGACCTCTAGCTTGGTGTTCAAAAGCCTTGATGAATTGAGTTGGGCTTGTTGAGTACATTTGGAAACATAGGTCATGGTTACCAACCAGCTTTAAATTGCTGACTGGCATGGTTTTGTTTGTTTAAATTCAGTTCTGCAAAAATATTTGGGGCTGTCATGCAATAAAATGGTCATTGTTTCTGTTAAGAATGTAATAATGATCCAGTTTTTAGTTTTGTTTTCTGTTAAAGTAGATAGATGTCTGGGAAAAGATAAAATCCTGACCCCCTTGAGTTAATGGGAAAACTGCTACTGACTTTTTCTGAGCCAAGAGTTAATCTAGAGCATACTAATGTAGGTGCTTTATTGTTGTTGTATTGTTATCCAGATGCAAACAGAATTTCTGAAATTTATTTTGTCTTAATACCTTTGCTCCTAATAGCATATATGGAAATAATATGGTATATATAAAAGGAACTGTTATTATACAGTTATTAACAGTTATTACTGCTCTCATTCAAGTGCAAAGTGAGAAGAGTGCTTCCTTCCCCTTTACAACGTTGTATTTTTTTCTTTTGTGATGTGTAGGGAGATAGATACAGATAAATCTACTAAAAATAACTAAAATGCATAAGCTGTTTTTTAAGTCTTAAATATTCTGTATCAATATATGCAACTCAGTCTTTTTTCTCCTTTTCTCACCCAGTTACTAGGTAATTTAGTATCAGACTTTGTGGATACCTTCAGACCCACAGCGAGAATAAATTCCATTTGTGGTAAGAGAATGACTTCAATTCACTAAATATTTTGTTTCATATAACCTTTTGGGGCGTATATTCATCTAATCAAAATGATTCAGAGCTTATGTTTCATGTAGTATCTTTCCTTTTGTTAGTTTATTTTCAGACTTGCTTCTCTTCAGGTTTTGCTTTGAAGAGGAAAATTGATATTGCAGCAAAATTGATATAGCAAAAGTGTACTCCTTGTTACGTGGCTCTGTAGTTTCTATCTACACTAGACCTTAAGAAAATCATAGCTTTTCTACATATAAGGGTTTTGAAATAATACAGAACCACTGGTATGTTAATCGTAGTGTTTTCTGATTTCAATTTCCATTGGAGCTTTTGTATCTGCTCAGCTTCATCCCTATTGTGGCAGACTTCTCTGTGAACTTCCTAGTTCAGATGAATACTGCCTCTCTTCTTTCATGAAGGAAAAGCTCACCTTCGCTTATTGCTAGAAATCAGAAGAGCAAAAGTTTGTTTAATTGTGATGCATGTTGTGGTTTTCTTTAAAAAGATGAAGATGTTTGCTTTGAGAATTAAGTAACTTTATGACAGTTGCATTATTTCTTAGCTCTAAGCAAGTTTTATTGCAACTGAACTTAAAGAATGAAGAGATTAAGAATGTAAAATCATCTATAATGTCCCCCAGCATTTTGATTACAAAGTGGGTAGTTATTTTGCATGTATAAATTGGTTAAGGGGAAGATGCAAGTATTTATACTTTTTGTTTTGTGTGATAGTATTATGGTTGGTCTGGACAGTAAAAGTCATGGAATTTGAACTGAGAATTATATTTAGGTCAAAGTTAGGGCCCCTAAATTTAGATGCTCAAATCAGATGCTTATGGTTAAACAACTGAAATATATCCCAAGTCTCTCTACTATCTAATGAGTCTAAATTTATCCTCCAAAAAACTCTTGGTGTGCAGTCAGCTGAATCACACTGGCCTACGCTTACTTAGTTGACTACATTTCCTGCGACTGCAGGAGGAGCACAGATACTTGTATTTGACTATCATCATCTTGAATGGAATCCTGCCCACAGTCTGTCTTAGGGGATGAAAGAAGGAAAAGGGAAAGAACAGGTTATGTACTTAAACTAGTAATACCACTTTTGTTGGAAGGGCCAGTGTACTAAGTTAATCCCTATGCCAAGCAATGACATTAGAACAGTCTTTGGGTAAACTGAAAGGTCTTTAGGCACAGAGGTTGCTCCTCTAAAGATGAAATAAAACTGACAATTTGTGGAGCACTGTTTTTGTGTGTGTGTGGTTTGGCATACAGTAGGAACTAGTGTTTCTTTTAGATTAATACTTGCAAGCACTTTAATTTTCAGGGTATCCAATCCAAATAGAAGGGGATTTAACTCCTTAGATCCGTTGTTAGTTGAAAAGTTGAACTTTCTGTTGGGAAAAATAAAATCAGCTTGAAGCAATCCTATGGTAAAAAGCTATAAGCAATCAAAATTTAAGGAGAGCATAAAAGTGGCTGAGGCTACTTTTTGCATCAGAATGATTAATGATAGGCCAATTTCACTGTTGTAGAATTCATAATGTTTCATTGCATGTAGGTCGCTGTAGTCTTCTTCCTGTGGTAAATAACTCAGGTGCCATGTGTAACTCTTGGAAGCTGGATCCTACAACCCTTCGTTTTCCTTTGAAAGGTCTCTTACCATACGATAAGGTATGCCTTACTAAGCTTCTTAAGCCTCTTTATGTTCCAGAAATACAAAGGTTTTATATTGTTGGGAGGGGGTTGGGAAATCAACTGTGAATATCCTATTGTTCCAGCTAGGCTAAGTTGTAGACGTGTTCCCTGTGTTATGTATTTCAGTGACCTCAAACTGTACGTGGAGGACCTTTAAAGTAGCATGTAGTGTAACTGCTGCCCAGGAGGCTGAAGAAAAAAGTTGTTTCATGTTCTTTTTTGCTGTGTGGGAGCAGAGAAATGATTGAAAAATAGTTTAGCAGTGAGGAGATGAAAGAGAATGGGAAGGTGATTTCTTCTTTTCTATGCTCTTTGTTATTCCATGGGAAAGATACATTTGCAATTCAAATGTAAATAGAAGTTAGCTTATTTGAAGTTAGGACCCTGGGGTGTGAAAGAGTGGTGTACTGAAAGAAGTTAACAATGTAAACGATCAGGACAAAAATTCAAGGTATCCCATCCCCAGTATATCCTAGGTGTCTATGGAAGGATATAGAGGATATATATCTAATGTCGCGTACTGTTCACAGTCCGCAGCTATTTTCAGTTTAGGAATTTCCTGAGACAAGCTTGGTTTCTATATTTAATAACAATTTCTCTTCCAAATACTTGTTCAGTCTTTTCTTGAGCCCATTTAAACTTTTAGCATCCTCAGTATCCTTTTGACAAGGAGCTCTACCTTTCAGCTTTGTTGCATGAGCTGTTGGCTTCTATTTGTTTTGAATTGTGCTTCAGGTAACTTTTTTTCTTTAAAGTGATTCAGATGTTGGAAGATACAGTGAGCAGTTCCATATCTTTGTGCCACTTGTGATTTTTATGGATCTTGGTCATGTACTTCCTCGGCTGTCTTACCTAGCTTCCTTTCAGTTCCTGACGGTCTTCCAGAGTCCTGCTCACAGTTTTCCAAGGCTGTTTTCAGAAAGCATGACACCCTGTTACTGGTTTTAAAGAATGTCTTTCTATCTAGTCCCCATAATATCTCTTCAGTTTTAAGGAGTTGCATTTATTTCCTTCTTTCTTTTGGGTATCAGAGGGCAAAAAGATTTGCACAGGTAGATCTGCATAGATAAAACACTTGTTACATTGTGAACTCAGTTAAATGATAGTATTAAGCATAATCTTGAGGCAATATATGTTTGTATATGTTTGCTTTTTTTTAAAGGATCTGTTTGAGCCGCAGACTGCTTTGTTGCGCTATGTGCTGGAGCAACCGTATTCAAGGGATATGGTCTGCAATATGCTAGGTCTGAATAAGCAGGTACTGTACTGTGCTGTAACACATGGTTTAATTCTGCATAGAATCTGCACTATTCTTTTTCTCTTTTCTTTGCTATAGCTAACTAAGCAAAACAGTTTAGGTCCAGAGAGTGATTTTTTTATTATTTTATCTATTTTATTTTGATTTTATTTTTTAATGAGATCATATTAGGTTAATTGGACACTGTTGTTCCTATCATTTGGATATTGCTTTACGAATGTTAAATTGAAAACTGGAGATTTAAAATATGATTTTTTTTTGCATTGCTTTTTTTTCCTATAAGGCCAGCCTCAAGTACACCCTTGACAGACAGTAGGAGACTGCTAGCTCAAAAAATAAAAACGGTTATTGTTCCTGTTTTTAGTTTTCAAAATGTTGTATTTTGTTGTATTGTAACATGTTACAGTACTACAATAGTGGAACGTTGGGCTTTGTTTTATTATGTTTTTTCTTTTTATACATTAGAATGGGAGGGCTTAGTCTGGCTTGGGGATCCTTGAGGCTGGCCTCATAGTCACTGTTTTGTCTTTTCTTTTTTTCTTCCTTTATTTTTGTTCTGTCCTGTCTTGTCCTGCCCATCCTCCAATGCTCTAGACCTTGAACATTGCTCAGGTATGTTCACAACCTTACTGTTGTATTGTGACTAACGATACGCTGGCCGCTTTGTAGCCACTGATTCCAGTTAGAGAATACATGTACAGTCAGGGCTTGAAATTGGCAGGACCATTAGACAAGGGCAAATTATCAATACAAATCTCTTCAGATATGAGAGATGTAGCATAAAACTGACAGCCAGTGGTCCTTTGGTCCCAAGATTTTGATTGGAATGGACTGCTACCATTACCTTTACCAGTCATAAGTACTTTTATTGCTGGAATTTTCAGATGAAGAGAGACTCTTAGTTCAAGACTTCTTTCCATATGCAGTTGGAAAAACATCCACTGCACTCAATTGTAAAATTATAAACCTGTAAATACAATCCTTGTTAATATATATATATATATATATAAACACAATTAAAAAAAAAAAAAAGCATTAGGAAGTCTCTGTAACAAACTTCCCAACAAGCAATTATAATACTCGTCAAGCTAGGTGAAACATAGTGGTGTGATAAGTAGTTCCTTAAAATTTGGACTACCTGTGGGGTTTTGTTTGTTTTGTTTGTTTTTGATTTAAAAACAAAAGGCAAGCCTGAGCAAATCAACCAAGAAGACTTAGTTCAAAATTTCAAATATAGTAATATATTTACAGTTGATCCCTTGTTACAATAATAATTCCTATTAAAAAAACAAAAAACAAAAAACATTTCAAGCTTTATAAAATGGCGTTGCTGTTTGCAATACTATAGTGAAGGTTGTGTCAGTGTTTCCATTTAAGAAACTTTTTTCAGATTTTTAACTTGACTATAAAATTTACATGATTCTGAAACCTTGTGTATTTTTTCTATTTTAAGTGAAATGCAGCAATGCTCCAGTGCTCTTTCTGGATTGAGATAACGTTTTTGAATGCACAGATGCCTTGGCATCTGTAGCAATCAGTACTCTACTGTTGTATACAACAGTCTTCTGTATTTGAGACTCTTAAAGCAGCTGAAATGTTAAATCTCAGAAATGAGCTGCTAGGTTTAGTGTTCAGATGAGTAGTATTTGTATTTTGGGTCTTTTTCTGTGTCTACATATAGATAATAAATTAAACTCTTCTTGTATGTATATTGTAGCTGGTAAATCATACTAGACTACAGAAAAATAAACATTGAGCCTGTTTTATTCTTCTATTTGTGGTCTGTGCCTTACAGTCAAAAAATGTTAATGTTAAAAATGCTGTTTTTTTCCATCCTCTAAAAATAGTTGATGGAAATTCAATTGAATTAATGAAATATATTGAAGTATACTTCTTAAAACTTGCTTAGTAGCATAAGAATTTCTACACAAAGTTTCAACCTGGCATGAAATTTTATGGCCAAGGAACAAACTTGAAGAATGTAGCTTATAAAGGAAATGCTGACAGAACATGAACTATAGCTGTGCTGCTACAACTACACCAGCGTAAGGACATTTAGGCTGCTGTGATTCCAAAGTGCAAATGTGGTGTAGTGCTGTATAGAACAGGAATACTATATGTTCTACTGAGCCATTGATACACTCTGTTTAAAACTGTGAAAAACATTACAATTTTAATCACTTTTTAGGTACAAATTAATGTTATAGCTCAATTTGTTAATGTAACCAGCTGATAAAAAAGTAATAGCGTGCTTTTCACAAGTTGTGTTACTGCGTTGGTGTTTTCAGTAAAATGGCTGATAATTTTGTATTTTATACTTAGAACTGAACTAACCTCTATACATCGATTGTCACGGTAATAAAAGATGCTTAGCAATGCAAATAGTTCTGAGTTTGTTTCAAAACTGAATACAGAAACACCTCAAAGTGATGATGAGGCATTCCTTTATTTATATGAAGCTGCTTGTATGCCCTGTCAACTATTCACACAGATCCAGTTGCAGGATTGGAGCCTTCATTTGAATCTTTTGCCATCACAAACTAGGTATGGTTCAGCAAATCGGAAATTTGCCCTAGTTGTCGAATATTCTTGAAGACGAACAATGAAATTCTCTGGTTCAGTCTTAGTCTAACACACTAAGCAGATGTGTGTTAGAAAAACGTTCACTCAAACCGTCTCTGAGTTGTGTAGAAAATACATATCCAGCTGTCCACTAACGTTGCAGAGAGAAACAAGAAGGTAAAATTTGGTATGTTTATGCATTCATATATTCCTTTCAGGAATTAAAGCTTTGATGTGGGATTTTTATGAGCTTTTTTTATACTTCTAACAAAACTATGTATGGCTTTAAGTCCGGATGCAGTAATATAGACTTCAGAATATTCCTTCTGTTGGTCTATGGGGTTGGCTTTTTTTTTTTTTCTGCTAGTGTATATACTTCTATGTGTGATAGTATTTTCTTTTCTGCCTGTGTGAATTGGTTTATAGGAAGGAGAGTTTTAAATTGTATCTTGTGTCACTTCATATACCTGGGTAGTACTCCCAATACTTATTTACCTTTTGAATAATTTTGTCAAAGTATTTAACAATCTCTGTGGGTTTGGGTTTCTGGGGAGTTTTTTGTTCATTTGGTGTTTTTTGGAAAATGTTTAAAAGCTTAGAGTGTCTTACATTGCCAAATTAAGACTTGGTTTAGGGACCATATTTAAGGGAGTACTTAAAACAGTTGCTTCTTTAAATCAAACTGCAGTAATGTCTTAAAACAGTCATGAAACTGCTTTTGAACATTTTGCTTTATATTATTACCTTCTCTGTACATACAGATTTGCATGAAAAAAGTCCTTTTTGAATAATGGAATCCTTGAATAATTAATCTGGATGGTGCTGCAGTCTAAAAATGAAATTTACTTAAGTTTTAATGTAAACTTTGATTGGTTTTAGTTGGGGAAACTTTGAAAAAGGAGGTAATTTTTCAGGTGTCTTGTTTCTGTAATGTTATACAAACTGTTAATTAGGACATATTGTATTAGTGATTTTGCAAATTGCTAGTGGCGTTCTGCAGCTTTGGCTATGAGATTATCTGTACTGTGCTGTGTTCAGGTGGATGTGTAGTTGTAATCTCTGCTAGCAACAGACCAGGATAGTTTGCTTAGGGAAGTTATTTGATGTCTGTCCATGCATCTTGGAAGTAGAATTAAAATACCAAGTGAAAGGAATAACATAATGCAAAAAAAAATGACTTCCCCTATCACTGTATATTGATGCTGGGAACTTTCTGGTATTATCAGTGTTACCATGGGAAAGTACTAAAACTAAAGGGTGTGATTACTTTTTTTGATAAATTTCTGATTGTCTGAATGCAATTTCCTTGTTCAATCTTACACCATTTTTAATGAGGAAGACTTCAAAATGTCCACTGAACTTGGTAGAAATAGAGTCAGGTTTAATATAAACAACGAACTGTAGGGGCTCGTTTTGAGTCTTGGCAGCATTCGGTTGTGGAAAGTGGAAGTGAGAGGGGGCTGTAGTTCTGTTCTGTATCAACTACTTTAGCCATTTAATTTATGCACTTTGAATTTGACTTCTGGAGATACCCATTGCTCAACAGGACTCTTTGCCTCTGAGGTGTCGTCTCCTGAATCCACTATTTATTACATATGTTCAAGCTAAATGGTGTTTCTTTAAAATATTTGAAACAATAATGACCTGCAGCTAGCCTTACTGACTTCTTTAAATAATTCTCTTGTAGGGAAATCTTTTAACAAACAAAAAAAAAACATACAATTGAAGCTTTGATTTTCTACAAAAAGGTACCATTGGTCCGTTAGAGGGCTGGTCTTAAGAGAAATTTTAGTATCAAATTGTCCTGGTAGTACTTTTTTTTACTGTATCTCTTTATCATTTAATAAAGTTTTCAATTATGTTATATATTTGTCAGATACTTAAAGCTTATTTTGAGGAACAAAATGGAGAGTGTTTATTCACTTTTTTAATTTATTTTTAAAGACCAAAGCATAGTGGTTTTTACTGCTGTATTTTTCCATATATAAAAATATTTCCAAAATCCCAAATCAGTTTTTATTTATTATGCTAATAAAATAACCCCCCAACCCTGCAAAGACGTAGGCAAGTGCAGTATTTTGTTTCTGAGCACTCCAAAACTCATAGATAGAAAATTTCTGCTTAAATGTGTTCACTGAAAATAGAGAAAAAAATGCCAGAAAACTAATAAAAGAAGATAGAATATGAAATACTGCTATGTCTATCACGCAATATTGTAAAGCAATAAAAGGATGAATTTCAGAATATAAGGATGAATTTATTTCACTAGTTTCCTGGCTCCTAAACGTTTCCCAGTCTTAGAATTATTGAGAATACTGAAAATTCCTACTGGAAATTCTGGCTTTCTTTTTAACAGTAATATTTTCCTGTTGTATTCTTTCAATAACTTTAACCTAAATTAATATAGCCTAACACGATTAGGCTTTTGGACATTAACCCAGTGCTTAGCAAACTATTAAATTTCAAGCCCTGTACGTAGTAGTTTTGCATGCTGGATTATAAACTAGTCTGTAGTCTTGTCTGTTGCACCCTGCTCTGCTTCATAATTAGTTGCTTGGTGAGGGAGGGGGGCCGGGGGAGGAGGGGATAACGGGGAAAAAAAAAGCACAACAAACCAAACAAAACCGAAGTATTCTCAACTGATGATGTTAACATTGCTCTCTGTAAACCTGTAGCGTGGTTGATCTGTGGCAATGGCATTGGCATTGTGTACTGGAAGAGAAGGTGAAACAGTAACCCGTGCTTTCTATTCTAGTTAGAGGTTTGTGTTAAGCATGCTTGGAGAAAGCACAGCTAGAATTGTAGCTTTCTGCAGTTTGGAGCTGGCAAAGAGCATGCAACAGGGGATGCTGTTCACTACATTTTGCCAACTTTTCCCATTCTTGCATTTTATGTTCAATTTAAGAGAATATTTTCTTTTTTTTTTCCTTGCAAAAGATCACCATCAATGAAAGTTAGAACAAGCATCCCCTTTGAGCATCCCTCTTTCCTTTTATTATTTCTTACTTTATTAATTAAGAGGTGTTTTTAGGCTGCCTGGCTAGTAAGTCAAAGAACTCATCTAAGGCATCTAAACTCATCTAAACTATTTTATGAATATTTGGGTAACCTTTTAAAACTTTTTTTTACGTATGCCTTTTTGCCTCTAGAAAGGGACCTTGCATTTTCATGGTTAGTGTTTGAGCAGCCCAGTTCCTTTTCTTTTGTATCATTTGAAGTAATAATGTTTTCTTTAAGGCTGCATTATGTTACAGGCATCGGATGTAAGCATTAAAAGAAACAGAAACGTGACCATTCCTGAAGAGAGATTGTAATGAAACGAGCAGAGGTTAGATTAGTTCCATGGTTCTAGCATTGTCTGAAGAAAGTTAAATTCCATGCAGCTTTTTGTTCTTAGTAATAGCAGCTTGTACCACTAACTGTACAAATACAGAGTACAACAAGGTTGTTGCACTTGACATTATACTTTAAATTTAATACTTGTGATCTGAGTTCCAAACTACTCATAGTGGGCCTGGCTTATGTACATCAGTGCTAACATACAGATCTGAATATATAACATATTCCTTACTTGATTGTTGTTGAAGGTCATTAGAGAAGGTGAGTTACTTTAAGTGATTTGTCTGATTGCGTACCTCGCTGTGGAGATTGTGGCCATCTAAATCCAACATGTAGAATGTTCAGCACTGTAATACATAATTACTGTTCTATGCATGGTATATAGAACACATCGCTTACATCAGATTAACTTTCAAGTCTTCTTGATCTTGCCTTGTACTAGATGGTGCTGTGTCAGTAGGACTTTAATTTTAGGGGTACTGACCAGTTCGTTCTGCTGCTAATTGTAGGTGAGCCCAAACTGAGAGTGAGAAAGAGAAGGAATGGTCATGACAGACCTGTAGGGTGTACTGGGATGCTTCTTCTGATTTTGTCAGTATAATTGGTATTTTTTCCTTTATGGTGCTTTCTGCTTTCAAAATTTACTTTACAAGGAAGGGGAAAAAGAAAAAAAAAAAAAGTGTTTTAAAAAAATTTTTTTTTTTTCTGTAAGTGCAAGATCAGAAAAATAACATTGGGCATGAATTTCTTTAAAATACAGACCCCCCCCAAAAAAAATTTCTTGTGCACTGGTGATCTGTGTTATAGAACTGAGTAGGGAATGACCTAAAAATCGTCATGACCTGTAACATAGTGCAGCTTTAATACAGTGGCTTATCCTTAACTTAAGTTCAGACTTCATTTCATGCTTCCCAGCCTTCTGTCAAAGTACTGTACTATAACTGCAACTGTACAAGTCCTGAAGTTAATGGCAAGACTTTTGGAATACTGTATCTGATCTCTGCCTTACAGCACAAGCAGCGCTGCCCTGTGCTGGAGGACCAGTTGGTGGATCTTGTGGTGTATGCCATGGAACGGTCTGAGACTGAAGAGAAGTTTGACGATGGTGGAACCAGTCAGCTTCTGTGGCAGCATCTCTCCAGCCAGCTCATTTTCTTTGTGCTCTTTCAGTTTGCAAGTTTTCCTCATATGGTCCTGTCGCTCCATCAAAAGGTAAATTGTTTGTATCACTCCCAGTTGGTAAGAGAGACTTAATAGAAATAAAAAAGTAATCCTCACCCCTCCCAAGAAGTACCTTATGGATAACAATCAATTATTTTTATTATTGTGCCCTGCAGAAGCAAGTCAAATTCTCAAGTTACATTGTTGTTAGGTAGGTCTGTTTTCAGTTTATTCAGTTACAGGGTGTTGTATTATATTTCAGTTCCAAAAGTGTTAGTAGCTAGATTTGGGAGATAAACCGGCATAATTTAGAAGATCTGAGTACTGTAGTGCTGCATCCAATATACAGCAAAGCTTCAAGCAGAGCAAACAGCCTGTGCAGTGTGTGAGCTAAAGAAACCTGCCTTGTAAATGAAAGCAAGAATTTATGGTTTGTTTGTTTAAGCAATCTAATCAGAGTGGTTTAATCAAAGATCATTTGTCCAATTACAGTGACATTAGCATTTACAGTCTACAGTTATTCTTACTTCCTAATAGTAATACTGTTAAAAGGGATGCACTTCCTAGTATTTACTGTCTCCTTTTTGAATCCTAAAGGTGGTGTTGCCAGTCTTCCATTAAAAAGGATAGGAAGGGTTACAGTATGCCAGCAGCATCCTGAACTCTCAGCTGAGACAAGTATGGTGTTCATGATAGGAAAAGGGTGTTCTCTCTCCTCATTATAGGATCAGCTTGTGGCTATTTCGATAAAATTTAAAATGTGCTACACCTTGCTTCATCTTTGTCCATGGTTCCATGTAAATCCAAGTTTACTATATATAGTGTGTGTTACATGTGGAGGATACCTTTTTCCCTGCCCTTTTTGGTAGCCCTAAAATTCAGTTGTTTTCATATAATGACTGTCAATGAACCTTTGGTAAAGCAAGACAGTACTATTAAAACAATAGGTGCTATGCCACAAAACTGTAACTGTCTAAGCTAAAAATCAAGCAAAGTAAGAGTAGAGGTTGAGTAGAGTATTGTTATTAGAGAATTGCTGTATCAGATGAACTAAACAAATTAAAATAAAAGAGAGACTCGGGCAGGCCCAGAGAGTCCAGGTGAAGCAAGTCCAAGTTATTTGGGTTCAGAAACTTTCTAAATAGTTAGTATAAAACCTATGGCCTGCTGCTATCAGTGGTGATATTCCTTTTGGCAACAAGGCCACAAAGTGACAGCTGAAGGCCAACGTTTAAGAGTTGCTGATTTTTTTTTCAAAACAGTGACCCTGGAGAGCTAAATACATTTTAAATCCTACAGTTAACCTTTGTGGTCCCCACAGTCTGTTTCTCTGTTATGACTAATGCATCCACTTGCCATCTTTCTGAAAGCACGACATGTATTTCTATGATTGTATAATTTCTGTCAACGACCTGCTATAAAATGCCCAATAATCTCTGAAAATTGGAACTATTACAGCCTGCTTTTCTACTTTCATGGGAATCTTTACAGTGTTTTTTCTTCTGCATTCAGTATTTGTCTGTTACTGAGTGTTTTTGACAGTTGGCAGGCCGTGGTCTCATTAAAGGAAGAGACCATCTGATGTGGGTGCTACTGCAGTTCATCTCTGGCAGCATCCAGAAGAATGCTCTGGCTGACTTCCTCCCCGTTATGAAGCTTTTTGACCTCCTTTATCCTGAGAAAGAAGTAAGTCTAGTCTATGAAATTGTTTGAATTTCTAATTATTATTCAACATGACAGCTTCATACATAGTTAGTGTTGCAGCAGTGTGCTGCATAGTTACAGAAGTTCTGTAATTAAATGAAAAAAAGCAGTATTTCCTAGCTATGTTTTTTCAATAGCCACACTCGGTCAATGTTTTTGTTGTCAAAAGAAAAACAAAACAAAACAAAAAAACCTTCTCCTAGCTCATGTTTTGCCTGAAGTAGGTCTGACTGAGGTTTTGAGGAGGGGATTGTTAGCACGGTCACGATACTATTAAGGAATAATATTATGGAATTTCATTGCTGTGTCTGTCCTGTAACAGAATAATACATTATCAGACCATTCCAGGAGCAAGAAAATGAACAAGACACTTTAAATTCATTTTGTATTAATGGTTCCTTCTGTGGTTGTAAATCAAATCCTAGTCACGGTTGGTGCATTCCTCTAGAATTAAGGTTCTTAGGACAGGGGAGTTAGAGGAAGTTTTTTTTTAAATTCACCATGACAGCTTTTTTCTCAAAACATCCTCATTGTTTGCTCTTACAGTGCCTTCTGTTTGAGGTCAGTAGATACATTAGCACAAATGTGTGGTGTACCAAACTGATAAGGGTTAAGTGTAGCATTTTTCCTCCTCCTAGGTTAGTTTTGACTGGCAGAAATTCTGCAGTACAATTTGTTGCATGACCTCACAGAGTGGCTTTTATCAGCATAAACTTTGGGAAGCATGACAGGACTGGTTACTTTAATGTAGTGATGGGCTTTGAGTTGTGTTTGTTTCAAGTGTTTGTGGTCTTAGACCATTTCTGAACATTTTCTAAATGTTGTCAAAGGCTGTTGCTCTTCAGAGGACTTGTCTTACTCTCCTCTTGATTATGCATTGCTGCCATCGCACTTGTGGTGCTGAGGCATTAAATAATTTGCTATATTTCAGAACAATTACTGAGGTCTAATTGTGTTCCAGAGCTCTCGAATTGAAGTGATTGATGAGGAATAGAATCTGTCCTTTAAATATGTTGCTCATGGTGTTGCAAGTCAAGAAGACAAACTTAACCATGTGAATACTGGCTGTCTAAGCTGGTTTTCTGTACATTATTAGTGCATGCAACATGTCACATTCGCGTGTTCTTTCTTTAGTGTATTCCTGTACCTGACATTAACAAACCCCAGTCAACTCATGCTTTTGCAATGACCTGCATTTGGATTCATCTGAATCGGAAGGCCCATAGTGACAACTCCAAGCTACAGATTCCCATTCCTCATTCTCTAAAACTTCACCATGAGTGAGTTTTGCTTGTTTGTTTTGAATGTGTTTGTTGTTGTTGTTTTGTTGTTGTTACATTTTGATTTGTTTCTAGAGATAATGAAATGGACCCTTCAGGTCTGTATTCAAAATGTATTCTGTGATGGAATGCTGATGGGTAAGGGTTATCAAAGGATAAAAGCACTAAAATCTCCAAGTCAAAATACCTCATAAAAAGTGCAATGCTGTTATACCTTAAAAGAAATTGTTCTAAGAGTGATACATCTTTTCTACTGATAGAGAATCAGAAAGCGAATTGACTACCTTGTTTTATTATGCTGTGGGTTGGAAAGTGTGTATAAGCGGCACACTGGGCTAAATTTTGTCTGGAAAAGTGTTTTTTAAAGTGTATTTTTCTCCTAAGGTGACAGGAAAAAAAAGTATCCTGAACTGTTTTTACTAAACAGTGAAACTAACTTTAGCATAAGATTTAGTTATTTGATGAGATGCAATTGATATTTTCTTTTTTTGCGCTATTTTATAATTGATGTTTAATCTGTGGATATTGTGGCTCTAATGTTGGAATGCGTGTGTATTTTTCTTCTTGCTTCTTCCTACTTAATATATAATCTGTCTTTGGCACGCAGGTTTTTGCAACAGAGTTTAAGAAATAAGAGTTTACAGATGAATGACTACAAGATTGCCTTGTTGTGTAATGCTTATTCAACCAATTCAGAGTGTTTCACTTTACCAATGGGTGTCCTGGTAGAGACTATTTATGGCAACGGCAACATGAGGATATCTCTTCCAGGGACTAATTGCATGGCATCGGGGTCTATTACCCCATTGCCAATGAACCTCTTGGACTCACTCACAGTTCATGCAAAAATGAGGTACAGTATGCAATGAACTTTTTTTTTTAACCTGTTAATGCTTATGTAATTATCATCAGGACAACTTTTCTAGGTCTGAAAATGTCATGTTTAGATTTGTTGATTTACATAATAAACTTCTTAACTTTCAAGTACTTGTTTTTGATCAAAAAATATTTTCTCTCTTTTCTTCAGTTTGATTCATAGCATAGCTACAAGGGTAATTAAGTTGGCTCATGCAAAATCTAGTGTGGCCTTGGCTCCTGCTCTCGTGGAAACCTACAGTCGCTTGTTGGTTTATATGGAAATAGAGTCCTTGGGCATCAAAGGCTTTATCAGTAAGAAAGCTTTTCTTCCCCCCTCCCACCCTCTTTTAGTTCAGTAGCATTTTCTTTCAGTAGGAACTGGAGGCCATATCAAAATCTAACGATGCAACATCATGAATACATGTATAAATTCCCTTAATATTAAAAAACAAACAAAAAAACACAATAGTTACCCTAATGCTGCGGTAAATTTCAGATAAGAGTGCAACAGTCCTTCTATATCATCACTTGTACTGTCAGGACCTTAGTCAAGCTGTCTTGTATAAATAAAAATAAAAAGACAAAAAATGCTTAATGGAAAATCTTAAGTAAAGGTACTAAATTGGTCAGAAATGATATTTAATTTCACTTCATAAAATAATGCAGATGTCTGCTGTATATGTTCAGCCACGAGATTATTGAGCTCTACACGTTTACAGCCTCTTTAAGCAGTGCTTGCACATCTGCTGTATCTGACTTGCAAATAAATGTAATGATCTCTCCACAGTATACTCTAGTTGTTTTTTGAAGTGTAATCACTTGGAAAACTTAACTTTACAAACTCTTTTTCATAAGGTCAGCTCCTGCCAACAGTGTTCAAATCTCACGCATGGGGAATTTTGCACACTCTGCTAGAAATGTTTAGCTATCGCATGCATCACATCCAGCCCCATTACAGAGTCCAGCTGCTCAGCCATCTTCATTCCTTGGCTGCTGTGCCGCAGACTAATCAGAACCAGCTTCATCTCTGGTGAGTGATGGTTACCATATTTAATCGTTATCTCTGACTGCTTCTTTGACCTGTGTTGAAAGTTGTGTAAGAACTGTGTTTGAAATTGGATGCAAGTACTTCCCAGTCTTAGATCTGTGAACGTGGTGTTTTGTGGAACCTCAGCAGGTTTTGTTTTGGAGATACAGTTAGATGTTAGCACTAACACTCTGCAGAGTTCCACCAGGCAGCCTCTCTCACACAGACATGGCAGCAGTGTCACAGGTGTGGCAGGTTGCTGTCACACAGTAATGTGCACCAGCACCATCATGTCAGGATGTGTCAGAAAACTGTCGAGCTTCTTGCACTGGAGGAAAAGGGCAACGCCTGCTTCTTGCAGTCAGTGATTAGTTTGTGGGCCCGAGGGGACTGTGCTTGCTTACTCCTGTAGAAGATGTGTAATTCCATTACAAGAATTAAATTTGTTCCACTTAATTCTTTGGTATAGTTTATTTTCAGTCAGATCAAAGAAATAAGCTCATTAATCCTGCATCTGTAAAGGAGTTAGCACAAAGCTGTGGTGGTTTTATGTGAATCTGAATGGATCAAAAATTGGCATGTCTTACATCAGGGTAAGCCACACAGTAAAATAATGGTTAATCTGCATACAGGAAAGATGGAAGTAGTAGTTGAAGCTATAGAGTTGATACACAGGTAATTCTAGGTAAAAGCTTTGAGTTTAACTTTAAAGTGACATTTTTATTTTTGTATTTCTTAAAGGTTAAGCTGCAGACTGAGATACAGTTTGTATGCAGAATGTGGGGTTTATTTGGATTAATTTAAATCCATTTATCGTTACAGAAGGATACTTCTTGGGGGGAGGCATGTGAGGAAGAGAGAGCAACCTCATTATTACTGGTTCATATCAAAGAAGTCTAATTAAACTAATTTCTCAGTCCAAATTCAGATTGCTCAGTTGCTTATCCTTTACAAATAACTAAGAGAACAAGTGAAGATAAATTTCTCCTTAAGATATTTTTATTTTTTTTTTAATTCACCTGGGTACTGTTTTGTCTTGTTAGTTGGGAAATATAAAACCTGATCATTAATCAGACTACATAAGTAAGCATAACATGTAACCAGATTGGAGTAAACTAATATATGGCTTTGGCATTTCAAAGACAATGCTGTAAAAGTCTCTTAAACTACTTCAAACTATCTGTTGTTAAAAGCACTCCCAATTAGAGTGCTGGAAGATAAAGTGCTTCTCATTAAAAGCAGTACTTCTTCATTTCTTTAATAAGGATGATTTACTGCTGTCTGCTTCAAGGTGATAGGTTTGCAATTTTCCATGCCTTATTCATGCTTTTTTGCTCTGTTCTTACGTATATATGTATTTTTTTTCCATATATTCCATGTTTAGATGAAGACATTCAAAAGATAACAAAAGGGGGAACTCTAAATTGGAGACACTCAATAGTCTTTTTCAGGGGTTCTGCATCTGGAATTTTCACTAAATCAAAGTTTGAGAGCTTTATTTGAAAAGAAAGTACTTAAATGGTTGATGAGTTTATTAAACAGTGTGGGAGTATGGTGGAGAATTTTGTCAGAAAGTTAAAAAAGTTGCTTTCAAAACAAATGCATCTGTATTATATGAAGCAGAAACTGGTGGAAGAGTGTGTATTTTTGGAATCTTGGAAGCAGTAGTATAAGCATTCTGTGCTAACTAGGCTGTTTTCTTCTTTCAGCGTTGAGAGTACTGCTCTAAGGCTGATCACAGCTTTGGGCAGCTCGGAAGTCCAACCACAGTTCACACGATTCCTCAGTGATCCCAAAACAGTTCTGTCGGCAGAATCAGAAGAACTCAACAGGGCTTTGATCTTAACTCTAGCAAGGGCAACACATGTGACAGGTAATAGTGGTACTTCAAGATAAAATCTAACTGAATGGTAAAGTCAAGCTACTTCTCTAAATGCCATTTAACAGAATATCCCAGAAATAACATGGTCAAAAACATACCCCTTATTTAAAAAAAAAAAAAAAAAAAGTATATTTTTTTATTTCCAAATACTGACATTGTTTTTAGGGAAGGGACTGCTATTTATAACAGAAATTAGATGTTAAGAGCTAGGTTTTATGCAGAGATATAGTGTGACCAGCTTCTTCTCTGTCTTGTTTTCAATATCATTATTAAATGTTTGGATTGATTACTGATATGTGCCATTTAAGGAAAAAAAAGTACAGAATGTTGAGAACAAGTATGTTGCTCATGCAGAAGCCACCACCTCTATATCTTACCTTTAAGACAAAGTAATGTGTGTTTTGGGTTCCCTTTCTTGGGAATCAGTTCCCTTTCTTTTCACCTGTATTTTAATGTGTTCACAATTTACAGTGACAGTGGTCAGGTTTTTCATAGCTTGGAGAGGGATATTTTCTCTAGCTCATTTGTTTAAATGGGAAAAGTACGGTTTTAGTCTGGAGACTCAGTGGAGAGTTAGAACGGATTTCACAAAAACTGGTGGAGGAAATTTGAAAGGGAAAAGATTTTGTTTTTTAACCTTTGTTCAATCTTTAATGTTGAGTCAACATTGGGGCTGGAGGAAGATGAGTTTTGTGTTTTGTTTCTACAGCTTAATTGAGAAAGGTACTGCTGAAGAGTCTTTAAAGCAATACAAAAGTGGCATCTAGCAATTTTTCCACTGTTAATTTACTCAGGATTTTTTAAAATTAATTCTAATGAGTTAATTAGCAAAAGCATGTCTTGCTGTCATTAAAGGAAATCAAATATAAAATCTTAAAATTATTTGCTTTATTTCTAGCTCAAACCTAAAAATAACTTCATTACTTTTAGTAGCATAAAATAACTTGTTCTACAGAATTTATAAGATTCAAAAGAAGGGGGGTGGAAGAAGTTTATCAAAAGGGGAACCTTGTTGAACAAGCAGAGGCTTAATGCCTTTTACTACAGAAGAAATACATGTAAGAAATGTTTTCTTTGTGTGTGTGTGAAATGCTAATGTCATCAATCCATTTTCTAGACTTTTTCACAGGGTCTGATTCAATTCAGGGAACTTGGTGCAAGGATATATTGCAGACTATCATGAGTTTTACTCCACATAACTGGGCATCACATACACTAAGCTGTTTTCCAGCTCCATTGCAGGTAATAGTTTCAAACTGATGATATTAAAAGTGGAAATACTTATTCTCTTTGCCATTTGCTTGTTGGTGAGATTCTTCTCCTGTCCATATGATCTTTATCTCAAGTCACTAAAAACCAGCATGATTGTAATGCTGATTTTCAGAAATACGTTAGCTTTTCCTGGAGTACTCTAAGGCCAAGTTTGGCAGGCTGGTAGTACCAGTGCAAGGTAAGTCAGATCTTTCAAAACAAAAAAAGTAATAATGGAGAAGCTTCTTCTCTTGAGGCAATTTGTAATGTGGCTTAGAGATAAAACAGTTGCTGTGGTGTCACAGTGAGGCAAGAACCCTGTCTAGTAGGTTTTTATTGTACAAGGAAGTAGAAATTTAAAACCTGCTAAACCAGGTTAAAGTTGACCTGTTGCAATCTTTTGTTTTAGGCTCTCAGTCACACCAAAACCTACTTCTATTTCAGGTATTCTTCAAACAGAATAATGTACCTCAGGAAAGCCGTTTTAATTTGAAGAAGAATGTGGAAGAAGAATATCGAAAGTGGAAGTCTATGACCAATGAGAATGGTATAATCACTCACTTTTCTGTGCAAGGTTCACCCCCACTTTTCCTTTGTCTTCTATGGAAGATGCTGTTAGAAACAGATCACATTAATCAAATTGGCTACAGGTGAGCTTAAAAGCTGTGCAATTTCAAAGCTATTACAACAATGCTTTCTGAGGATGTAAGCTATGTGCATTAGAGCTTGATTTGTACTTTTTTTTATTAATTTAGAGCATGGGGAAAGAAGGAGCAGAGCCTAGATGTTGGTATATAATAAAATTTTGCATTGTTTTAAGGTTGATTATACCTTCTGGCTGATTTTTTTTTGTTGTTGTATACAGTGGTCTGTATGTTCATCCTGGTAAGAGAGGTGTAGGCAAGGATGTGAGGAGTTTGAATTCAGTAATTTACTTAGCCTTTATACATTAATAAAAGCTGTATATATATACATTTTATTAAGATGACAATTATATACATAGTCCTACAATTTTTTGACTTGTTCTCTGTAGCATCAGCTCTAGTCGTGAAAAGTAAGATTATTCTTTTTCAGTCCTCATTAGGTCTGTTGAAACAATGAACGTTTATAATAGCATGTGTTACTCATCCATGCGATCTGAAAATAGCAGTATTTTAATGTTAAGGTTATATTAAAAGCGCACAGTGCAGGAAAATAAAAATGTGTTGTAGCAGATCATGCTAAGAGTTGTGTAACTTTATAGGTTATGTGCATAAAAATGCATAACTAGAGCATGTATTCTGAGCAGAATGCTACAGATAAGAATTAGTGAACTTGAGGCTTTTCTTCTACACTAATATGTCCAGACTTTGGAATTCCTTGCTCAGGGGATGGGGCTTTTGTTTTGGTTTTGGTTTGTTTTCATTTAATAAGGTAAGGGTTTTTTAAGCAAACATTTGTATAAAACCAACTCGTTCTTATAAAGTTGATTGGTTAAAAATCTATTAAGAATACTAACATTGGTTGGTTGCTTTCATAATCTGTGCAAGTATCCTTGTTAGAGAGACTTCTTTTCTTCTTCCACAACAGAGTATTAGAAAGAATTGGAGCCAGAGCTCTAGTGGCACATGTCAGGACATTTGCGGATTTCTTGGTGTATGAATTCTCTACCTCAGCAGGAGGCCAGCAGCTTAACAAATGCATTGAGATATTGAATGATATGGTATGGAAATACAACATTGTAACCCTGGATAGGCTGATACTGTGTTTGGTAAGTATTGCCTTAAAGAAAGGATGTGAGAGGTTTCAAAGAATTTGGTCCTTGCATTCTTTGTCACTTTTATGGGAGCAATCTTTTTAAAAAATGCGTTGGTTTTATGTATTGACTATTTGCTAACCCCAAAATTAAGTAAAATAGTAGATTATTTCTTTAAGCAACATAGAACTCAGTCGTACAGTTCTCTGAATCTTCAGGGGAAGCTTTTTGTGGTTATTTTGAAGGTAACCATTGACTGTATGTCATTGTTATTATGTCATGGTGTGGAAACAGTCTTGTATCCATTAGTTTTCTATTTTTGCTTGGAACTCAGCATTTTTCATGTAGAAAAATAGGGGAGAAATGGCATTCTCTGATTTTCCAGGTTATTCTGTAAAATAAAGAAAATCAGAATTTACCCAGAGGAAATTAAATTGGGTTTTAAAACTCTAGTCCAAACATGTTAGTGGCCAGAAGTTTGAAGTAATCTTAGATTCACTGTCATTAATTGGGTATTTTCAAGAAGAGAACTGATAGCCAAAAGAGAACTAGAATTCATAGTAACATACTTTCACTGGGAATTTTTTGAGACTTTTTGCCTGTTGAATAGAAAATGTGATGGATAGTTTTCACAGGAGGTGACGCAGCATACCTCCGTAGTGTGTCTTCACTCAAAAAATGCAGTTGAGAGATCACATGTTCAGTGTGAGTTTGCATGCAGATCTATCTGATGTGCAGTTAGATAGGCTAGCAAATGTATAAAGGTTCTAAAGCAGACAGTAATATCAACTCTAATTCCATGTTTTCTGATCCTTTTTGTTTAAAGGCTATGCGTAGTCATGAAGGAAATGAAGCTCAGGTCTGTTACTTCATAATTCAGTTACTCTTACTCAAGCCTAACGATTTCAGAAACAGAGTGAGTGATTTTGTGAAGGAGAATTCCCCAGAGCACTGGCTGCAGAATGACTGGCATACTAAGCATATGAGTTATCACAAGGTATCAAAGCTAATGAAATCCTTTTATTGTAATGCTATGCTATGGAGTTCAGATCAGGTGAAATGTCTTTTGTCCTGTAGAACCTACAGTTCTGTAGATTTTTGGAGTTAGTTTATTAGTAGTAATTTGGACTAGTATGAAAAAAACCAACACTATGTTTATGTAATATTGTTAAAATTATAATGCAATGATATCTAAAGATGGAAGCAACTGAAGGGTTGGTTAGAAACTTGTTAATCTAAATCCAATAATTTTTAAAATTATTTAAAAATTAAAAATAATTAAAATTTTAATTATTTTAAAAATAATCAAAGGTTTACTCATTTAGAATAGAGGTCTTGTGCATCAGGGAAAAGGTATCTGTTCTCTGGTTCCCCACCATTGGGTTCCCCATCCCTGTAGTGATAGCACAGAGCCTGGTTGCGTTGTCTTTACTCCACCTTCCCTCCTATATCTCGTAGAGTCTGCACACCAAGCTCCCCTAGTTTTACGAATGCCTAAGGCTGCAGTTCCCCAGGGAGTAATTACATGCATATTATTTCTAGTGTTCTGACTTAATACATAATACAGAAATTTCTGGTAGTGCTGATTCCCCTAGGTTTTCTCTTAAACCATTTGACAAGGAAAACACAGTCACTGCCTGCTTTCAGCTTTGTATTGGTTTCCTTAATGCTCCCTTATGCCCCTTCAAGTGGTGGTGAAACTGTATATATTTTTTTTCCTGAAGAAATTGTATGTGATAACCATATCACTCCAAGTGGAGTGATAACCACTGTTTAATTTCACTCAGAAGAAAATAAATTTTCTTCAGTAAGATTTACGCTGGTAGCCCCTCATTGCATTCATGTATGATAATAAGGGTTATGAAGTATCTTTTTAAAGCAATGTCGATTCTGAATATTTAATGCACTGCTTTTAAAGAAAGAGCTTTTAATTTTGTTGGATTTCTTCCCTCCAGAAATACCCTGAAAAGCTGTATTTTGAAGGCTTGGCAGAGCAAGTCAATCCCCCGGTTCAGATCCAGCCACAGTACCTACCAATTTATTTTGGAAATGTATGCCTGCGCTTTCTGCCAGTGTTTGACATTGTAATCCATAGATTTCTGGAACTGCTTCCAGTGTCTAAGTCACTAGAAACTTTATTGGATCATCTGGGAGGTTTATACAAATTTCATGGTAAGTTATCTGGGAATGCAGACTCTTTATTCCTATTGTGACAGTTCTGTTCTTTCTCCTTCATCACCTTCATTCATAATTTTAATCTGCTAACAGAGTCATGTTTAATCCTTTCCTATTCTTTGAGCCCTATGCACATTTCCACAAAAAGTGCATTCCCTGGTTAGTGTATTTCAGCCTACAAGTAGTGAACTTACTTTTATTCTGGTAGCTTTTGCTAGTTAATGCTTACTTTACACCATTCCTTTTCACTCCCTTCTAGTAGTGAGTACTTGGACTTGTGTCTTAACAATCCTTCTGTTACCAAGACAGACAGAGAGAAAACAAACAAAAAATTCCTCCATCTAACTTTAAGATGAAATAATTTAATCTGTTTTTTTAATACTTTTTTTATTGCACTTTTATAGTAAGTGTTGTATAGATGACATAGTTACGTTATGGCCAGACATTTTACAATATTCTTTCTTGACTGTGATTTCATACCTCGAGTATTTAATATGTTTTATATGAAGAGGTGATTTAGTGGATTAACGTCAGATAAATTATTAAATATTCATATGATAATATCGACCTTCTTTCCTTGACCTCTACCCATCTCTACACACATCAAAGTATAATTGGAGGACAAAGGAGAATCAGTGTTGTAGAGTATAGTGAAGTAATGAACATGAGTCCATTCCAAATACACTGTTTTGAAATACCTGCAATTTAGTCTCAGGGAGCTCTTGATTTTAATTTCATGTTTGCCACCAGAAATGTAACGGTGATGCTAAAAACCATCCTGTTCACTTTATTGTTTTCTTCTTGGCAGACCGTCCTGTGACTTACCTGTACAACACTCTTCACTATTACGAGAGGCATCTCAGAGAGCGCACAAACCTCAAGAGAAAGCTTGTTCATGCCATAATTGGCTCTCTCAAAGACAATCGCCCACTGGGCTGGTGTTTAAGTGATACTTATCTCAAATGTGCTATGAATGCCCGAGAAGATAATCCATGGATTCCTGATGACATTTACTATTGCAAGCTCATTGGAAGACTAGTAGACAATATCCTTCTTAAACTGTGCATGAAATAAGCTGTGCCAATGTCTCTTAGCTTCATTTCATCAAAATGTAAAGTTCAATTTCCATCTGTTCAGCCTAAATTCATTTAGGTTACTTCAGTATATTTTAACTGTATGCACTTGTTTCTAAAAGTGTGAAGAATGTCAAAGCAGTAAACCAGTTAAGCAGATACAGAACTGACTGGAGATGAATTAATATGTACGTATATATACATGTATATACTAGTCAGTGGTCTCTTTGGCCAGTACAGAGCAATACCTTCTGATTACAAGCATTGTTTAGAAGATGAAAACATAGTTGTAATGTGTTTCTTCAGTATTTCTTTATTATTTTGTGCAGGGACTGTGCTCTCCTGGTAAAAACAGCTTGAAAAATATGTTGAAAATGATACACGGTACAGCTTTATAAAAAAAAAAAAAGACTATTTATTCCATTATTTCTCAATACTTAATGCATTCTAAATTGAATTGTAATTGCCTCATAAAATCAGCTTGATATAAAGCATGATTTTTTAAAGAACAGTGTAGAACATAAGATTATTTTTTTCTAGTGCCATTACCAGTATTACTAAGAAAATATGTTGTAAGCAGTGCCACGTTTAAGCATGTATATAGCTGACTATATAGGTGAAAGTCAGTATACGTGCTGTTAGCTACTGCAACAATCTGTTTTTTTAGGAAGGAAGAGCTACAAATTGCATCTTTAGCACAGACTTAAATTTTCTTAATTGTTGCTTTTTACTTTTTTATGGTTATGTTCACAGTTGATTTAAATTCCTCTGGAAATAACTGGTGAACCCCTGCAGCTATGTTCTAGAGAACAGTGCTAGACACCTTTTCTTTTTGGGTTAGTTTTATGGAAGTAGGCCAGTTTTCTGGGTGTCGTGTCTCTTCCTTCACTGATCTTCCCAAACCTGCCTTTCTTGTATGTGTAACTTGGAAGAAGTTTACTCGATGTATCTACAGAAAGCTAAAAATATATAAAACCCTGCTTTTATGCAAATGTCAGCAGTACGGTGGGAGATCTTTTCTGTATGTAGCTCAGATGAGCTAGTCTTCCTTGTGAAAGCAGAGTATTTTCAGACTAAGCAGGTGCTCACTTTGCATAAACTGTCACCCTGGAGTTCTGCTAGGAGATCATATACTGAAGCAAATTAATGGTTTCAGATTATGCAGAGTAGAAAATTCTTGTTATTTTCATCTTGTCATGGAAGCAGATGGTGAATGAGATGGTTGGTGTTGTTTTGTTCCACCTCTTAATCAGGGAAATTTATCCTCTGCATGACCATGTGTGTAGTGCATCTGTAACTATGTATTTGTGCAGTCCTTCAATGACTTACACTGATGCTCTTGGCCAGATGTCTTGTTTTTATGAACTGTGGTTATTTTATTAGTTCTCAGTAGCTTATCTTTCATTTCAACTCAACCATATATGTGTATGTGTTATATAACTATATTTTTAAATAACATGCTGCTTACAGTAGTCCTTGTTGGGGAAGGTTTTTTTTCCTTAATCCTTGTCACCTATGGCAGGGAAATCACCTGGTCCATTTCCAAATTGTGACTGGAGATTCAATGAGTTTCCTAACCCAGCTGCCCACGCTCTTCATGTTACCTGTGTTGAGCTCATGGCCCTGGCAGTTCCAGGAAAGGACGTGGGCAATGCACTGCTGAATGTTGTGCTGAAGAGGTACGTTGCATCTCTGAAAATCTTTTCTGCAATTTATTGAGATTGCTAAGGTAGTTTCTGATATTCATTTTCATTTTATAATTTTTAAGTATAGATAATGGCATTTTTAATTAGGTGGTTTTGGAAGACAAATAAAGCTATAAGGATCAAGCAGAAAAATGGTGTGTTGGATTCTTGTACTGTTGTGGATTGTGTGTACTTCAGGAGCCATTGATTCAGCATGGTGAAAAGACGGAGGGAAGACCTCACACCAGCTAAGGAATTATCCAGTGGGTTCAGCGTCACAGAGACTAGAAAGTCTGTTGTCCTTTCAGCTGATGTGGGAGGAAAAAGGTTGATACGCAGAGAAAGGGGCAGGAAGCCTTGGCAGGATTCCAGATCCTTGTGATGCTAGTGTAAAATCAGAGATACTTTAAAATGGAGTGTACCAAGGCTGGTGTTCTGTAACGATGCATTAAGCCTGACCCATAGATCTGTTTCTTGATTCCTAGCTCAGTCACCATGAAAAGAACTGAAGTGAAAGGAAGGACCTAGTATTCTCGCAGTGACTCAGATGTCGTCTTTGATAAGCAATGATAAACTGAAATGATTTTTTTTCAGCCTTATTCAGCTTCGTAATGTATTATTGTTAGCTTTGCTTGTGGTATGTGGAGGGAAGTAGTCAATAAAGGGACAAGTAGCCTTTAAGCACTCAAGTCTGTTTGGTAGCAATCACAGTGTGATTACAGTATTTGAAGAAAACATGCTACAAAAGCAAAATCACGTCTGAATAAAATTTTGCTAGTAACATCATAGTGGTATTTATATTGTCTGTTGGCTCTCCTAAATAGCTGCTTATGTTTGTATAGTTCTCTCAACTTCTCAGGAAGTGTTCTTTATATAAGTACACCTTGTTCTAGGTATGCAAAAAGCACAAAATGCAATTGTGAATTTATGAGGCTGTTTTCTTTTTTCTGTAGTCAGCCCCTGGTACCAAGAGAGAACATCACAGCTTGGATGAATGCAATTGGACTAATTATCACAGCCTTACCAGTAAGTTGATACGTTGGATTTTGAAATTCAATATATATGTATCTTTTTTCCATGTAAGATTATCATCTTCCTCGAGCACATTGTAAAGTTTTTTTGTAGTTTGCAATGTGACAGCCAACATCTGTAGATTCCTCAGAGAGCCATTCTGAAGGCTACTTGCATATTAGAAAAACATCTTTTTCTGCTTACCCAGCATGGAAAAAGTGAACAGGCTTTCTGGTTTTCTGTTTTGCTTCGAGTCTGGGGGTAAAAAATTGAATCACTCCTATTTAAAACATATTTAAATTCCACATCTATAACGTTAATTTTAGACTGGAGCTATGAAGATGAGAATTTCCATAAGACGTCTGATGCAAATCTAATGTTTTTATTAATGGTTATACTTGCACATCCTGTATCTCTTAAATCATGTAATTGGGATGTGCCTAGGACTTCAAAAGCAAGTGTATGCTGTGTTAGAGAACATGTTTCAGTAGAAATTTTGATCTCTTGAATATGATGACTTACGGTGTTTGACCAGGAATGTCTGAATAATTTTGATCTTGCTTACGTTTACATGTTGCTTATATGTGCAACAGTTACTTTCATGAGGACTTCTGTCCAGCAAAATGGTTCCTTTCCTTGGAAGAAAGGCAACATTAATTTTGTCCTTATATTTATTTTTTTTTGATATGTGTTTCTCCTGTGTCTTCTCCTTGCACCTTCGTCTATATTCTCTGACATGTGTACCCCTCTTTGTTTTCTGTTTCATGTTGTTTTTTTGGTCTGTTTTTTTATGCCTATACTCAGAAAATTCTTGCTCTCTTTCCAATAAGGCTTTTCGTCTCTGCCCTGTTTCATTTGGAGCCCTTTACATCAGCTCTCTAAATAACTAAGTTCATGAAATATGTATTGATAATGCCACACCCTTGAGTGTGCCACATCCACTAACAAGGATATATTCTGTATTATGCTTCTTAATTTTCAGATTTGTCAGACAGGTTTATAAACTGTCATGTAGTTGAAAATATCTTAGAAATATGACAGTGGTAGAGAAAAGATGAGGAGCGTTATCTCAGATGGTGTTCTTTTCAGAAGGAATTCAGACTTTTTGTTTTTCCAGGAGCCATACTGGATTGTTCTCCATGATCGCATTGTGAGTGTTATCAACAGTCCCAGCTTGACATCGGAGACAGAATGGGTTGGTTACCCGTTCCAGCTGTTTGACTTCACAGCATGTCACCAATCTTATTCTGAGATGGGTTGTAGCTACACTTTGGCTTTGGCACATGCTGTCTGGCATCATTCTAGCATTGGACAGCTTTCTCTTATTCCTAAGTAAGTACAATGATACTTGATGATTTAATTTGTCTTTAAAAGTCAGTGCATATTGTACTGCTGTACAATATGCATATTGCAAAGCTGTACTGGTAGTATTTATACAAGCAAATATCTAGGGAGTAGCACCTAAACCTACCTGAAAAATCACAAGGTTTATTCCAGCTCCCTATTCCCCTGACACGACTCTTGTGTCTGTAAGTTTCAGAGCTCTCATCTAGAGTGTGATTGCCTTTCATCTGCCTTCTTAAATTTTGATTAGCTTTTATGCTTTTGTTTGTTCCTTTCATGTTCAGCTTTTCTTAAAGGCATTGATTGTAGAGCAGTCTTAAAGCATCAACTGTAATTGGTAAGTGGGTCCTTTATTCTGGCAAGTGCCCTGTGGCTGCCAGTTAAGATGCTTTACTGACTGGAAGACGCGGTAGCGGTCCACTTAATCATTAAGGCAAGTAAAAAGTACCAGAAGTTGATTAGATTTTCCCCAGTGCTGTGTTAATGACAGAATTAACAGATGTCATTAACAAATACCAAGTTGTAACATACTGGACCGAAGTGAAGGTAGTATGATGTATTCCTGTCAATCATTTGTGAGCGTTGATTTAAAACTGGTGTTAAAATTTCAGAGCACAGCTTTTTCACTGTACATAGCATACTGCTAAGCTCAGGTGGGATTGTTTGTATCCTTGAGATAAGATTCTAGTCTCATGATAATGTCTGGAAATGTTCTAGAGTTTCCTTGAAATAGCTAGTATTTTCTGAAGTACATTGTAATTTCTAAAATGAAGACTCAAATCTGCAAGAAAAAAACCTTTTGTTTTGGTTAAAATTTGGGCAGGAAGGAGAAAAAGTGCCATTCAAATAGGACATATCTTAAAATATTACAGGTTCCTCACAGAAGTATTGATACCCATAGTGAAAACTGAGTTCCAGTTACTCTACGTTTACCACCTTGTTGGTCCTTTTCTACAACGTTTCCAGCAGGAGAGGACACGGTGCATGATAGAGGTGAAGTGTAGCTCTTGGATTACTTTATACAGTGTACATTATTTTTGCTTTTCAGTTACATTAAAGAGTAGAATGAGACAGAGATCTTTCTTATAAACATTCAGAATTGAATTCTATACGAATAAAACAGGGTTTAAGTAACGTGTTTGCTTTGGCTTTCAAATTGCATGCAAAATGTGCATCAGGCTTACTGTGTTTTTTAAAAGCTTCTATGCAGGTTAAAGAAGATAAGTAAGAGCTATGTACTGTGAGAATGAGGGAGTGCAAGCAGTTTCTTACACTGATATCAATGGGGGAGGGAAGAAAGGGAGAAAAAGAGATGGAGTAGGCCAGCAGCCAGATGAGCTAAATAACTGCAGGTATCAGAGTCCTTTAGAGAAAGACAAGCTAAACATGGGAAATGTCTTTATGTATTTGTGCTGACAGCAAATATCTGCTCAGCCTGTATGGCAGGTATGCGTCTCATCTCTTTCTGGAGTTTGATCAACATAACATAAAGATTTACCACCACTACTAATTATTTTTCACCCCAGATTACCCATGTCCATGCTGGGGATTTCACTTTAATCTTCTTAGGTTCCCTTTAGATCTGGTGCTGCAATATTTTCCCTCATTTCTTTATAAACTGTTTAGTTCACATACATCGTTTTGTGAACAAGTCACAAAATGTGGGAAGGTATAAACAGTGAGCTTTAAACTGTTGTTCCCATGTTTTTGGATGTATTGTGAATACAGGATACTGTAAGGAGCTGTATCAGCTAAATAATCATATTGTAGTGTTTCTGTATACTTCTTTACATATTTCCTTCAGTTTTCCTAATGAACTATGTAATTTTCTGATTCTTTTTAAGTATGCTTTAGAAGCATGAAACAAAATACATACATCATCATCATTTAAAGGTTGGACTAGATGATCTTTGAGGTCTTTTCCAACCTAAACGATTCTGTGATCATTTGGGAATCCACTGATTTCTCTATTGTTTTTTAATTATTCTTTTATCTTTTTTCTCATTTTCTTATAGCTGCAATAAAAGTCACTCCAAATTATTATTATTTTTTTTTCATGAAACAGTGCTTAAGTACTGGAGGGCAATAGAAAATGCTGTTTAGGTGTGGAGCAGTATCTTTTTATAGTCTCCTGTATAATACTGTAAATAGCTAGTAAATACTGCTTTGACTGGTTTTTGCCTCCCTCAGGAAGGAACAGTTTTTGTCTTTCTCTGCGTTGAACCACAATACAAGAAAAGATGGAAAGATGATATTTAAGTTTCTTAACATTCCCATACCACTTCTTTTCCTTTGTAAGGAACTGATTTCAGTGTCAGAATATCATGATTCTTTTCAGAGTAGGCAGCAGCTGTCGTGTGACTAAAATGACAAGTCACAAAATTCAAATTTCACATTGCCATTTTTAAATGGTCATAGTCTTACATAGGTTTGCTCACAACACCTCCTTTATTAAATGTATTGAATCATTCTAGTTGTAGAGAATTTATCTCTCTGTGGAGAATGAACCATTAAAATGCACTGTATGCATTTGCCAAAGACCTAGCTGTAGTCTAGGTACAAGCTAAAACAGAAATCTGTAGTCTTCTCTCTAGAAGACTCAAATCTTGTGTTGAACTTCTTATAGGTATTTATTAGTGTCTACTTTCACAAAACTTTTGCAGATTTTGTAGGCACTTATTCAAAGCATGTTGCAGTCAGTGATGTTCAAACATTAGTTATGTAACATGTACCAAAATACCATCACTACACTCGCTGAAAGTTAGCTTCAGAAAAAAGAATCATTTAGTCAAGCATAATGGGGTTGGTTAGAGTTGCCCATTTGTCTCTGCAAGAGATAAATAGTTAGGAATTACAGGTACTTAAAAAGCAGTATATATATATATGTATATTTATTACACTGTTTACTGTTTCTGCTCTAAAGCTCTTCAAAGCCTGTTTTGATTTTGGGTGTTTTTTGTTTCTGTGGAGACAGATTGGAGTGGCATTTTATGAAATGCTCCTGAATGCCGATCAGTACAGCTCCCACCTGAACTACATGGATCCTATCTGTGATTTCTTGTATCACATGAAGTATATGTTTACAGGTGACAGTGTGAAAGACCAAGTAAGTAAACAGTAGATACTGATATTTAATTATCCTGTTTTCCTTATACTGAATTTTAATATGATTTTCATTTGTGATTTTTGTATGTAGCATTAAAAAATGCTTATTTGTTGACTGGTCTCTCTGTATACAAGCTGGGGAGTTGGTATACTTTTATACAGTTAAAACCTTAGACGTGGTAGGCTGAGTATCTCAGATTTCTGTAGTGTGAAACTTCAGATTACAACTTGAAAACTTTTTAAGTATTATTATTAAATAACCAGTAGAAACAAAGCAATATAAACTTTTGGTTGTTTGACAACTTTTTCCTCATTTCAGTCAACAGCTTTTAAGTTTTTCTTTAGTTTCTGATTCACTTAATGCAATTTGATTTGTGACAAGAATGTATCCATAGTTGGAGGAAAAGTAATTCAGCTAGTTTATTTTATAACAATGTGAACTTCTTTAAAGCGTAATTAGTGTGAATCATTTTGCAAAGCTTTGGTGTACAGCTATTACAAGAGGTCCATAAGTTAGCATGGTGAATAGAATATTAACGTAAATACCATGATTTACTGTATCTTTTTCCTTTTTTAGTTGTGCGTATGTAACGGTCAGGTACAGTGGTCAAAATACTTCTATTTTACCAAATGCAGTTATGCCTTTGTTATTATTTATTATTATTATTATTTTATTTCAGGTTGAGAAAATCATTTGTAATTTAAGACCAGCTTTGAAGCTTCGGTTACGTTTCATAACGCACATCAGCAAAATGGAGCCAGCAGCTGTTCCACAGCAACCTCTCAGTAATGGCTCACCAGCTCCACAGCCTAGCCAAGTGCCTGTTAATGTTGCTTTGCCAGTTACACAGTGAAATGAAGTGTTAGGTTGGCCTTGGTGTGATGGTTTCCTTCTACTAGTCAAGGTGAAACATCATCTGATGTGAAATCTGGTATGCTGTGTAAAGGGAAAGACAACCGCGTGCAAATTTCTGCTTCATTTTATTTTGCATAATGAAACTGTCTAATTGTATGCACGCCAGTTTTCCTGCCTATTTATATCAGACACTAAATAAGGTATATAGTACCTTTCCTTGAAAGCACTGAGTAAAGTTTCTCTGCATGCAAGTACATCGATTTCTGAAGAGTTTACAGTATTCCTGCTCCCTATCCAGATCTGAGTCACCTGGACTTATCCTTCCTTCTGTCTATGAAATGAAAGGACATTCAACACATGTAGCCTGGTAGAAAAATGGCCTTTATAAATTTGGCTTCTGCATTATTAGAAGTTTGTATTCTTTTTGTCCAACAAAAATTCTTCTCATCTTTTGGGCAGACAAATTAAGTTATTATACAGAAAATCTCCTGAGGAAAAAAAAAAAAAAAAAAGATTTCATCAGTTCATCAGTTGCATTGGGTCAATTATTCTCAGTCTTTGGGAAGATGTTATGAGCTTTTGAAAATATCTGTAAATTTTATATGTACAGTTTACATTCAACAAATGAGCAGTGGGTTTGATCTAGCATCAATTACTAGACTGTTAGATTACTACCCAGAGGCTGTCTCTAATGAATTTATTATGAAAGTCTGCATATTCAGTTAAAGCTATGCTGGTTGTTATTTTATCTTTCCTATTTGGGAAATGGTGTAATTTTTATCAGGTCAATCATATGAATTTTATTAATATCGATATCTTATATTTTAGATTTGTATAATATTCAACTTTAAGTTTTTTCTGTGTACTGTGCTCTGAGGGTTTTGATAAGAGAAATGAAAGACTAAATGTTTTGTAAAAACTCATTTGACCAACTTTTTTTTTTAATTAAAAACAAAACAACCAAAAAAAGCAACCTTTTATGACTGTAGTAGTAGTGTTTATTTGTTTTCCATACATTTTATGTTAAAAATAAGGATACCATAGCAAGTATATTTCCATGGCCCAAGTTCTTTATCAGCTTCACAATAGTACCAATTTCAACCCATTTCAGAGTCTGATTTCTCTCACTGATGTGTGCCTTTTTCTAAAAATGTGATAGTTATGAAAAGGAGTTGTTGATTCTATGGGTGGAAGTGTTTTGGTTGGTTATGAAGACTGTGAAAAAGGGACAGCAAACCTGCATTACTGGAAACTGGAAACATCATTCGGATTGTATACTTGGATCCCAAATTCTGCCAAGTGTAATTTAAGTAAGGAAAAAATGTGAGTGCTTTTCAATTAATTTGTCTGATACAAAAACATGTTAGCTTATCACATACCACGTGTTTGGTGTAAAACGTGTTGTGTTCCATTCCAGAGTCAAGTTATTTTAGTGCTTTTTGCCCTAGTTTTGATAAGGAGGTGAACACAACTGGTCCCCAGAACTCTAGTGGGGATAGTCCTGTCCAGAGGGGTGTTCCCATAGGCTTTCAGGGCAGACCTGAGAGGTGAGATTCTGATGGTGGCTTTGAAAGCTTCTCTTGTCAGTGAAACTGTATTCATGGTGGTTCTCTTCCTAAACAATTTTTGGAGCACACAAACAGAAAGGCCTGCAGAATGGCACATTACCTGGCTATTCTGCATGCGTGTTATGACTCAATAAATTTTAACACTGCAGGCGTTTTCCTGAATTATCTCACTTCATATTGAAATGGATTTTTAGCTCGATGTGGACCCCGAGTGTCCTTTTAAGTATTTAAACCTCATCTGACTTTTATAGAAAATGTTTATTTAGGAGACTTGAACGATGTATTATTATATAGCTGGTTGAGTCAGTGGAGATTGTTAGAAAAAGTTTGCATTCCCTCTTTAAACACCAGAGGGAGACTTCTTCAGAAAATCTTTGATTGTATGTGCGTAATGCATCATGAATACTCAAATCTTTGGAGTTACCAAAATTTTTATCCAAGATTTAACATCTTAGAAGGCATATTGTGCTGTTGTCCTAGATATTTAAAATATGGTGTGTTTTGTTTTGTTTTGTTTTTTCTTATAACCAAGTTTGCTTAAGGACTTGCTAGAGCTGTAGGATTTGCAAAATATTCCAAATGCATCTAGGAGGCTTTAAGCGACACACTTCTCCATCTTAATTGATGTGATTGTACAGAGAGAACCTGGGAGAGGATTAATGAAACTGAAACAATAATACATGTTATGGTAAGAATAAAGGATTTTTTTTGAAGTCAATTACTTGATGCATGCAACTGTTACCAGAGTTGATAAGAGATTGTATTTTAAGCACATCAAAATGTAAGCAATAAAGGAGATCAGTATATTTGACTTGGATTTTAGCACTAAGACCATTCAGATTATATTAGTATTTGTGGACTGTACCTGAAGTCGTGCAGTGTTTTCTGAAGGTGCACCAAAACAGGGTAAGATCACTGCAGATTTTTGCTCTGTTAGTTTACCTGTCCCTCTGATTCTCCACAAGATGGGTTTACCTCCATCATGCCTACTGCTGAGAGTAATCTTAAAGTAGTGAATCTATGTTGGAATAAAATGATCATGCAGTATGTAACTTGCAGTATCCTCTCCAGCTCCAAAAGGCAGTGGTGAATGTTCTTGGTTTTCACTGTGCCTTTGTTCCAGCCCTCCTGTTCCTTCTGTGTCAGCTGTTAGCAGTGGACAGAGAGACACTGTTTTGTTTATGCATTCTTCTAACCATTTTAATCAAAAGCAAGGTTTTACCTTCCCTTCCCCATGTATGTTTGTTGTGCATCTGTTCTGAGACTTGATGGGAGTGGGTTGTTTTTAGGATAAATGGGCTGCTCCTAATATTTTCTGTTCTCCTGAAATGTGTGTGAATCTTTTCTATGGCCTGGTGTGACGAACTCAGTGGGTTCATCTCAGTTGTCTCTCTGAAGTGCCTCACTGTAAAAAGCAGAGGTTCTAGTGCCCTAAGCCTGTTGCAGCACTGGGTGATCACAGGTGCCTTCAATTAAAAAGCACAGATGAGATACACCGTAATGCCCCCATGTCAGTACTGGATGGGGAAAAATCTAAAGTAAAGAAAGTACCTTTGAAACACGAAGCTGAACTGTACGAAGAAGGAGAGACTGAAGGAGGCCATGCAGGCACTGAAGGAAAAAAAAATATATATATAAAATAGTTCTCTGTGCCTAGGTGCCTCATTTCATTCATACTAGGAAGGGTCCTGATACTTTCATATCTTTGTTCTAAAAATAAATTTTAAGTTAAATGTTCCAGATTCAAAGGGTGAGTCCATTAATGATTTTTGCTCATGAAAACAGTTATGTCGATTAATGTAAAGGTTTCTTTGGGTTGAAACTGTGATGAAGACCTGCAGATTTTTGTTTGGAAGATGAAAGCCGAAACTACCGGTGAGATACCAAATCGCAGTTGGGTGACAGTACAATTCAAGAACTAAATTTGGAAAAAACAAATGTGTTTCACTAATAAATCTGCTGCTTTTTATTGGAATTGCTACTATAAATGCTACCTGGGGACTTAGACACACCTACAGTGCTCTAAGCCTGCAGGTATGAGGAGATCCTATTTGATTGCGGGCTCAGCTAAGTCAAAGTTCCCTGTCCATCAAGGAGAGCCATCCTTACCGTTACTGCCTCCCAGACATGAAGGAAGGTCACAGACAGCAGCAACTTTGTGATTCACAGCCTTGCATGCTCTGGGCAGAAGCGTTTCTATGTCAGTCTGACAAAAGCCAGAGATGCTGTTTATCTGTCCCCTTGAAAATGGAGCTCTGACTGCTGCAGGTGATGACTTCAGCTTGATGTTTGTTTAGTCATGCTTCTTGGCCCTTGGGGAGCGGCACCAAATAGGGTGGGTCTTTGCCTTTGGCCAGCAGCTTGTCACCTGTCTTCTCAGCAGAAACCAGCCTTCCCTCATTGCAGAGGTGAAGCAAGGAGATTTAGCTTTCTTTCTTTCTTTTCCCCCATGGAGAAAAAGCAAATGCACAAAACAGTAGCAGCAGTTCATGCTTTCTTGTCCTTGAGTCTATTGCAGAGTCATTGTTTTACTTGGGTTTTTTAGACCGTTAATTTGCAGACCTTTGTATGACTAAAACTCTTTTGCAGATTTTCAGAAACTCATCCCCATGGCATACAATACTAGTCAGCACCTCTTGGGCATCTTTGAAGGACAAAGCTTTCAGAAATGACGTACTATCTTTTTTCTTTTACAACAGTTGCATTTTACTGTAGGCTGGGGCATTTGCTTTAAAAGCACATACAGGCAGGGCTGTGCAGAGCAGGGACACATGGCACCTCCCTAGGGCAGCTCAGTGCTCCTGCATCTCTCAGCTTTCTACTCCCACACCCAGCGAAATGTGCTAAGGTGGCCCCATCATGAACCACTGAGCCATAAGTTCTTGGTTTTCTGCAGTTCCCATACTGGTATTGCCCCTTTTCTTTGACTTCTCCATGCTTCAGCTCTCGTTGCTGTTGGTGAACATGGGACTTCATCTTTAAAGAGAACAAAAGAAATTATGTTAATCAAGAAAGTAAGATGTCCATCTGCAATTATTTCTTGTTATTATTTTCAGAGGAAATCTGAAAAAAAGCCCTTGGGAATTCTGGAAAAATGCACTGAAACATATTTGCCACACAGCTTTGATAGATTTGTTTTTTCTCCAGTCACTCGAACACAAGGGCATGCATAGGATTTTTGCCACTGGCAAAGGGATGTCACTGTGTCATTTTATTTTCCACAGCTGTCTGAGAGCTGGGTTATTGCAGCTGTGGCAACAGTCCCACCTCCCAGCCTGCAAAGAGTTTGATCAAGCTCGCTGATGGTGCTTTTGCCTGTTCCAGAGGCAGCTTGGGCCACTGCTTTCTTCCCTTGAAAATAAGCACTGCAGCCAACATGAAAATAACAGGATGCTATAATTATATTCTGTTTTTCTCTTGGTACATAAAGTCAACATTCAAGAAGATGTTGGCTTGATAACATTTCTAGCCAGTGTGCAAGCAGAGCCTGCAGTACTGCAAGCTGTGAAACAGATTTTTACATACACGTTCCTCATCTAGGCCTTATTTACATTAGAAACATATGAAAGTGTATGTAGTACGTTCAAGCTGTTCTCACACGGAAGGCTTTTCTAGTGCTGTATCCCCAGCCACTGGTACAGCCCTCACCATTGTATGAATGAAAAATAGAGCCCGCGCTTGAGCACGTGCAGTGGTGCTGGAGTGGCATGCGGTGTCAACCTGTCAGAGAAAAGAAAGCCCTTTGAAATGACTGGGACTCCATAAAAATCCAATTTATATGATCCATCAGCAAACTATTTCTTTTGCTCCGTTAGGTGACAAGCTGACAAAGCTTGTTTTAAAGAACATTTTCAATTTGTTTAATAAATTATAAAAGGAGATTTGCAAATAACTTATTTCATTTGCAGTGACATAAATCCCGAACTGATTTTTCAGTAGTGTTATGAATTATATAAAGTGATTTATAGGTTTTCTTGGCATCAGTTGTCTGTCTTTCTCCCTGAAATTAGACAAGCCAGAAGACAGAAAAGTATGACAGCATTAAAAAGGGATTAGAATAAAACATTGCAGAGTGGGAGTATTTGGAACATTAAAATATAAAATGCTGGCAAACTACAAAGGAACGAGGGGCTAGTGGTTGAGGTCCAAGAAGGGATGGCAGGAATCCACATCTATTCTTCTTCTCTGCCCAAGTAATCTTAAAACTCTGAGGCTCACTCTGCTGTTAGTGTCCATCAGTAAAGCATGGCCAATAAGGCTTCTCCATCTCCCTGTTGGACTGTAGAGCACCCTTATGTATAGAGTGACAATCAGGGCTGAGGGATTGCCATGGGGGAATCACAGGAAAGATCATGAAAGAGCATCCTTTCCTGCAAGCCTGGTCCTGTCTGCTTCATCTTCTGCAGGGTGCCCAAGCTTGTCTGGCTATTGTGCTGTTGCCTTTGTCACTGTCATCAGCAGCTGACCCGGTTTCTCTGCTTTACAGAAAAATTTCAATTGTTTGGTCAGCATTTGTAGGATCTGAATTAATAGTTTAATAAGAATGCTCTGTGCTAAATCTATCCACAACTTTGGGTATCTCAGGTAAAAATATATAATGATTAAAGGTGCAGGTGGATTTTGTTTCCACCAGAGAAAGAAGAGTAGATAATGCCTTTTCAGGCAGAGACATAAGCATTCAAGGAGCAAAACTATCTTGATACTATAGATCAATTTTTTACAAGCTATTCTACACACATTTTGTTTATTCGAGTAGGTGAATTTTCCTGACAGAACCTCCTTCAGTTAGAGGAGCACACAGTGCCTCTTTTACTCTGGAGCTGTTTGTCTTGGAAGGAAGGACATCTACAGAGGGAGGACAAAAAGAAATTAGAAAAGGTTTGGGAAGCCTGCTGACAACCCCCCTACAGCAAAATGTTTAAATTCCTCCCTGCAGTCAAGCCTCTCAGTTTGACACTGTGAGAAATTCTTAGTCCAGCAGAGAACTAGGAGCTTGTTTGTAAGCAGAGCTGTGTCCTTTAACCAGATCAGCGTGTCAGTGTGTGCAGCTCCATAACACATCCAGTGGCAGACACCTGGTGCCCCTCGTTCAGCTTTTCCACCTTGCAGTGTATTTTCTGTGCTTGCCTTTTCTCAGGATGGGCTAAGGTGTTTTTAAGCTTCTTCACCTTATGAAGTGGTGAAGTAACATCACAGCTGTAAAAGAGGAAAGCATTGGACCCTGTCATCGTTTGCTCGGTTGTATATCTAGGTGTTTTTGCCACAAACAGCACCCCTGTGGCTGAGAGGAGTGTGGTGGGCAGGGCAGAAGAGAGCAGTGCTTTGCTGTGAGCACGGGGTCCGTGGCTCAGCACCTCTCCACCTGAGAACAGGGTGATGGTGGCTGCTGCTAATGACCCACACTCACGTGGACACCTAGCTTCCTTTGCTATCCGTACTCTTCTATGGATAATAATACTTATTGTTTTCTCATCTTAAATACATGATATAGAAGAAACTCTACAGGTAAGGATTTCTCCCTCCGGACCTAAGAGGTACCTGTGGTACCAGAGGTACCAGTCTTCACCTTGCACTGTGTTTTTTGGTTGTTTGTTTGTTTGTTCATTTTTGTTTGTTTGTTTTGTTTTGTTTTGTTTTGTTTTGTTTTTTCTGAGCAAGTATTTCCCAGCTAGGCCCTGGAAAAAGAAGGCAAACTTAGGCACTTAGTTAACACTTCAAGTGATAACACTGGTATTTGCACCTTTCCTGTCTCCTTCCTCTTCCTTTTCGTTTTCCCCTTCCCCTTCCCTTTTTTTCCCCAAGCATGCCAAAAGCAGCACTCTACTGAGAAATGGGGCACCTGGGCTTTTCCTGAGAAGTGTGTGTAAATCCAATTACTGCCGTTTTACCAATGCAGATCCTAACCTTTCAGCAGTGTGCTTAACTTTATGCACAGCAGCTAATCTCATTGCCTTCACCAGGCCAGATTTATATATCTCATTTGTGCACCTGTAAGTGCGAAAGAGAAGTGGTACTCATATCAATGACAATAAGCCATTTAGGTGGCTAGAGATCATATTTTTCTCACATGCAAATATGCAAGACCACAGTGACCTGAAAAACCTCTCTTCTGATGTCATGAAGTGGTACTTGACTTCCTCAGTGCTCACAAATAGCCGTCTCATCTTGCTGTTACCAGACCACTTGTTCCAGAACAAATATCGATGGGAATTTGTTGTTTCAGAAACTCTGCTGCAGAGAAACTTTCTCTTATATAATTAGTTTTCTTTTTCCTTCTCCCTCTTTTGTTACGAACATATTCCTACCATTTGTCTCAGCATTCAGAAGGATAAGATAATTTGTTGAATGCAGCAGAGCCTGGGCAAGGTTACTGCTACCAGGTCTTATAACTTCAACTCTCACAACTTTTGGGGGTGTAGGGGGTTGTCAGAAAACATATATTTATAGTAGTACCACAGCCTTTGTCATTACACTGCTGCTACTTCAATAAAAGTTGCTGACTTCCAAGGGAGCTGGCTTTTATGTCACTAAGAGTAGTTAAAAGGACTGAAACTGGATGCATGCTCTGCTTCAGAATGGATCGTTTTTCACAGCGCTGAGCCCTTGTCACATAAATGCTCAGCAGATGATAGATGGCATTTTAGTGCTGTTTTACTTCTAAACGTTCCAAAGATCATTCATCCAGGCACAGTGTTCACATTTACAGGGACTAGTGCCATAAGAAACCTGTGCATTAAACATAGCACAGCCAGCTGGTTAAAAGAGGTGATTCTTCCATTGTATTTAGTTAAGGTGTGGCCTCACTCTGAATATTGTGAGTGGTTCTGGGCTCCATGATACAGAAAGGATGCTAAGATACTTGAAGGTGTCCAGAGTAGGGCAACAAAACTGGTTACGGGGCTGGAAGACATGTCCTGTGAGGAGAGCCTGAGGGCACTGGGTTTGTCCTCTCCAGAGAAGAGGAGGCAGGAGGTGACCTCGCAGCTCTCTGCAGCTTCCCGAGGAGTGGAGGCACAGGAGGAGGTGCTGGTCTCTGCTCTCTGGTCACCGATGTCAGGGTGTGTGGGGATGGCACAGAGCTGTGCGAGGGGAGGGTCAGACTGGGCCTGAGGGAAAATGTCTTTACCATGAGGTGGTCACACACTGGAACAGGCTTCCTAGGGAGGTGGTTGATGCCCTGTGCCTGTCAGTGGTCAAGAGGCATTTGGAATTACAGCCTCAATAATATGCTTTAGCTTCTGGTTAGCCCTGGTGTGGTCAGGCAGTTCGACTGGATGATCTTTGTAGGTCCCTTCCAACTGAGCTATTCTCAGCTTCTAGACCTTGATGTGGTAGTGCACCAAAACCATTTGGAATTGATTTTAGCAAGCAGAAGTGTTACAAGGTATTCAGTAATATGCAGAATTGTAATTTTGCACGTTAAATACGAGAATCAAAAAAAAAAAAAAAAAAAAAAAAACAAACACAAGGCCATGAGTGTAAAAAATGCAAGCCTGGAGTTAAATCAAACAACTCATTTACAGAGGAGGAAAGTCAGAAATCACAGTAATAAAATTATGACACAAACATACACCCTACACTAAAGATGAGAAAGTGTATCACATGCAAGATTTTATACTCACCAGTTGTTTTATTGGTTTCATTATAGCAATAAAGAGCAGCGATGTTCCTTCATTATTTGTCAGCTAGGGAAAGGCTATTGTCATTTTTCCAACTCCTTAAACTCTGTGCCATAGCACAGTGGGGGATTCACAAGATCTTTGATTAGGGTATAAATCACATGCAAATTAAAAATAAAAAAATAAAAAAGAAAAGAAAAGAAAAGAAAAGAAAAGAAAAGAAAAGAAAAGAA
>CM021767.1:60539251-60569251 GCA_011076525.1 Nettapus auritus
AAAAAAAAAAAAAAAAAAGAAAAGAAAAAAGAAAAAAAAGAAAAAGAAGCTATAATCTTAGAAGCACTGACATAATATTAAAATATGTAATACTTGAATTTAAATAATTTAATTATTACATATTTAATATGTAATAATAAATAATTCAAAATTAGTCAATAATTTAATAATCACAGTTAAATATGAAATACTTTTAAAATATACATTCCACAGCGTTGCTATGCAGAATGGCAGTACACACAGATAGCCATGCTTAGGTCTTATTTATATTTTGGAACATAATAATACTGGACTTGAGAAGGTAAAGTTTTTCTCTCTTCCCTCTTGTCCAGGACTGATATATGCTCACTATAAAAACTAACTTGGAGCCAGAGCATAAGAAACAGCAAAATAAAACATTTCCCTTTCCTTACCATAGCCTTTCTACACTGATAAGCAAAAACTGATAGGAAGCTGATGCTGAAAGTTGAATTCATAGTCCTGTACAGTAGCAATTAATTAATCTTGTCCAGTTCCTCTCTAAATCTATACATCATGTGTGTACATTTACATAATCCTCAGTGCTATAGCATATTAGCACCTCAGAACCATCCCCAGCTCCACCTTAGGTACATCCTCAGATGCACCTCAGAAAACTCTTGTATACATGTAGGTCAGTTTTGCTAGTACTCTCTGCAGCCCAGCATAAGAAGAGGAGAGAAGGAAACCAAGTGACTTGTTTTGAAAACGTCAAAATGCTTCATGTTAATGCTGTTGGACTAGAATGGTTTGATGCTTCATTCAAAACCACAGCTTTTGGTGTAGAGAGGAAGCAAAACTAAGGGAAAAAAAATTGAAAGGACTTTAATTACACACAACATATTTTGTTTTAGTTGAATGAATCATCAAATTGTTTAGGTTGTTTTCATCTGCAAGGATAATGTTTGTTTTGGCTTGATTAAAGCTGTTTGTTTCCAGGATTAGGGGAGGCTTCTTACTGTAGTCCTTGCTCTCTACCTATGGACCTAAACCCCTGCCTTTAAACCCCTGGTTCAGTCTGACTCTGTGCCCTTTCTGAAACCCTTCAAAAAAGCCCAGATTTAGTCTCTGTCTCTTTGGATCCCGATACCTCCCTGCACTCCCTGCCTTCACCTTGCCTCTTCCCATTAGTCTTGTGTCTTATCAACGTGTTCCCTCCTGGGCCATGAACAATTGCAAATGTGGCAAGTGTCCTTGGGCCAACCAACTGCTGATAGCTATGCAACTGGAGAGCACACTGAAAATTTTATTTTACTGAATCTGTTTGCATAATACATTTATTTTGGGGGGGGGGTCAATTTTTTCTGTGCATTTCCCTCATCAGTACAAGGTCAACAACTCTAAAGCCTGTTGACAAAGAATGTCATCTGCATTCTTTGTGATACAGTGCTTTTTTTTCAAAAGGGTCCTTTGTTTGGATTTTGGCAAAAAGAAATAAGACAGCAACAGCATTAAAAAAAAAAAAAAAAAAAAAACACCTTCCTTATTGCCTTATTTTAATCCTTGAATGATTTAGATCACAAACAGAACAAATTATGTCAACAAGCATCTACCTAGTGAGTTAAATAGCTGTGAATTTTCTCGTTTTAATTCCTCAACAGTCATGCTATCATAATCCAAAACCAGGAACAAACCTTTTATGTTATAGTCCTAGTGATCACATCTTTTGTCATAAATGAGAGAGAGGTTTATTAACTGCACCACAGTCAGGTGGTGAAGAAAAGCTACAATGCTTTTATTGATGGATGGAAGCTGACACAAAATGCTTGGATAGTGTCATTCCCATTTGAACTGCAAAACCCAATCTCTTCTTAATGCACACCCAGGTTCAGAGAGGCAGATTTTCACCTATTTGTTCATAATATCCAGCAAAGGCAGAACAAGTGGAGCTTTGAGTGTGAAAAGATGTAACATGCTTGGGAAATAACACCTTAGTGACCAAAATTCTCCCGTAAATATGTCTGAGTAAAAAGAAAGGAATTGACAGAAAATGTGTCTCATACAACTCACATAATTGCTGTTCTTTCTAAAGAGTATTTTTTCTTTGAACTATTCTAAAGTGACCCAATCACATGTAAGACTTAACATGTTGCAGAAACCATATATGCGTATTTTTAAAGACCACTCACGAGGTTCTGCTTGTTCCAGCAGCTCCACAGTGAACAAGACTTCTTGCTATTTTTTGTTTGTTTGCTGGTTTTTGTTTTTGTTTTGGGCAAGCTTTCATAAGTCTCCTTCTTTCCTGAAGACCATTAATTCTCTAGTGCCTTCTGTTGAAAATACCACAGAAGTTGGGAACTTTAATTACATTAATTTTGTTTGAATCTCCTTCAGTGTCTGGGTGGTGAGACTATTTTATGCTTTGTTAGCGGTGCACATCTAAATGGCATCAAGTCTCATAGGATGACAACTACTTCACTGTGCAAGGTGTTGTGCTACAGATTGGAGGAGGTGGATGTCTTGCACTAGGGCACTGGATCAAAAGTCAGAGGGAATGTCTTGCATTGTTTACTCTGTGAACCTGAGATCCTGTCTCATACACCTGCGCTCTACAAGGATGTTTTCATGAACAATGTTTTTCATGTTTGATCAGATAAATTAAACTGAATAAAAAATGTGACTTCCTCTAATAGTCTTATCAAATTCAAGGGAATCTTCAGATAATCTTTCCTAGTACCTTCTACTCCAATCCAGCTGAAAATAATGGAAACGTGAATTCAAGTTGATGAGCTGATATTCTTCCTAAACTGAGAGGTTAGACTACCATTTTATTTTCTTGCAGGAGAAATAGTCAATGGTGTTCATTGAACTTGGTCTATTTTCACTACAATTCTTTATCATTTTATTAACCAAATAGAGAACATCTGTCTTCATCATTGTCAGGGCAGGTGTTGAGTAAAGAACCAGTCTGAAGACTACTGAAGTTCATGCGAGTCGTTTCACAGACTCTGAGAGATACTGATTGAAATGAAAAATAACCTCAGAAATTTCTCTATCCTCCAGGCCAGTATCCTCACACATAGACAATCTGTTTATTTCTTCAGTGTGAGGTCAACAAGAGGGAGATTTCAATGGGAGAAGACTCATTTGAAAAATCCAATATAAAGTGTCCAAAACAGAGCAGCAGAGGATAAAAACAAAAATAAAACCTGAAACAACCAGTAATGAGCAGTATTCAGAATGGCAAATCTGCAGAGGCAAAGTGAACAGAAGCTGAAATGAATGACACAGCCTGTTATAAGAAGCAGGTTTCTTTTATGCTGGATTTGCTTTTCTTATTTTAGGGATCGATTTTAAATGGCTCAGAAAATGCAAGAAAAGGAAAATACTGTGACAGGCAGTATTTATACCTGGTGGGCTTTGTGAGTACACTGGAAGCGCACTTCTCTGAAATTCCTGAGCACGCATTACAAAGAGAAAATGATGATGGGTGTTTTCTCAAATTGTTTTGTTTATGGCCTCTTATCAAAGGAACAAAGTCCTTCCTCCCAGGCACTTCCCAGATCTGGGGTTGCAAATGGAATGATTCCTTCACCAGAACTCCGAGATGTCCCTCTTCCTTCTCCTTCAGCTATTCTTTTCCCTCAGAGGGTGTAGCACACCATTTGGGGAACACCAGACCAGTGTTTTGGCTGCTATTTATTTGCACTTTCTCCTTCATGCTGACTGTCCCTGTACTTTCAGTGTTGAATCTGAGTCCCCTTTTGTCCTCTGCTCTCAATGATTTCTTGCCAAACTACCTATAGAAATAATAAGCAAACCAAATAGTAGAAGTTCAGTGATTTTGTTTCAAATTCTCTGTCTACACTGACAGCAAGACTAGGCAGTACCTGCAGGTTGTCCCCACCACATTCTGCAATGTTTAAATGTTCCTCAGAATTTTCTACTTTAACCTATTTCTTCACATGCCCTATATAATCTTTAGATAAATTATTGAACTAAGTACTTTTCCTTTCCATTTTATAGGGGGCTTGATTCATTTAGACTCCTTTCCAACTGTGTAACTGTTCCCCTTTGCACATGAGAAGAAAATGCCGATGAATTTATTATTTATGGAGAACAAATATTAATAGTTCATGATGAATTTGGTATGGTGGTTGCAACAGAAAAGTTTCTAGGTTAATAAATAAATAAATAAATAAAACTACCTTGTGACACACCTTTTACTGCAAATGCTTTTACTGCTTAACATTCACTGTGTGAATTATACTTGACGGATGATATTGGTTTCATTCTGCTTTGACACCAGCAGTGACTGCTAACACAGTGATTAACTAAAAGCAATGGCATCATTACTGAGTGAGTCATTAGCATCCACAGAGAAAAGCATTAATGAGGAAAAAAAAAAAAATTGCTTAGAAAAAGCACAAAGCACAAGATGGAGTATTTTAATTTGTTCAAAAATAGTTGCTGTTCCCTTACCCCTGTGATTAAGGTTTTATTAATTTAGGATGGAAACAGATAAGATTGTGAAGCTTTGTGTGTCTGCATCAGATCAGTGAGGCTCATAGCCCTGAAGAGAGAGCCCAGTGAATCACAAGCACCACAACCACTTCCAGAAGGAGAGATTCCTTCATGGCACAGGCTGTGGGAGAAAAGAGTATCAGCTTCCTCTGTGTTGATGCTTACTTCTGTATCAGCTTTTTCCAGCATGCACATATGGACAATGTCAAAAACTGAGAGTTAAATCAAGTTTGGTATGATTTATTTTCAGTAGACTCCTAACAACAATTAATAACAGGGAAAAGATGCAAAATCCTACATCTCTTCAGGTCAATGGGGGAGTTTTGCTATTAATTTCAGTACGTATGGGCATTCAACCATAACGTAATGGTGACCCAGCACCATTCTGAGTATATCTGTGTTGAAACTATGTCTAGAAAGTTCTCAGGCAAACAGACAATGAAATTAAGGATGAACCCAATGTATTGTAGTTAACGAGGTCTGTATCAGGCTCCAAGTCTGGACCTGACAAAGGGATTTTTTTCTCAGAAAAATCTGAATTGACATACTGAGATTCTCTGCAGAAATTCTCTGCAGAAACATTGTTCAGAAGGGCAGAAATACAAAATTTCCTGATTAATTCCACTGCGCATATTTAAAGAAAACAAAGCATTGACCTTGTCTAGATCATTCAATTGGATGGGTGGACAGGAAAAATGACTTGCATTTCCAACACATCCAGAGAGAGATCACAACAACGAGGGAATAAAGACTAAAGGCCCATCCCTGACAGGTTCTGTGTGTCTTGAATCACAGAGTCAGAAAATGACAGAATAATTTGGGTGGGAAGGGATATCCTGAGGTCCCATCTGCTCTGCCCTCCTGCTCAGAGCAGGTACTCGGGGCTATATCCAGTCAGGTCTCCTGTGGCCACTGGGTTAACCTCTGTGGAAAGACTCCTGTGAACCTCAGCAGGATTTCACCCCAGCACTTCAGGTTCAGATTTAAGAAGCCTAATATTCATCTAAATCCCTCAGACAAGATTTTGCTATTGAGTCACTCTTCACTGCCAGGAAAACCTGAAACCAGGAAATACTGGGCATGGGGATTTGGCTGAAAATAAGGTGTGGTTTAGGATTTTGGTCTTCTTGAGTCTAGGGCTTGTCATGGCCTGGCCTGTTCTGCTCAGTGTTGGTCCATGTACTTTAGCAGTCAGAAATGGGAATGATTTGGCTAAAATCTCAAGATTTCTGTGTACTAACTGGCATGCTATGTAAGTTCACATGTTAAAATCTCAGCACTGAGGATGTATTGCAACATTTTTGAAGGTGAAACATAAAACAAAACAAAACAAAAAAAAAAATAGGAGGAAAAACAGAATAGCTGGAGGCTTGCATCTGTCAAACCCACTAGGTGTTTTGCATTTTGTTTACTAAACAACAGCTGTAGCCAAACAGTTGGATGGCCCAACTATTTCCTCACTGATCTCAAATATAAATCCATTTTTGCTCAGTATTATATTCTAATTTAACACTTTAATACCAATTTCAAGATGATTTGCAGCTGAGAGCAAGCAGAGCTCTTTTTAAGGAATCAATGGGCTTGGATATCAAAGGTGGTAGAATAATATTTGAAGGAGGACTCATGCAGAGTAGCCAGGTGGGGCTTTAAAGTAGCAGCACTAATGCCAGAACGATACAGAATCCAACTGTCACTCCAGTGGTTCAGGTCTGGGTGGCTGCTCCATTTGAGTACAGCACCAACTGGGGGACTGCCATACCTCACTGTATAGGATAGGTGTGCCTTAGGATCTTCTTGGTGCTAGTGTCACCATACATTACAAATAGTTAAGCACTCAGCAGGAGATTGGACCAGATGATCTCTGGAAGGCCCTACTAACCTACATTTTTCTGCAATTCTGTGAATTGCCAGGCTACATTTTGATACTATTTTCCCTGCTCTTCAGCTGAGATTTTAAGTAACTCAGCATTGCAAGGGCTGCTGATTCAGGGTTGTTAGAGGAATAGTTTCGGTCAAACCTGTCCTGAAGTTCTTATGGTCTTTCATGTCTGATCCAGACATGTGGCTCCCACGATCCTTTTGGAAAGCAGCATCATACTTTTAAAAACAGCTCTGTGTAAGAACCTAGTTCATTGGAAGACTGTACCTACAAGTATTCCGAGTCAACAGGACACTGCAATGTCTAATTTTCCATCATGCTTCTCTCTAGGCCATTTACTTCCTTATTAAATTCACAGGGATAATTAAATGACTAGCTCAATAAAATGCAGCAAGTAAGAAAGGAGATATCTAATGAGGCTAATGAGCCTTATCATTCCTTACCCATGCAAAATGGTGCAGTTTGAAGCAGAAGACTTGAGGAACCTTACCCCAGAGTATCTCACAGCTATATTGTCCATTAGTCCTCTCCAGATGGAGCCTAATACCATGTAAACAGCAAAGGGAATAACACAGATCTTCCTGTCTCAGGTGAGCCCTCTAATAAGTGGTTAAGGCAGTGAAGAAGAGAGGATCCCAACCATGGCACCAATTCCATCCTTCAGATATGATAGAACGATGGGCACTCTCTACCAACCCCAGTAGGGCCCATATCATGCTAGAGGGAGTAATGTTCCTCAGAAGAAGGCTTTGTGGAGCTTCAGTGTTGCAAGCAGGAACCTGAGGAGCTTATCGGAGGGAGCACCAATGCCCAGAAATGTGAGGTAATGTGAAGGTCAAAATGATGCTTTTTAAGAACACATATATTCTGGGGACAAGAGGGTAGCTAAATTGATTTGTGAAGTCAGTTTTCTTGTTTGGAATGGGCCCTTTTTTTTTAAATATAAATCAACAGATAAGTAAACAGAATATGAGCATTAAATTATCATGTATAACACATAGCACTTCAGGGTGGAAAAGAATAATCTGTCTCATAGTCTTTAAAACTCGTGTAATTCTAGTTGAATCATATTTAAAATCTATTAATCATTTAATTGCATGTTTGTCTTTTAAATTGATGCATATTTTCCAACACATTGTCATGTAGTACTTTTTATGTTTTTGATATAAGAAAAAAAAAGTTAAATACTAAAAGCAATGATTTTAGAGAGTGAAAGGGAATGAAAATGAAAGCAAAAACATCTTATCACTTCTCTGCCTGGAAAGGAAAGTAGTTCAAACTGATTATCATTTTATCTGTAAGTGTTGCAGGCTTCTGGTTACCGTGAACCCTGGAAGCCCTGTGCATTTGCACTTCAATTTGGCAAACAGAAGCCTTGCTGTTCTCTTTGTTCGGAAAGGTTTAGTTCAGAATTAACAAGCTGATAAAATACGTTGCTGTAAATTTTTATAAAAATCCGTGACAGGTCACATCACTACGTTGTCATGGTGATGAGGAGTGCAGATGTCAAATGCAAACTAGAAAGTACATATGATGGTATATATGATGGTCTAATTTTGAAAAAGATTTTATTAAAGCAGCTTCTGGGGGGCTCAGATGTTCTTTTTTTTTTTTTTTTTTTTTTTTTTTTTTTTTTCCAGCAGATTGCTTAGACTTCAGTAGCCAGAGGCCCAGTGCAGAGACACACTGCAACCCCTGGTCTGCTGGTTTCAGTGGTCTGTGGACATGGCCATTGGGAAGTTACTGATGTGAGACAAATGCATTAGTTTTCTCTTTGCACAGTGACAAATTCCTCCTGGGGACTGAGGCCCTACAGCTGCTTGAAGTACATGTAAACTTAATGAGGATTATTTTTAGATGACTGTATTTGATGCATAGTAAATGGGATGGTACTCTTGGTAAAATTTGCTTCTATCTGAAGTGTATTTTCTATCATTGCCGTTGACCACATTTGTCTCTGATACCTCCCCTGCAGCCTAGCTATTTCTTTCCACTGTGCTCAACAAGGTGAAGCCAAACCCAGTGCTGAGGAAGTGGTAAGAAAAGGGAAAGAAAGTGTCACATTGTGCTGCATTGTAGGTTCGGTGTAAAAGCTGTGGTGTTTCAGCCTCTGGAACCAAGGAATTAGTCAAGATTTTTCAGGCCAATCCTGAAAACAATGCTTCCTTTTCAAAGTGCATACCATATATGCAAAGTGTGTACCATACCACAAGTATGCCATAGCACAAGTATGCCATACCACACATACCACACAGTCTAGCAGCACTATATTTAATTTTATATATTTTCCTTATTAATTACCTACCAGGTAATAACCAGGAGAGAGAAGTTTGCCTTCTAGAATTGAAACCAGCCTTCTCTCAGCCCAGTCAAGTCCCTCACATCTGAGATTACTCTGACTGTGCTGCAGTAGCAATTACCCCAGGATGTGAACTCTTGTGGCAGAAAACACACAAACATGTATGCATGTATGTACACATACACATACTGCCACAACTGATCAATAAGAATTAAATTTCTAATTTACTCAACACAAACATAGTTAAAAATACTTCACATAGAAATTGTTGACAATGTAGTACAAAATATGTTGAGTGGCAATTTTAAAAGCAACATTGTCTCTACTGAAGGTGAGGGAGACTGACTGCAAGTGATAGTGGCATTGATCAGGAAAGGAGTCCACGACAAGGATGAAAATATCAAAACCATTCCTCCCTTTCTGTTTTGACTTTGTTCTGGTTTTTAGTATCTTCTGTTATCTACTTTGTGCTTGCACCACAGAGGGATGTTTTTTATACATGTATTTGACATAAGTTATTTGTTCCCTTTGTCATGCTCTAAAACCAGTTCTGCTCAGCTAAGGCTGCATCCCTTCCATGACTTGTACTTGTCTGCTAGTGAATTTTATTTATATCCCTGGGACCTCTGCTGTGATGCCTCTCAGGCCTCTCAAGGCCTCCATCATCACTATTTACTTGTTCTCTTGGCAGCCAAGGCCTACAGGTCTCCTGGTGACATTATGAGTTCACAGAGCAGTCCCTCCAGGGCCCTCTGAGCTGAGCACACCCACTGCAATCCCTCCCAGCTCTGCTGGGCCTGAGGAGGAGCTCGGTGCGTATCAATGTCATTAACAGAGCATCTTACCTGCAGATTGAGTTGCCCTACTTTCTCATGAACCACACCAGCTGACTGGATGTGGAGGAGATCCAACCATGCCTACGCCCAAAATCCAGGTAGGGCAGGACATCCTTCAGTTATGTTTAGGGACTGACTTTATATCTTTTATCTCATGCTCAACTTCTGAGCAGAAACTGCAAACTGAAGACAGTAGATGACTATATGATTTATCGAGGTTTCCATCAGAAGGTTACGTGACTTCTGCCTGTAATAATGAAGGGATAACTGCAAAGCTGGATTATTTCTTTACTTAGAATGTTTTTCTTATGCAAATTCAATAAGCAGATTAGTGAGAGGATACCTTTGATATTTTCCCATCAAGCATTCAATTAGTTGAACTTGTACAGCTGCCTCACCCTTCTCCTGTGTGCAAACAGATAAAAAATACTAGTATTACAGACGACAATCCTATGGAGATTTTATGCAGGACTTCCTCCACCCACCACTTTTTTTTTTTTTTTTCTTTTTTTTTTTTTTTTTTTTTTTTTCCCAAACATTGAAACTTGTTCCTTGCCAGCTTCCTGCTGCTCTTGCAGAGAGAAGCCCATTTGGTGACTGCTGGCTGTGGGGCCTAAGATGAAGGGGAGAGATACCCGATTACTGCTCACCTTGGTCTGCTGGTAGAGGGGAAAAGTTTGGTAAGGAGAGGAGCAGGCATACGGTATGGGTTAGTACCTAGCTGAACACTTGGTATCACAGGAGGGCTTTGCTGTCTGTGCCCACCCACAGGAAACAGGAAGATGAAGCCAGACAAACACCTGCTCTGCCCCATGAAATGTTTCCTTCTTAAACTTAGATTAAGATACTATTAACCACAGCCATGTTGATGGAAGTAATTAATCTAACTGGCATTTGTGAGACTGCATCTGGAGCACCGTGTGCAGTTTTGGACCTCCCTATTACAGGAGAGATGTAAATACACAGGCCTCCAGAGAAAGGCCACCAGGAAAGGGTTGGACAGGAAGACATGAACATGTGGCATAAGGGAGGCTGAGAGAAATGGTTTTAGCCAGGAAAAGAGATGGCTTTGGGAAGGATCTAACAACAGTCTTCAACAGCCTTACGGCTGTTGAAAAGGTCTTCTTAGAGGTGCACAGTGAAAGGACAGGAGGCAACAAACATAAGAAACAACAAGAAAATTTTTGATTGGACATATGGAGAAAGACATTTCACAGATCAGGCCCTGACACAGGTGACAAAGATGCTGTGCTCCCTTGGTGGTATTGATGCTCAGCTGGATGCAGCCCTCAGAAATCTGTGATTTGGGATTTAAAGTGGAGGTATAAAGCAATGTTGCAACAAGAGAACCCAGGCCTCCCCTGTGCAACATAATTGCCCAACAGATTTCCTTCTTTGGTTTTCTGTTTAGATTTAGTGGCATTTTTTAACCTCTTTTCATGTTGACTGGTCAATAACTATAACATCGCACTTTAGAGAAATGCAATGTATTTGGCTTTAAATATTTCAGCCTATCTCTTTAGGTCTGCATTTTTTTGTGGCTCAGCCACAGACCACTTCAATCAGCAACATAGGTGTTTCTGCTGCAGATAAAACTTACAGGTCTCTGCAGGAGCACGAGCCTAAGCAAATTTCATTTGCACAGCTCACAGCCGGTAGTGTGTTAATGCTGGAAAAGTTTGAGACCAGCTGCCATAAAGGATCCGCCTACTCTGTTTTCCCAGTGGGATGTACCCTGCCAAAAGGCCAAATCCTGGGGACTGCTCAAAGACCAGCAGCAGGTTCCTTAGCACAATACTTTGCGGAGCATTTCAGTTGAGGATGTCAGGCTTCCCCACACCACATCCTCATTCCTTGATATTAGCTGAAATATCTCCTACATCTAATGTCAACCACAGCCACCATGAACCTCCTCAGACTCAAGTACAGTTGGTATTTTGGGCTGCTCTCAGTGCAGTATGGATATGACTCTAAGACCATCTTAGAGGCAATGAGAGGGACACGTGGAGTCTGAGTATCATTAGCTTGGCTTTTGAGTTTTGACCTGTTGCATGAGCTGGCCTTTTGAGCTCCATCCTGTTGAGATTTCGTCAGGGACTTTTTGCCCTGCCCAGGAGATGAACCCCCAAGTGCAACATAAGCAGTTCTACTCAGTTGGCTGTGTAAACAGAGTGTATTTCTGACATCACCAGATCTTGATGGGCATGTGTGTTGTGGGAAGAAAAAGAACAGAGTCAAGACCAGAGGGATTTACTTGAAGTGCGGTGATAATTTATTTATACTTTGAAGATCATCTAGTAACAAATGTCTAAATAATTTTAAGAGAGCTACAGTCCTCAGTTTTCCACAGTTTCTAAACCCAGTGCTCTTTGGCTGAGAATACATCTAATCAGACAGTGATTCAAACTGGTGCATTCTCACTGCAGACTTTTCTTGAAATTGTTCCCCCAACAATTATACTATTTTATGTGGGCCACAGATGTTCTGCCACAGCAAATAACATGGAGAACTGTGAGTTTCTTTTTCAGAGATGCATTAAAAAAAAAAATGTGATTAACACTGATGACTCGAGAAAGGGATGGAATGTGTATTTCTTGACAGAAATGTCAGAGATAAAAACAGAGTTTTTGAAAAGCACTTACAACAGACTATATGAATTAGGGACATGTTTGCATTAACCTGTGCTGCTGTGATAAAATAAAATAAAATAAAATAAAATAAAATAAAATAAAATAAAATAAAATAAAATAAAATAAAATAAATGTGGCCTGAGCCTTCCCAGAAGCCCATGGAGATACATGCGGGGACAGCCCAGTTTGGACAGAAACTCAGTGACTGAAAATAATGTTATTGAGCAGGTGCACAAAAAGAAACTGAAAAGGGTTCTAGAGGTCAGAGTCAGTAAGAGGAAATCTCATACATTAATTCAAGTATGTTAGCCTCCTTCACATTATTTCCAGATAAATAGAAATATGACTCATTTCCAGATATAAAAAAATAAAAAATGAAAATGACTTGAATGACTTGATAGAATGGCAAAGGGAGTTTTCAAAAAGCAACTTGACTCTAAGTGCTCTGAGGACATTATTAAAAACATGGTTAGCGGACAATCTGAATTAGTTTATCTGTATACAGACTGACATATTGCTTCATCCAAATGCTACCTTTGGTAACCTGGCTCTTTGCCTAGCCATTTCAGATGACATTTGGTCAGAAGCCTTAAATGAAACAGTGATCACAGGGATTTCAGTTTAAATCTTTTCACCGAGTAGAGGACAGTAGTAAAGACTGTAATTATTCATCAGCTATTGGATGATACTCAGCTTCTGAAATGAAGGGCAACCTTCAACTGACAGTAACAGGCACTACTGTGGAATTAGGAGTGTTGGGATGTGGCCTTCATTTTCTGTAATTGTCTCGGCTGCTACCACAATTATGAACAGTATTCCATCCAGAGCTAATGCTCCTGATATGGAAGGAATGGGGGGATGTTTGGCTAATCTGTTGCTGATGGCTTAAATGTCGAGACTCCCTCAGGTGTCACAGGTTCAGTTGCAGCTCTGGTACTTCTACTGCTAGGTGAAAATTAATATTGAATCTCTCATGTCTGCTAATGATCTGTGTGACAGACAGTGTTAAAAGTTCATTCTGCAGTGCATGTTGCATCCTTCTTTTAGGATTCAGTGCCACTGTTTGAGGGATTAGCAGAAAGGAAAATGAAGATCTGCCAATGGCCAGACTCTGGAAAGTGCAAGTGACTTTCATTGATTTTAGTGGAAATTTAAAACAGCAAATCTTTTAACTAAACAGCAAATCTTTTAACTTCTTGTGACCTTTTGTTCTTAAGAAACAGCTAGAGTTTTGCACTCCATGCAAACACAAGCACAGGAAATCAATACTTGAGTATTCTACAATGAATAGTAACACCCATCTCACCCATAATGAAGTGTTTCATGAATTATCAGACTTGTCTGTAATACATTGTATTCACTGTAGCAAGAAGCAGATCAGAGTCAAGCTGATCTGCTGTACGACCATCTTCATCTGTACACATTCTCATTTTGAAACACATGATTTAATAAGTAATTTCAGTTTTACGTGAAAATACTTTTAAAAAGGGCTACTAGTGAGAACCAACCCAGGTTACGGCTCTTCCACAACCTTGTGTAGCACAAAAGGCTTTTGGTCTGTAAGAAACAGCTCAAAAATATTCATAGGGACTTACACAGAGGGCAGGAGTAGAATTGCATGTTTGTTTGTATTTTTTTTTTTTTTTAATTTGCCATTTATTTTTTTTTTTCTATAGATCCTTAGTGTTCAATCATTCTCCCCACTATATTATCACAACATAACTATTCCCTACCTAATACAAGTTAGAGAATCACAGTATCACAGAATATTTGATGTTAGAATGTCATCTGGTCTAAAGCCCCTACACAAGCAGGGCAAGATAGAGCCCCATGCCCAGGACCATATACAGATGGCATTTAAATAGTCACATAGTAGACTCTGCACTTCAAGTGTGTCCTCACCAGTGCTGGGTAGAGAAGGATTGCCTTCCTCTTCCTGCTGGCAATATTCTGCTTGATACAGCCCAGGATACCCCTGGCCTTCTTAGCTGCAAGGTCACATTGCTGGCTCATGTTCAGTTTGGTGTCTACCAGGATTCCCAGGTCATTTTCTGACAGACTGCTTTACAGCTGTGTGGTCCCCGGCATGTGCTAATGATTGGGGTAATTCCTCACCATTTGTTGTACTCCACACTTTTATTTGTTGAACTTCATGAGGTTCCTGTCAGCTTATTTCTCCAGTCTGATGAGGTCCCTCCAGATGGCCACATGACCCTTTGGCATATCAACTGCTTCTTCCAGTTTTATGTCATCTGCAACTTGCTGAAGGTACATCATCCATATCCTTAATGAGGATGTTTTAACAAGACTGGACCTAAAGGCTGGTCTTTGAAGATAGGTGTGACTTTGCCTTTCCTCCAGTCCTCAAGCACTGCTTCCACTTGCCATAATCTTTCCATTATTATCAAGATTGACCTTGCAATGACATCAGCCAGCTCTCTTAATACCCTTGGGTGCATCTCATCAGGACTCATTGACTTAGAATCATAGCATCATATGATTATCCTGAGCTGGAAGGGACCCAAATGACAGAACCCTAGAATCATTCAGATTGGAAAAGACTTTCAAGATCATAACATCCAACCATCAGCCTCATCTCCCATCAGTTAAGCCATGTGCCCTGGTACCACACCCATACAGCTCTTAAATATCTCTAGGGATGGGGACCTGACCACTTCCCCAAGCAGCCTGTTCCAGTGCTTGACCACCCTGAACCAAGCTCTTCAGCTTTCCTCAGTACCTGTCTTGACTATTTAGAGCTTTTTAGAGCAGCTTTCCTGCTCCTTTTATTAAAAGGAACAACCGTAACACTTATTCTAAGTAGAGAGTCTTCCTGATTTTCAAAGCTGAAAGACTTTTCCCCTCTCATCCAGTATGGCTGGAGACTAGATATCACATGGTACTGCAGAGCATTATTATTTCATTCTTCACTCCTTTGTAAGGTTACAAATTAACATTTAAATCTTATTTGATATATTGTATATCTTAGCTATCATGTTCCAAAACTGAGATTTCATGCTGATTTTTCTTTGCTGATATCCATTAAAACACAGCAGTATATCTGCAAATTGGATGTCGTGAGAAAGTCCAAACTTCTTTTATTATTCATAATGCAATTTTGTGCAAGCTTTGTGCAAGGCTTACACATAGTGCATGAAGAGAACAAAAGCTTGCTCTAAGGATTGGCTTGCTGGCTGAATGCAACCTCCTCCTCCTACTTTGCAATACTGTTGGGATGTGTTCATGGTGAAGCCACATTTCTTTACCAGATGGTGCTATCCCCTTTGCACATAAGACATTCCTGAAGATCTACATCTTTCAGAGTACTCAAAACACAAGGCATTTAAAGATCCTTTCCTCACAAAGGGTATTTTTACTTCCCTAGAAGGAAAACAAATTATTTCTGGGATCACTTGTGCTGTTACCACCTTAGATTCAGCTCCCTACTGTCTCATTAAGTCATGACTTCACTTCACTTACAAGTTCTGCAGAACGTGAAACCCACAAGGTTATGACCTTTATCATAACCTTCTGCAGATCACAACCCATAAAGATCTCCCTATTTCCCTCCAAGAAGCTAGGAGGCATGACCTGATACTTCAGTCTTTCAAAAATAAAGTGGTGTGTGCCAAGTTGAGAGCTGGGGGGACCAGATGGTACCAGCGCCTAAAGGCACCTGCAATTTCAGGGATTCAAAATGTCCAGAGATCCTGCAAACAAGCAACGTGCCACAGTATACAGAGTAATTTTGTCAATCTGATCTAGAGAAAAATGTGACATTAGAAGCATTGTGCAAGCTGGTCCACTCAAAGACTTTTCCTAACAGTCAGTGCACATTTACTGTCACCTTGCCAGTTGAGTTTCTGTGTGAGAGATGGACTATAGAAATGTGTGGTACCCAACCAGACATAACCGGGGAAATCAAAGACAATGACAGACAGCTCTGGAGAAGGTTGCTTCTCTGTCAAAAGTTGATAATTTCTTAATAGCATTTTGTACTACATTGATTTTAACAAAAAGAATAGAAATGATCCACCATCAATTCACCATCAATTCATTTTTCCCTTTCAAAATGTGTTTGTGTTATGGTTGGTAGAATATTATGTACTTCACAGACAATATATATGTGTATATATATATTCTTTCAAAAATATACAAATAAACAATAAAATTACTGATAACTTTAGGTTTCATAAATTTAATTTATTGGGAAATTTCGTTTGCTTGAATTTTATTCTACCTTGGGTAAGAAGTATGTTCTGATTTTATGGCAATCTTTCTGAAACGAAAGTCCATTTATTATCCATCCTTGAATTGTCCAGCTGGCTAGGCTTTATTCTTGGTTTGTCTATATAACTTAATCTGATGTGTTTCTGTACCCGTGAAAGAAATTACATAATTTTTATTTCTGCAAGGTAAGATTTTGGTGTGGTTCTGCTGTTTGTTGCTGATATGTTTTATATTTCCAAAGCTAATGCAATTTATATCTGGGAATTCTGAAATTTCATTTAGAAATTACTTCCAGGAAAATAAAGAAAAAAAAAAGTTTTATGATATCACACATCGACTCCTTTAGGACAATAGTTGAATGAATCAGAAGTCACAATGCAATGTTGGTAAAATGCTAAGTGTACCAGAAGCTAAGGAAGCGTGGAGGTGGGCTTTCTATGTGGATATACTGTCTTTGGCAATGGTTGAGTTGTGGAGATTGACACTTTCCACCATGGAAATAATACACGAAAGCTAGATTTTTTAAATAAAATGACTGCATGTCTGGCTCAAGGCCCGTTAGTTCTTTTCCCAGAGCTCATAAAGCTGTGCTTTGTAAGCTAGCTAAAGTTTAGAAGGGGATAATTGATAAGGTTAGATCTTTCAGAAACCCAGTAAAAACAGAGAGGTGACTTTGAATTTCCTTGTAAAGCTAAAGGGCAATTTTGCTAAGAGACATCGTGGTTTGAATATGCAGTGTGCCTTGTGAGTAGAACTGAGCTTTCAGATTGTATTCCCATTTTTCTTTTGTAGCTTTTCTTTTCCCTTTGTATCTATTTTAGGAGCCTCGGAGTACAGTTCCCACCCTGTGACAGCAAAGGATTTTTTATACGGTGTAAGCTAGAACAGACTGCAGTGTAGGAGGATGGCGAATTGCAGTTGCCTCATATTACAAGCAAATTTAGAAAGTGCTTTAAAAAGCCAACACAAGAAATAACATCATAAAGCCCATGACAAAAAAAAAAAAAAATAAAAAAAAAAAAAAAAAAAAAAAAGTCTAGAAATATAAACCTGAGGCTTATTTTATTCTAGGAGAAAGGGACTGGAGATGGGAGAAACAGGACACTACAGAGGAAAGAAAGTCAAATTACTTTTTTAAAGTTTAATAAGACAGATTAATGAGATAAATATATAGTTAATAGCAGGAACAAGAAAGGTTTCAGATGTTATTTATGGCTATTGGGACTTAAAGGTTTGAGAGGTATGTAATCATTTCTTCTCCAAGGTGTGAACCAGCCTATTGTTAGTGTAGGTTAAGTAACTTACCCAGTGACCAGTAACTCTCCAGCAACTGCTGGTTTGACAATAACCTCTACCTAAAAAGAAAATCTGCCTTTGTGGTTCAGTAGATGGCGCTCTTCCCTTCTCCTGAGGTCGTAGCTCAGGATGTTGATGCCCCAGGTGCTATACTTCAAAAGCGTTACAGTTCTGCCTCTTGGGCCACCATGGCTTGGTATATGTTTCAACAAGATTTGATTATTAACCCCTTTTATCCAGGTGCATGTCCATTTTCTCCTGTGCATTCCTAGAAGGCTTTACTGAAAAGGCAGAGGCATTTACTTCTTGTGTAAGGAAGAGTTGCTTGTTATATTTTAAATATATTTAATTTGGGAACATATTTCTGGTCACATGAAGGAGGAGATGACTGGGAACAGACAGCTCAGATTTACCAATGATAAATCATACCTGAGCAGCCCAGCTGCCTTGTAGATGAGGTGAGAGCAGTGGGATGATTGACATTAGCAAGACTTTCAACTCTGTCTCCCACAATGGCCTTGCATTGAAATTAGAATGTGTGAACATTTAGATGGATGGACAACTGTGTAAAGAAGTGATTGAATTATTGGGCTCAAATGGTAACACATTATACCTTACCTGGAGACATGTAACAAAGCTGATTGAGTGCACTTTCCTTCACCTGGGAAGAAAGAGCCCTTGGCAAAGATGTGGTCCAGGGACAGGATAGAAGCTCTGCAAGGAAGACCCCGGGGTCCTGGTGGACAGCAAAGTCAAAATGAGCCAACAGTGCACTGTGGCATGAAAGGAGGTTGTGAGAAGGGATTTTCTGTTCTCTGCACTCATTGAACAACCTCTAGATGGGTCCAGATTGGGGGCCCTGACCAGAAGAACCCTCTGGGTACCTTCTGGGGTTGCTTGAGAGGAGGGATCCAGGCTGTTCCCAGCCATGCATGGCGGGAGCTTGAGAGAAAATGGGCACACAATAAAAATGTTTTTTCCTTATAAGGACAGTTGTACAGGCGCTGGAGCTGCTCAGAGAGGCCAGAGGCTAGACCAGAGACCACTGAGATCCCTTACAGCCCAAACAGTCCTGTAAAAGAATGATACAAAAATTTCCTGTTATGTTACACTTTGCTTTAAAAGTAGAAGCAAACCTGAAAGATTACTATAGCTGTTGGTGACCTAACATGGAATTCTATTTCAGCCTGCTTTAAAGAGGCAGGAGCTGCTTAGAGAAATGTGCACATGGTGGCCTGCAGCTGCCAGTACTGCCTGCTTCCTCTCTGCTGTGGGAGGAAGACTTTGGGGATGCAGTTGGGCTGGCGACAGGCCCTGGCATGAGGGATGGGGACCTTGAGGGATCCTCATTGTTCACGGATTAGCCCTGGCTCCATTTACTTTGTTGTACTACTCAGAGAGGCTGGGATACACCAGCAAATTCATTATAAAGACAAAAGAGGGAGAAGTCACGGGAAGGAGAATGATCAGTCTGGGTTGATGCCAGCTTCAGTGGGAGACCTTGGGTTTTCCTTTGAGAAGCCATTCTATAGAACACAGCTGAAAGAAAAGCCACCAGAGAAATGGAAAATAGCTGTAAGATTATAAAATGCTAAAGGAAAGCTTCAACTGTGGGAAAAAATAAATAAATAAATAAATAAAAAATGCTGGTTGTTCATTCATTTTCCATTTAAAAAAAAAAGGGGGGGGGGGCTACAAAGGCTGCACCTTGTAATAAGGAAGGCATTATGAATATTCAGATTATGAGCAAAGTTTCATTATTATGGAGGATCAAGTCTGATAAAAGAAACCATAATTCGCTGTCATTCTGTTATGAAGTAATATCATCTCTATGTTCTCCAGACTAGCAGATACTGCTCCATTGCACACGATGATGTCATATCATAAAGATATGGATGGTTTAATAAGTACTAACTACTTATTTTATCACTACTGCTTGTAAATTAAATCCATGCTCATGCTTGTAGAAATATGTTTTGTTACCTTGATTTAAAAACTGAGAAAGACCAGCTCCTTTTACCCTCCCACTGGATTGCCTGACTTGCTGCTGTTTTCTGCCACATAATTTCTGCTAGCTGCAGCTACTCCCAGCTGGACCTGCAGAAATGTTTCTGACATGCACTTGTCTTCTGTCACAATCTGTCTGGGCTTTGCACAACAGCCCAAGTGCAGGCCCCACCAGCCTGCACTGCAGAAAACGAGCCAGAAAACATATGACAATAATTTTGGAGCTGCAAAAGTAATAACAGAATGGGGTCTGTGACCTTCTCTGTCATGGTCACACTGAGCAACAGTGCTGCAATAGAGAAAAATCATGCTAACGGTGGGACGCCTATGTTGCCACTATAGTGGAGACAACAGATACCCCACCTCAGCCTCTAAAGACATATTTATACACAGCACACCCTGAAGCCCCAGCTAGATTACAGCTCCAGCTGTGTAGAAAGGTCAGTGAACCCCCTTTTTTGCAACATCACACACTCTTCTAGTAATGGTTGGTAATTAAAAGGGCCACCATGTAAGAACAGTTGTGGATCTAGTTTATGTAGGGACTAAAAAAAAAAAACAAAAAAAAACTGCCATAGATGCTGAAGTTCAGGCTCAAGCTGGAAGCAGTCTGGGTTTCATCCTCTAAATAAGCAAGTATTCAGAGACTGCTCAGAGCTGCAGACACATCTTTCTCCAAGCTGGTTTTCTCATCCCTCCTTAGAGGTGAACGTTGGATATGTTTATAGTCTAGCAAAAATAGTAAAAATAGTCATCAAAATAAATATTCATGATGAGCTGTTTCACACTCAAAACAAAATGCAGATTTGATTTTCAAAGGGTTCCTTAAATTAATCACTTTGTATTTTGATTTTCTATTTGTCTGGTGTTTGACATGTGCTGTACCATTCTTTACTAGTTGTATTTAACTGAACAGGATTTTTAAGAGCTCTGACTAATCTTCATAGTAGGGAAAAAATTCTTCTCTGAGCAAGGGGAAAGCAGGCGACACTAATTATCTCTAGCAGGGAATAACTCTGTGTCAAAGAAATCCGAGCTTTGAAATATATTTTCCTGTCAAAGCTTGACTCATTAATATGCTTATCACTTGTGTACATATTCAAAGCATGTGTCATATAATACAAATTTGAATGTGTCAGTGTCATGTGGATGAAATATACAGTCCTTTTTTTTTCTTCTTCATTTTAATTAACAGACTTTTCAGAAATGTGTTTACCCTCTTCTGTGGCTGTGCATCTCTGCTTCTTGCCAAGCCAGCAAGTGGGGGAGGGTTTCCTGCGCAATGCAAGGTTCCTGTCTTTCCAACAGGAAAACTCGAACAACCAGCATTTTTTCTGATCCTCAGCTCAAAGCTCAGTAAGGGCTGATGTTCATATGTGTGGAGAAAAAGCCATTGCATTAACACATTTCCCCTGTGTTTTTTTTTTTTTTTTTTCTTGCTCTCCATTTTTGTTCTTTTGTTGTTGTTGTTTTTTGTTGTTGTTTGTTTTGTTTTGTTTTGGGTTTGTTGTTTGTTGTTGTTGGTTGGTTGGTTTTTTTGGGGGGGGGGTTTGGGGGAGTGGTTTTTGTGTGTGTGTGTGTAAATGTTCAAAAATCAGGCCATCAGAGACATAAACCATCTTGATTTCCTTTCCTGATTAATCATCTATGTTTTCCTTAATCATGGAATGGTTTGGGTTGAAAGGGATCTTCAAAATCATCTAATTCCTGTGTATACCCATTCCCCTTGTGCTTTTTTGCCATGCAGATCTACAGTCCTCTGTGAGTTTGCCATTCAGATCTACAGTCCTCTGTGAGTTGGGTGTACCTTCAGGGAGAACCTTTGCTGTGGGCTGGACTAGGACCTGCACAGTCCCTGTGGCAAAGAAGGAAATTTTGTCTTCCCCCAGGGCTCTGAATTACATCTCTTACTTCCCTCCCTACCCAAAACCAACATTGGCTGATGTAAATGAAGGACATGGCTGTGGCTCGCAAGCTGTTCTGTCCCTGGGTGGGCAGGCATGCATGTGTCCAACATGCTTCCCATGAGTGCTGAAGGGTCTGATGCCCCTAAGAACTTGGCAGTAGGGGCATCGGGAAGGAGGTGTCCCTCATTCCTTCACATCTGTTATCAGGACTCCCACAGGCACAGCCTGAATAACACATACATGTGCTGGGGAAAAAGGCAAGGAAATTGAAATGTGGTCTCCTGGTGACAAAATTGGTGTGGGGACGAATGTGGCAGGAGCAAGGAAGAAGCTGCATGAGAACTGCTGCAGTAGGGACAGGATAGAAGATAACAGTACTACAGCAGTAGTTTACTCCCCTCTCCTCTGGCTTCTTACAGTGATTTCTTGAATCAGGATTGAAAACACTCTGGAGATGGGTTTTTTAACAAAAATACACCAAGTTAGAGCTCTTTATTTCAACATTACTTACTCTCCCCAAGTTTTTATAATTTGGGCACTGTGAAGCAATTTATTACCATGTTGAAGGCTGAAGGTTGTCTAGTTCAGACATACATTTCTGTAAACATATGACTTTTATTTTCTAACTTGCAGCTCTTTGGTTTTAGCCTTCACACTCCAGCTAAAATGTCCCTGGTGTGAAGGTTGACTGATGCCTTCCACTCTCCCCAGTGCCTGTCCTTTTGCATTGCTTTCTGTGCAAGGCCCCAAACCCAAAGCAAAGTAATTGTTTGCCCTGACAACTTATTTCTAGTTTAGGCCTTTTTTTTTTGGCCTCATTTTTATTACAATTACTTATGTGAATACATAAGTAGTACATACATACTCTTTGCCCTACCTGCTGTCTGAACAGGTGTAATTTCCTGTGAAAGAAAAGTGTTGACACTGAGAGTACAAGGCTACACATTTTAAAGTAGGCACTATTTAAAAATATGTTGGTGATCATGGAAGACTGATGTCTTATCAGTAATGGACATTTGCTGTTTAGGTCAACCCCCTAATGGGTAGCCCACCTGACTGATGCACTTTGAAATGTTTTAGATGGCTAACATTAAAAACCAAGATAGCACTTACTTTAAAAATAACATATATAAGAATATATATAAAAGAATATATATATAAAATAATATTTATATATTAAACAATATATATATATATTCTGATTTAAGCAAACTTGAATCCACTAACCCATAGGGGTTCATGTAGGAGTACTTTTCTTCCACCATTCTTGGCTCTGAATATGCAATTTCTCAGACTGTTTGAAGTCAAAATCTTCTGCTGGTATCCAAGCTTTCAATACAAAATAACAACATCATTATTATTATTTTCAGCTAGATAAATTAGTTACAATGGGCATACTGATAAATGCTCTTCTTTTTTCCCTCCCAGATTCCTGACCTCAGTAATAAGATGAATCTCGCTGAACTTCAGTTGAGTTAACGGATTGACAAATCTCCTGTATGCTGAGTATTTTTCACACTTACATTTCTCTTTTGCTTTCTAGCACTCAATAGTTCAGTGCTACTTTCTCTAAATTCCCTGGATATGCACAGAAAGAAAACCCTTCTTTCTGCATTAAAAATAAACACTAGAAGTACAGGTCATAGTCCGAGAATATTTCTTTTATTTATGTTAAATTTGTACCAAACTGAGATCAGAGGAGTATTCTGCTGGTAATTCCCAAATTTTAGTCACCCACAACCAGCTCAAGGTCTGGGCTGAGTGCTTGTGGCTGCTAGCACAAATCATTATTTGGGCTATTTCAGTTACCCTAAGTAATAGGGAAATTAATACCTTAGGAAAGAGAGTACTGAGTCTGGGTTAATGAACAGACATACCAAGCAGCATCCCTTAGAAGCAATGAAGTTTATTGGGTCTATAGAAATGACAAAAATGTATTCCTTTATTTGTTAGTGTTTAATTTTTTTTGAATCAATAAACCCACTGAGCAGAGCCAGTGTGCTGTTCTAGGCTTTTATTTCTAATTAGAATTAATGAATTGTCAAGAGAAAAACAGAGAGGAGTCACTGATTGAGTCATATACCAGATTTCTAAGCAAATAGGCTATTTGGTTTCCCCTGGGGAAGAGTTCAGCAGCATGTCATTCACAGAGAGTGTTACACAGACAGGTGACATGGATGACTTTGTTATGCAATGTTTAATCCTAAAAATGTTTATTAAGGTGTAGTAAGAGCAGAAGTTGAAAACTATGCAATGTTACATTTCTTTTCAGTTCAGAGACAGAAAACTTTGTAACCATATAAATTCACAATATGATACTTAGCAAAGATAGGATTTGGTCAAGATGGATGTGTAATTCTCCACAGAAAGGAAAAAGAACACAATTTTAGAATATCCCAGAGAAGATTTGTTCTTGTGACTGTTAAGGTCATTTGAAGTTAAGGTCATTTTGTTGTTTTGTTTTGTTTTGTTCTGGATTTTTTGTTTTGTGTTTTTAAATACGCTGTAGCTTATACACATCTTACTGAAAACAGTGCTGTGCCCTACTAAGTTAAACTGCTGATCCTCTAGAAAGAGAAAATGGTATTAGGAGCTGTCAGGAGGGGAGGACCGATAAGTTTGCTATCTGGAATTTCCACAGATCTTAACGTCAGACCAATCTTGTGGCAGTGATTCAAAGGAAAATAATCCTATTGGAGTCAAAATGATTTTTTTAGGCAGTAAGGTCTAGTCAGGCTTTTTTAGAAGTCTAAGTAACAAGCTTAATAGTCAAAAAGAAAAAAGAAAAAAAAAAAAAAAGAGAGAGACTTCAAAGACTTTAAAGTAATAATCAGTTCTATGCTTGTTATTGACAAAATCCTTGTAGGTTTTAGTGCAAAGGTGTCTTTAACTCTTATCTTTCATGACAAATTCCTAGAACAGAAGGATTGGGATATGGGTGCAATAGAGGCACCAGTAATGGACTCAAAGACCAAAGGAGTTTTATATTCATCATTTGAGGCTGGACTGCAATATCCCTGGCACCACCAGACTGATGCAAAGTAAGTTATCATCCAGCTTAAAAGTCCGTCTCATTGAAGCAAAAATGAAGGGCTGTGTGGCAAGAAACCTGCTTTAGTTCCTATTGTGGTTACTTATGGTTTGATCTTTTGTATGCAGTTCTGCATCAGAGAAGAGTTGTGCTCACCATGAATTGCTGACCATTAACAATATGGGTTAGGGTGCACAAATTCTGTGTGCATTTCTTGACAAGTGCAGCTGTTAGCTGATGCAATATTTTAAATGAAAAAAAAAATGAAAACCTCAATGAGGATTGTAGTTTTTGAACTGAGATTCTGAAAACCTATGATTTCATTGGGTACAGAGTTATTCTTTTTATGTGTATTTGATTGTTTTATTTTGTTAAAGTATATGGCACTGCTGTGTCCTAATGATTCTTGCAGATATCTTTTGTGTTTGCTTTCTACTATATTTATTCTCCATCTTCCTTCTTCTCTGTATCTGCTGTTCTTTAATCTTTAGCTTTGCTGCTGTTATTGTTACTAGTAGGGAAATTTTGGAAGGGCACATCAATATGGTTCTTTATTGCAGATGCAAAGAAATACAAAGGAAAGGTTCTTTATTGCAGATGCAAGAGGAAATAGAAAAAAAGGATATGAACAGTGTCTATGAAATGCTCATATTGGGACAGGAAAAGCAAGTAAAGTAAGAGAAAAATACTCATTTTCAGGTGAAGGGATCTTAATAAAATAGGGCATAACATTGTAAGACACCATACAGTATTTTAAGTTAATTGTGTCTATTTTGAGATATCGTAAAGCAAAAGCACTGACAACACTCTCATCCCTTAGTACCTAAATGGCACTCTTACTCTTCAGCTACACAAGTTTAAAGCTGAAAGTATGCATTTCCACTACATGTTATCTTGAACAAAAGCAAGACCTGGGTGCATTCATTACTCATGGCTGTACTATGAAATACCAACATGATAGAGCCATGAAAGGAGTTACTGAAGGTAAAGGACAGCATTGTCACAAGAATATACAGACAGGAAAAGATATTTATAACCATGGCATGGAGACCATGAGATTTCTAAACTTTAAAGCTGTGAAGTGATGGTATGTCTTCTCATAGGAATGCTGATTGTTTCCAGTGCTTGTTTTTTGGTGATTCAGTCTCCGAGTTTGGTGGTATGATTTTTTGATTTTTTCAGTCTTGAACTACACTAAGAAACTTTGGAATAAATTTTCTCTCTCTCCCTATCTCTATCTCTTTTGGAAAAATATTTGAGTTTTAAAAGTTAAGTTTATATGGCAGGAATTTACATGGAAAAGTTCCCTGAATCCCTTCCTGTCACTTGAAGTTATCCTTCCTCTCCAAGAAACAATGACTTGTTGTCCCCATGCAAACTCCTGCTAGCAATTCCCCATGAAAAACAGTCACAGAAGTGTCTGTGGGGTTAACCCCCTCTCCCAGCTCTGGCTGTCAGTGCAGCTCCTAAGTGTAGTCATCTTCCTGTCTTGGAACCTGCTGTCATCCACAAGGGACTGCAGAGAAACTGAAAGTAGTGGTGAGGATGAAGATCTCAAACAATATCTAAGATTTTGCTTGTAATTCCTTAAACAAAAATTTTGCCGTAAGCAAGTCAATGCAATTTCCTTCTATCACAGTTCAGTCTGTCAAAAACTCATGACTGCACACCAGCAGCAAGTAATATTTATGGATTTAACAGTTTGATATGCGTTGATGTCTGGCACAGTGAAGTGCCCCAAAGTGCCCAGAAAGCTCTGACCAAAGCAGCATTCAGCCACATGCCAGCACCAGAGCATGGCTCTCTCTGTTCTTTCTTCCCTCAGTGGCAAGGAGCCACGTGCTAGCACAATGCCTTCATTGTCAAAACATAAAGAACAAAACGGGCATGTTTAGCCAGATCAGTAGTGGAACAAATCACTTGTACTTATCAGTTTGCAGGGTCTTTTCTGGGAGCAGAAATTTGGAGTCCTCCGAAACTCAAATGAAAAAACAAAAAACAAAACAAAAAAAAAAACAAAACGAAAAAAAACAAACAAACAAACAAACAAAAAAAACCACAACCAACACAGTAGCATTCAGACAAGTCAGTCAAAATTAAGAAAGATAGCTCCACATTTGGAATCGTGGTGTCTAACTAGTTGCTGTCACAAACTCTTTTGTGTGACTACGTATTTTAGAGCTGGGTGACACACATTGAGAGAGCTGAACTAGAGGAAAGCAATTCTCTTCCCACATAACTACCTGAAGTACTAATTCTTACTGACTAGAAACAGATTTCTCCCTGTTAGAAGGGAAGGTATGAACTAAAGAAATGGGAATTTTAACCCAGGACAAGAATAGTCCAATGTCTTCCTCTACACCTTCTAGAATTATAGAATAACAGAATGTTTTGGGTTGGAAGGGATCTTGAAGACCAAGTAATTCCAGCCCCCTGCCATGGGCAGGGACACCTCCCACCAGACCAGGTTGCCCAAAGCCCCATCCAACCTGGCCATGAACACCTCCAGGGATGGGGCATCCACAGCTTCTTTTCATGGCAGAGAAGTTTATGTTTCTGTGATGTTACCACTTCCCAGGATATTTCTTCCCACTCCCAGCACCTGAGATACAATGCTGCTGTCACACTCTTCAGAACTAAATCATGTCAAAACATGACACACATAAGAATGGGATGTATGTTCTTTACTGAAATTTTGCCTGCAAGTCACAGAGGAATGATAAACAGGGAATGGCTGACAGGCATATCAGTCCTGAACATAACTGGGCTACGAACAAAGCACTTCAGAAGAAGATCACCTGATGCATTTTCTGGGATATGTGACCTTGGCAGTCCTTCAGTCTTGCATTATTTCCAGGTCCCTGCAAACAGATATCTGATTGTTACCAACCATCTTCTGTATCTCTCAGTAAGCTAAGCTCTCTCTAAGCTATATGGGTCTAAGTAACCTATCTCTAAGCTTTTCCTTTTATTTTGGTTTGGTTTGGTTTTTGTCCTGTAAGTTTTTATAATATTGATTCTGGTGCCAAAAAGACCTCACAATCAGGTAACATTCCTTGTTGAGTTCCAGAAATAATTTATTCATAGCCATGGTCTGTCCAAACAACATTTTGCTTTGCTTAGAGTATAGTTTATTTAGTGTAGGAAGTTCCCTAGAGTGAGTAGAGTCAAGACTTCACCACCTACCTCTTAGAGTTGTCTTTCTGACCCTGCCTTTCCCAGCCCAACAACTCTCCTTTATGCTGATGGTCTCCAACACTTGTCTCATTAGGGCTTCCTTCCTTCCTTCCTCCAGAAAAGGCTCTTTCTTAGTCTGCCAGCCAACCCCAGCCCCAACCCTGGCTTTTGTCTTTATAGGTAAGCCAAAGCATCTTAAGTGTCTGACTCTGGTTTAGCTGGGAGAGATAGGAGACTTGTTTTTTCTACTCCACTCCTAATAGCACTCGTCTAACTTAATGCAAACAGGCCACTGCATTTGGAATGTATATTTTGGTACTAGCTGCAGCATTCTCAAAACAAACAAACAACTTTTGTGCAAGTATATCTGCCTTTGTTCTTCAACTGATCAAAGAAATAACTAAAATAAATTATTATCTGTTTTATTTCTGTTTTCTATTCTTTTCTTATTGCTAGTTCTCTTTTACAATAACTCAGTAAAATTTCTCCAGTGTAATTCACAGCTTCCCTTCAATATGCAAAAAAATGCTGTGTTTGGATATTTAGGGCATAATCCCAGTCTCCATTGATGTATGCATGAAAAATGCCATTCCACTGGCTTCCTAATGACTGGGCTAGGTCCTGCAGGCAGCAACACCCTCTGGCTGTGATGTCTGAAAGATACTTCTAATTCTTTTCCATTCTGGAATAATAATAATAATAATAACAACAATAATAATAAATCTTTACTGACTGTCCCCTATACTAATTGGTTCCATTTTGCTACTTCCACAAAAATACATGAAGAAAATTATTAAACCTGACAGATATTGTTTTCTTTGGTGACCTTCTCATTCCCAGCAGCTAGACAACCAAATAATGAAATTTATGAGTGGATTGTGATGCTGTCTACTATGTCCTAAAAGTTTTATTATTGATTTTTACAGGGCTTTGTAACATGGATATCTCAGTCAGACAGGAAGAGGCACAGCCCTAAAAGCTGCTCTCTGTATGTTTGTAGACGTACCTAAAAATACCATAAAGTACAAATCCAATCAAATAAATGTGGACAAATGTAACTACAGTTCCATGATCCATTTCTTTGTCTACCTTCTTTTTCCTTAATGCTCTTCTACTGTGATTGATAAAGTAGCACCAGTGGTATAAAAGAGTGGTTGTTAAATTAAAGATAAAAAAGAAATGTCATTTTGCATCTGCAGTGCAGTTAAATTCTTACTTGTTTTCTTCTAATGTGTGAAAGCTCATCTGTCACATATTTATTGATCCTTCATAAGAAAAAGGCATAAAAACACAAAACAGGTGTTGATTTCCCCATCTGCGTTTGACCCTTTGGCAATGTTTTCCTCATTGACATGAAAGTGCTGGGGCTGGACAAAGCATTTAAGGAGGGCAGGCAGACCATGTAAGACATCTGGTTTGATGGGGCGCCCCCATGCAGTACCCGTGCTTCCCTTCTCCATTTTTTGCCTAGGAGTAGTAAGATAGGATGCCTGGGACAGTGATGGATCAAAAGACTGGGGTGAATGATAAAGGCAAGGAGACTGCCTGTGGTCAATGATTGAAAGCTAGGGAAAATAATGTTTCCAAATGTGTAAGATCACCCTTCAGACAAGTGGATACTTCATTATTCTTGTGCTGGCTGGGGGTAAAGTTCCCCTCAGGGCCAGAGGTAGCAGAGCAGGTTTAGGAATGAACTAAGGACAGGAGGGCAATGTCCAAGCAAGGACATGGGCTAAAGAGTAGGTGTTGAGAGAAAGGATATTCAGTGACTGTGATAATTCAGGCTCTGTTTCCATCCTTCCCTGGGCTTTTGTGCTTGTCATTTTGTTATTGCCCATGGCAAAGTGGGTATCTGAGCTAAGGAGTGGGTCCAACTTCTTCAGCTGCAGCAACAAATTCTGGTCCCTACTAACCTGATTCATGTTTGAACCAGTAACCCAGAGCTGAGAGGCTGCCTTGCTCATTAAAAATTCCGAGTGAGTTTCCTGACCCAGTTCCAAAACCACAGAAAAAGCTTTTTAAGCAGGTTTTTTTTTTTTTTTTTTTTTTTTTAATTTATGTCATAAAAAATTCAGGCAACATATGGATTATTTATTCATGTAGGGGATTTTAAATTGCTGCTTTATTAAAAAAAAAAAAAATCAGATATCCTCCATTGTCCTTGTTTTACAGCTATTCAGCAGCTAGTAAAGGAGCAGGTGGAGGAGGAAAGAGGGAAACTGGGAC
>CM021767.1:60573114-60596890 GCA_011076525.1 Nettapus auritus
CCCCCCCCCCCCCCCCATAAGTCCTTTTCCTATAAGAGTACAAAGAAATGAATAGATAGATGTAAGGAACTTTGCAAGAAGTTGTCCATTGCGCTGGAAACACTGGAAATTCGCAGTGCCCCTATGGGCCCAAGGTCTCTGGTGCAACCAGCCCAGCCCCACCAATGCAGGCTGCTGGTGCCTCCTTAGGGATGAACCTGGGTATGGCCCAAATTCCCCCTTTCAGCACCACCGTGCAATGCCGTAGCTGTCCTGCCATCTCAATACAATCCCAGTCCTTAAATACCTGGAGACCCAACACAGACAGGGCTTGTTTCAAAAACTCATCTGCCTACAGCATGGGCCTCAGAAGAAGCCTCACAAGCCTCTGAGCTCCTGCCCTGCCACTGCTTGGTCCTTCTTGCACTGCTCCTCTGCAGACACCAAAGGGAAGGGGCTGATGACTGTTTCTGAAGAAACTGCAGCTCAAAAGGCCTCACACCAGCCCAGAAAACAAGATAATGCAAAGTCCAGTTTCTGTGCAAGTAGAGGATGGTATTTACAGGGCTTGTTCCAGGGAATAAAGAAAAAAGCTCTGGGGGATGGTGCAGGAGAGATCTCTAAACACTGACTAAGGTTTTAATAGCATTATATCTGACTGAATCAACACAGCCAGCCAATAGTGTTACAGAGTTAAATATCACATTAATTTCTTTCATATCTTCCTCCTTGTGGTCCTGACCTTTACTCTTCCATCTATGCTACCTGCCTTCTGTGTTTTGTATTTTCTTTTCCTATCCAAGTCTGTTCTGCCTTCCCTGCACTATGCCCACATGTTCTCCAGAAGTAAATACCAGCTGCTCTTTGAAAGTCGAAGTGATGGATTGGAAAAAAAAAAAATAAATCTGAAGCCAAATTTTCTGTAGTTGCTAAAAGGCACTAAGCCTGACCCTGGAAACTCTCCACTTTGAACTTCCAGGGCTCTCTTGTCAAAGCTGTTGGCTGAGGAAAAACTTGTGCATGGAGAAGGAAAGGCTGGTGGTATGCATGTCACTCATAGTCGTGATGGCTGGAATCAGTTTCTCTGATTTGAACAGAGCAGAAGGCAGTGCCCAAGTTTTATTCTGCTTTTTCTCTGGGAGCCAGAAAAGTCTAAGACTTGCTTTGAAAGCAGTCATCCTGTGGAAAGGACACATCTCTTTCTGCCCCAGGGGTGTGTTAGTGAGGAATGGGACCAGGACTCCCAGCTCTTTGCCTGAGTTTGCTTCTGATTAACTTTGTGGTCTTGGGAGAATTCCTTAACTCAAGCAATAATGTCTGCAATGGGCCTCAGAAGGGCTCTGGGGAGGAGGCCTTAGTGGGGATTAAGCTACCCAGCATAAAGGGGTTGCTTTTCAGCTTGCAAACTCAATAGGTATACCCCTCTTAGCAAATCCTGTCAGAATTTAAGGATTCATGTACACAATTGGGATTTATTATTTAGTCAACAGCAGAGAAAAAAAAAAAATAACAGGGATAAAACAGAATTTACAACTGTTATGCATAAACATGTATCAAACATGCTAGTTGCTTGGAGTTTAACCTACAAATGTGTCAAGTTGTCCTCCCTTTCATTGTAGAACAAGAGTGTGGTGTCTTTATAGTGGTGAGATCTAGCATAAGAATAAAGCCTTTTTTTTTTTTTTTTCTTTTTTTTTTCTTTTTTTTTTTTTTGCATTCATCTTCAGTCACACTGATACAAACATGCAGAGGAGTCTGCAACTGTGTTTTAAGTGAAGAGCTAAGAAAACTGCTATGCATGTATTTTTTTTCCAGACTCCCAGGAGCGGTGAGTCAATCACAGCTGAATATGCATAGAAAGCCCTAGATAACCTTGTTGGAATTTCATTACAAGCACTGAGTAAAAATTGTGTGTATGTGCAGAAATTAGGTGCTAAATATAAATCACAATACAATATTTTTAATATTTTAAAATTGCTGGTAAATGCAAATGACTTCCCCCACCAGTCTTCATTAGTATAAAACGTGTCTAATTATTCTCCTGAATTTCTATTACTGTAATGGTTTGCTTTTCCATCTTCATTTCCTTTAATTACTTCAGTATTAAATGTAACATGAGTGATAGCAAAACGAACTTTCCCTTCCCATCTGGAGAGCTCCAGGGAGCATGGTCCCTGAGATGTGCCATGCATCAGTCCAAGAGAGTGAAGGTCCCCATGGGCTCCCCAGCCCCTGCAGGTGCTGCTCACTTGCTCTTCCCGAGCTGTGGTTCTGCAGTTCATCCCAGGCAGCTCTGCCCCTTCCCGTGGTGAAGGCAGATGTGCAAAAACATGCGGTGGCAAAAAATGTGGTGGCATTAACCCAGCTCATGGCTCCACCAGAGGAGGTGGGAGGATGGAAAGTCATGCGAGTGAAAGGGCTGGCACTGCCTGCTGACTGCATAGGGCAGGCAGGCATTCAGCTCCTTGCTCCGCTGCATGGAACTGGGTTTGGAGGCTGTATGGTGGCTGCCCTGAGCTGTAAACAAACACAGAGGGACTCAGAAATAGCCAGCCTTCCATGTTGCTTGGATGATTTTCTCTTTTTCCCCTTCCTTTGGTGCTAAGTAGATAGATAAATGAAGCAGAGCCCGTAAACTTTGCTATTAATTTAGCTGAAAAACATGCCAGCTTGACAAGCCAAGAGTATATGAACTAAATAAGTTATTTAGTTAGCAAGCCATGTGGATAAATAGATTTAGAATAAATAAATTCAGAATATATGTTATTCATTATGTACTGTTCATAGGTATTTCTCTTAGATTGCTGTCCACATAGGTAACCGTATACACTATAGTTAACATTTTACATATTTAGATATTTGTCCACATGTATATGGGTTCTGGGGGAGAATATGTACAATTAGTTTCTAAGATAGTAAGTATGCACCCACTACAGGTATTTTGCACACATTTTCCATCAAACAAATGCTTATTGTACATGTTCCCAAAGCAAAAGTACCAGTCTTTGGCCTATGCGTTTTTTGTTGTTGTTGTTGTTTTGTTTGTTTGTTTTGTTTGTTTGTTTTGTTTTGTGTGTGTGCTTGAATAGCCTAAATAAGCATACTGTTTTTGAAGGAATAAATAAAACCTGAGTTTGTTGTTGTTGTTGTTGTTGTTACAGAAAAGTAAAAACAAATACCTCCTGTCTTTGTTCTTTTGAACTTTAGTATGGAATTTCAAATGTTGGCAAAGATACTATTTAATAACTTATTGAGGACTGATGCATGAAAAATACATCATTGTCATAATAAGAGTGACAGTAATAGAAATAATAAATAATAACAATAGCAACAATAATAATATTGGTAAATAATGCAGAGAGGGCCAGGGCATCCTGAGGATCCCCTGCAGAGCAGTGGAGGATGCTGCATCTTGCTGCTAGGGGAGAACAACCCCTGCTGGATGGCTGCTCTGCAAGGGGAAGGAAGACAGCAACAGCTTGCTTTGCCACAAATTCCTCCTGCAATTTTACCTTTTGGAGAAATACTTCAACTCTTGCAGTTTCATCAGTGTTTTTGGTTAATCTGAGTATATTTTTGAGAACCCATGGGGTTCATTGGGAGGTTCAGTGTCCATGTTCACAATACAACATCAAGCAAGGGTAGAAACCTTACTCTGTCTTGGTACTTCCACAGACTGCAAGAGATCTGGGATTTTACCCTTCAACTTTTACATTTCAAAGTCTTGAGATTTTCAATCAAAGAGTAAAGAAACCATTGGCACTATTTTACAGCTTCCGTATTTCATAATGATGCTTTCTTCTCATACTATATTAAGGACAAGTAGTAGCTGGGGTCAGCTCAGACACCCATTACACTGTACTGTACAGAAAATAACCTAGCACAAGCCACAGCTTTAATGGGGAAGCTCCCTGACTGCTCTCAGATTGATTGGCTGAATTTTCTGCTCTGAAATCTCTTGAAACTGATTTAAGGGTGGGCTAGTGTCAGAAGAGGTGTCTTTATCCTCCTTCAGTCACCTTTCAGTCTGCCACAGGCTTCATGTTGTTGCTGTGTCCCTCAAGCAGGTACCAGCACTCACATGGCCAGCAATGATCTGGATCACACAGTCTGTCTGGTTCAAAGCTGATCTTTACTTTTCTAACTGCCCCCGATAGCTGTTTGCTGGGCAAAGGCAGTGGTGGTGCAAAGGAGGCACTAAGAAGAATTGGGAGAAGGTAGTGAGGTCTACAGGACCAACTTTTTTAACAAAATCCTGATCGCATATTGATTTTAACTGACCAGGGGACAATAACACCCTTTCAGAGAGTGGCTTGCAATAGGTAGTGCTGTCAAGGGGCATTTGCTACCACCCTTTCCTCTGTTAAATTTTCTCCTGAAAAATGCACTGTTATACAGACAACCAAAAATACTATAAAATCATAGAGTCATTTTTTTTTCTGCACGTTGCTGTTCTTGGGTTCTCAAATGAAGCACAGATGAGTAGGCAGTGAGGGAATTAAGAGAAAGAAAGAAAAGATAAGGGAATTTCAAAATGGGTCTTTGACCTGCAAGACATTGATGAGAAATTTTTCTTTAGTTTATGGAAATTTCATTCTGCTGCCTAGATAGAGATAACTCTGCAATGAAACTTCATTCTTGCTGAGCTTTTCTTTCCTTTAATCCTGCTGACTAGAAACAGTCTATTTTTGTACTGTAAGCATCATCTACTTCCCCTGAAAAGCCTTAATTTAATTTTTCTAGACAGGACTGAGAGATGTTTCTGTGGCTTTTATTATGAACAGAAGAAAGCTAGGTAAAAACCATTTCTTACTCAAATGTAATATTGTAACTAAGGATTTAAGTCCTATGAAGTTGGGCAGCACATTTTTGATTCTCCTGCATCATCTTGAGAGCTTCTCAAATGTGACTACTGCTTTCTGGCTCCATAGAGAGAAAAAGATGCATAAATCAGGCACTGAAGTTCATCTGCATTTTTTTTTTTTTTATTTTTTTTTTTTTCCCTGCTGGGAAAGGGGGAATTAGAGAGGAGTACAGTGAATTTCCATGTGGAGATTCATCTGTTAACAAAACCAGATTATAAATGAAAATTATAAATGAAACGCATGTGTGACAGCAACAGTTGAGGAGTGCAACTTGGAGTGAAAAATACACAAGAGTAGCTCATGAACTAGTGATAGCTTGCTTAATTTCACTGAAGTTGCTGGAATGGCACTCAGGTTTTTTTCCACCTGAAGAGCAGAAAAATGAAGAGCTTTCATGAGAAAGAGTGTGAAAATGTATTTCACAGAGACATAAATATTGGGCTGACGGGTGTGAAAGAGAAAAAAAAAAATAAGTCTGTGGTTAGTTTTTCTCATTTGGGAGAGAGTGACTGACACAGACTGACACACCACAGACCCCAAAATGGATCCCTTCAATATCACCACAGGAAAAGGTGCAGGAATTATTAACGGTGCTGGAAAGACCAGCAAGACAAAATGCTGCAACGCCACAAGCAGCACTTCAAAATGAAACCCTACTGCCATTGTCATCTGTACAAACAAAACCAAATTGGTTGTTTTTCCATTGCCACTGTGGATTTGAGAAGGCTCTGGCCATGACTCACTGATCCGCAGAGGCAGTCCCAGCAGCTGGGCTCTTCTCCCTGCAGCTCCTGCAGCATGTGCATCACTCCCCCAGCTGAAAATGGCCTCTGCTCCCCCTGGTGAAGCATTCATCAATTTTTAATCTCAGGTGCTAGCTACAAGTTTCCTCAACTGTCTTTCAAGTTTTGATGTGTGGCGTTTGTTGTTGGGTTTGTTTTTCCTGCATTCCTCACCCAGAGACACGGAGTCCCTTTGCAGCACCTGCTGCAGTTTTCACGGGGTGCAAATCATGCATTTAATGACCCACTGCACTGCCAGTTATGGATATAATAGACTCGCCAGAAGCAACTCACATGCCTATTTATGTAACATTTTCTGTAAAATATGGAAGCTGCTCATGCCATCACGGGAGCCTCACAATTTGTGTTTGCTGCCAGGGCTGTTTCTGTGGGTGAGGAGGCAGAGCAGCCAGCCACGAGCTCTGACCTGTGCCCACACCACAGAGCAGGGAAAGCCTTATGGGGCAATTGAACCCAGCACAAAACAGCACCCTTAATTTAGGTCATTTGTAAACTTTCACATTCATTGAAATGGAAGGTGATACCTTGACTGGAAACAGAATGGCAGGGCCCCGTGAGGACATGGGTGTCAGTCTCACATAAGCTTCTAGTGCAGGGCTGATGTTATGTACCTTACTGCAGGTGAGAGGCAGGATTTTAAGACCACCCTTCCCTAGAAATTTTTGATGGGCAGTTTAGGCCAGTGGTGTCCAAACTTTTTTAATTGTGCACCCCTATCTGTAAAAAAAATTTTGAGCATGCATCCACATATTTGTATTTATTTACTTATGAGTTACATATATGTATCACTGTTCTAATGTATTATCAATATTATAAAACATAGACAAAAAAAAAAAAAGAAAAAGATTAAAAAAGGATGAGATAAAGGCAAAATAAAAGCTATTGAAATTTTATTTATTAGTGGTATAAAAAGTATTTTCTTCCTGTACTCCAATGGCTTATCTTGCAAAATCCCTGGTGCATGCACACCCTGCTTTGGAGACCACTGGGATAGACAGCATCCTCCGCTTGAAAACAATTTCTCCCCCTTCCCCACAAAAGGCCACGAGTGTGCATCTGGCTACCTTCTCCTCCCCACCAGCACAACTCGGCACAGCTCTGTCTCGACTCATCATGTTGTCCCACTCCCGTTGTTATTCCTGACAAGAATACAGCAAACGCCTTTAGAAATCCCCTGCCACGGGCATCTCTGCTAACCACTCTAATGCTGCTTGTATCACAATCACTTAAGCAGCAGGTGTTGAGCTTTTAATTACATCCACAGTGTGTTCAGCCTGTACAACACAGATGTGTTATTTTTCTACTTGATATATCCATCAGCTCTACTTATTCTAAAAGCATTTGATTCAGAACAGTGTGAGGTATACTCTTTTGTCTTGTTGTATGACTAGTGTTAAGGCAATAACCTTTAGGTCCCAAAATGCCAGACCTCATCATCCTTCACTTTATCTTGAAGAAGCAGACCTCCACCTGCCTTCTGGAAACACTTTCCATTTCCTCCGGTAAGCCTAAGGCCGCCATTAGGCATAGCTCAACCACAGCCTGCCAAGACCTTCCCCCAAACCAAGCAATCAAAAGGCCTAGGCTAGCACAAGCATGTACCGTTGCCATCCCTCCAGTCCTCAGAGGGAATGGTTTTAGTTGTCTTCCCAGCACCCCTCAGCAGGGTTGGCCTGGGAACCAGCCTCTGCTCTGCAAGGAGAGCAAACCCATGGCTCTCAGCAACACTGGATTTCTTTTTACATCACCTTGGAGCCTTCTGCAGCCTGTCCATCTCCTGACCTTAACCCTTACACCAACACATACCTCAAAGAGCCTGGGCAGACCAGACACATGGTCATGGCCCAACTTTGCTCTTAGGGAAATTTTCTTGAGTAGCCTTCATAGGAAACCTAACCACAGTTATTCCCTCTGTGAGATGGTAAAGGTGTTTCCCTCAGACCTCTTCTGGGGCTGCTCCCAGCCTACCACGCCCTGGAGGAGGCAGCCTTGAAGGTTGGTGGGAAGCAGGCAGCTAATTTACGTGCCAAAGGCTTTGCTTTTCTTTCTCAGCGGAGTTTGTGCCAAGTTATGGCTTCTACAAGGGCTATAAATAATGGCACAAAGCCCAGATTTTTTTTTCATGAATTTCATATGACTCTGAATGCCACTAGGAATGTGCCTGATGGTTAACTGAAGGGGTTCATTACATGAGCCCTTGGGTGGGTCTGTAGGCTGACATTCAGCTTAGGGCTAGGGCTTTGTCTGGTCTCTGTGTTAAGCAGTCCAAAGCCTCCCAGCTGGGGACCTTATTATGCAGGAGTCTGAGAGAGGAAGAAGGCTGTCACAGCATGGATACAAGGCTTTTTTCTCCCCTTTTGCAGACTGAATCCTGTGGTGTACCTCAAGAGTGGTCCTGTAACTGATCACAAATTTAGGGCTGAACCCCATGGGGAAAGGGTACTAATGGCCTCGCCAAATTATCCACATTTGCACTCTTCATAGATGTCCAGGTCCTCTAAAATCTAATATCTATGCTTACTGAAGTCTGCAGCACCTGAGGGGTTATGAAGGCAGCTGCCTTCAATTGCAGCCCATCTTTTCACTCTTCTTTTCTCAAGTGTAATTCTCTGCCTGGATGGGCTTAAGGGCAGGGTACTGATTAGTGCTGGAAAATCAATAGTCTGGCGAACTGAAGACAGTGCTGGATTTTGGAGAAAATGGAGTTTACAGGAGGAAAGGAGCTGGCAAGTGTTCTCTCACTTTCTTTCTGGTCCTTAATGTGTTAGTTAGGCTAGGTTAGGACTTCTTTTAACTTGGAGCTAGGAAATGTGCATCACTGGGGAAAACAGACTGCTCCTGGGCAGTGTCTGGTAGGGGAAGACTCACGGTGTTATTTTTAGGGGTCAGAATCCTTCATGTGCTGGAGCAGGGACCCATTTCATTACTCCAGATTAGTCATAGAACTATTTATATTTTGCCCTAGAGTCAAGTAAACCTGGAAACATTACAGAACACGCAAGTCCTCTGTATGTGACCTCTTTAAATAAATTTCTGTACCAAGATGGAGCTAAAGGCTGTGTCACTCAGACTACTAGAATACAACAGGACCAGGCAGGACCACCGCTGTTCATTCTGAGGTTCAGAAAACATGCATTGAAATGATTTTCTGGGAAATATTTATTTATTTATTTTTTCCTCAGAAATAATTACAACAGGAAATAAATTTATAAAAAGAAAACTGTTGCCCTCTGGCAGATCTGTATTCTTTCAGTATCTTAGAAAATCATTCTCAGGAGAAGACATTTATATGATGAAGCAGTACGATTAATTCCCTGCATCTTAGTTTCTTGGTCATGGTGGTAAGCTGATAAATTTTGTCACTAGTACATAAAGAGCAGACATGTTTCAGTTTCTACATCTGTTGGATTTTGAGGTAGCAGTAAGAGAGTAAAACTGTTTCACAGCTTTTATGGTTGGCCATATTTTAATAGCTACATCAAGGGTGTTTCTTTCTGGTTTCTAGCTGAAAATATCAAACTCCAAAATTCTCTCAGAATGTCCTGTTTGTCCTCTGCTGATAGCATTTTTATGGCACACGTTAATAATTCATGGGGAAAAAAATAATCGTGGTTAAAATTCTACTCCTAGCTGCCTAAAAGCAGCTTATTGACCTTTCTAAAGGCTTTCCTTTTCATCTTTTTATTGGCTTATTCATATATATTTTTTAATATTGAGACTCAGAGGTTCCTGATGCAAAGTATGGCTTCTTGTTTGTGTTACTGCGGATAACCTTGAAGTGCCCTGAGCCAACTGAAAATTCAGGAGGGAGAAAACAGAAACAGTAGATTGAATGGCAGCTCATTCCTCAGGTACACAGAATTTGCCTGAACCAGCAAGTCAGGTAGTATGCAGCGGGGAATGCCCTGCTTTCAAGAATGTTTTATCATTTCCATTATGCAGAGGCATGTCATCAGAAAGAAAGATGAGCACTGACTGGGAATATTTTGAAGAAATGTCCTATCAATGGCATTTTACATGCAGAAATGTGCAAATACATCACATCCTTCATTTTTTGCAATAGAGCTCTGAAGCAGAAATATTTTCCTAGCTTAAACTAGGGTAAACTGAGGCACCAAAAAGCCTTCATTCCTTAAACTAAAGCCATTGTTCTGGCTCCCTTGTGCCAAATTCCAGTTTCTGGACATCCATTCAGATGTCAGAAAGGCAAGTGGAAAAAGCAACTTGTAGCCCCACAAACAACATCTTGGCTTTGACAACTGCCTCATGCTGCCAGGCACACAGACTGATGCTTTTTGAAACATCTGATTTGCTCCTGAAGTTACAGCTCTAATCTCTGGGTCCTTTAAAGTAGCAGTAGCAGGATATCTCTGGGAGTACACGTGGAAACAAAAGCACCAGAAATCTCTGTGCTTTGTTTTCTGAAGGCTTTTTTTTTTTTTTTTTTTTTTTTATGTGCCTGGGAGGACCAGGCACTGATAATCTGGAAGGTTTCTTTCCCTTGAACTGTGTTCCATACATCCTATGTAAGATCTAAGGTCATTTTCAACAGTGCATCTGGGAGTAATTGGGTTAATGATAAACATGTATATCTTGCATCTTGTCCTCCTTTTTTTGCTCTGGCTTATGCCTTAAAATGGAATATGCCTGTATGGAAATGAAGCCTATTGATTTTTTTTTTTTTTTCTTAGAAAACTTCTAACTCTACTTCCACATTATCATTGAGCTCTGTTATTGAATCTAGACTGCATTAAGTGAGAGCTTACTGTAAAGCAATAGATATTCTGTGCTGTCTGGGTCTGGAGGAGGAAAATGTCCTGATGAGCCATTAACATCCATGGTGCCAGTGGAATTTACACTGTCTGATGATCTGTCTTCTACAGTCTGCTCTCAGTCCTGTTTTCTCTCTTGTATCTCCTATCCTTGCTTCTATTTCCCATATTATTGAAGCCTGGATTGGACAAGGTCCAGCTTTCCCCTGGTGGGAAGCCACTTTTATTGTCCTGGAGACACCAACACAGGCATCAGGCTGGTGTTAATTCAAGGTTTGCATGCACTGAAGCATCTTCCACTGTTATATCCATAATGCATGGTGAGGGATGCCAGCTAACAAGGACCCTGCTGGCTGTGCTGGCTGCAAGCTGCTCACACCGGGAGATGTAAATAAGAGCCCTGTGTGTCTCCCCAGCCTGTAGGTGCAGCCGGGTGTTTTCATTGCATTCAGCATCTCTCATTAAAAAAAATCTCACACACACACGCTGCCCCAGGGAGTTCAGTTTCATCTGTAAAACTGGGGATTAGTCCACCGTAAATACACCAGACCTAGCAGTCAAGCTAAATGCTGAAAGGCAATGCTGTACTACCACAGCATTCATTCACCAGGCTCATCAGTATTTTAATCACAAGATCCAGGTGGCTTTTCCAAGCCATGGGATTATTAAAGCACAGTGGGATTTCTGAAATCTATTGCCTTTACTCACTTTATTCAGGAAGCAAATATTCTGCAGCAACAATAGATGTATTTCCTACAGCTGCCAAACATTGCCAGCAATAGATACTACTCATGTTTCAGAGGAGTAGCTGGTAACATCAGGGTCAAAGCTGCAATGGGCATTGCAGATCTGCAGCATGGAGTCCAGCAAAGCAGAGGAGTAGATTATGATATTAAGAAATCAAAAACAACGTCATGTTTTCTCATGGCCTGGGAAAACATTTTCCAGTTCAGTGTCAAGGAGCAGCACCCTCCCTTTACACACAGTCTGTGGGCTGAAAACACTCTGTCTGGTGCAGGAGGCTAGAGCAGGCCATTGGCCCAAGCAGGGTGCAGCTGGGGGTGCTGAGGGCAAATGGTATGTGACAACACAAAATTTTACCTAGTCCTCTTCAGAATCAGATCATCAATTAACCTGTTGTCAAGAGAGGCTGAGCACTCTCTGTTCTTGCAGATATTTCCAACTAGACTACACACTATATATGGAACAACCTGATCTATGCTTTGCTGCTCCAGGGGCTTCTTCCACCTGAAATTGTTCTGTAATCCTATAGCTCAGGATAATTCATAGATAAGAGATAAAGACAGATAATAGGTAATATTTTTTTAAGGAGATATTGTTATGGTCTCTATGGTTACAGATGCTGATGTGAACCCTGGAAGGTTACAGGGTTCCCCCTTTCAGGAGGAGCTGTCAGTCAGCAACACAATTAAAAGGAAAACTTCACGGTACGGCTTTCTTAGAAGTCATATTCCACACTGTGCGTTCCACTAAGAGAATAAGCTCTTGTTCACATCTTTTTATACATGCATTTTATGACTCTTCACTGACACACAATAGTGGGTATTATTATACCAGACTAAGTAAATGTGGACTAGTATTTTGCTGAGACAACAGCAAATCCCAAAGAAACTGTGGAGCCTCCTCCTTGGAGACCTTCAGAAGCCTTCAGACATGGTCCTGGGCACCCTGCTCTGGGTGTCCCTGCTTGAGCTGGGCATTGGAGCAAGTGACACCCACAGGTCCCTTCCTCAACCTCAGCCATTCAGTGATCCTGTGAAATCAGTGGGCTCAGCTTTTCAATTTAATAGAAAAATATTTTCTTAGGGGAAAATCAACAACTTTACTACATCTAATTAAGCTATAGGTGTGAACTGACTAGACTTCTCTCATTAGTTTTGACCAAAAATGTCATGATTTTCCTTCTGTGTTGCTGGTGACAGTTCATGGGATGGCTACAGGCCAGTAGCACCATGTCCCACCAGGTTCATGCTGGACTCCTGATGTGCTTATTTGTTATACGTCAAAGGCCGTATTACACACCCTATGTATTTCAACCCACCCGTATTGTTCCTCTTTTTAGAATAATATATGTGCCATTAGCCTCAGGGACTTTATAGAGCTGAAACATTTCTATTGACTTTGTGCAGAGAAAACCACTGTGAGTCGATTGCCTGACCATGGGCTGACCTGGCAGGCTGCACTGGGCAGGCACTGTGCTTTGGGTCTACCTGTAAGAACAAGCCCCGGGAAGCCAAGACCCAGCAGGGGGCTTGTTGCTGCTTCTGAAACTCAAACAATCAATGACTAGGTATCTCTGTATGTATGAGAAGCATTTTTTCCATCTAAGACATTTTCAGAAGTACATGCTGCACCTACTTATCTGCACTTTGCTGGTAACATTTCTCACTCATCATCAAGAAGTGATGTCTGACCTCCCTAAAAACTTGTTGGGGGTGGGGAGGGAAGCTTTCCTCTCCTGTTATGTTCCTGTAATTGAAGCATTTGCTCTCATACAGGTTTAATATCCAGAAATCTCATTTATTTTTCTTTATTGCACATTTTCTGAGTGCCCTGGAATATAACAAATGACTAGAGTTTGTTTAGAAGTAGAGATGCTGAAAATCAATTATTTTATTTCTAATCCAGGAATTCCAACCTCATCATTGCCATCACATTCACCTGTCTTAGGTTTTAAAGGGGTGCAAGGCAAAGTCCATCAGAGCCATACTCAAAATCTTGCTCTGATCCTCAGCATCATGGTTTCTAAGAGGAGACAGCTGTTCTGTGAGAGGACATAGGCGGTCCTCACGTGAAAGGGAAAAGATATGCCAAAACACAACAAGGTCAACTCAGCTTCCAGTAAATATGAATGGGAAGGTGCAGCCAGCAGCAGAGACCAGCAGCCAGGAAGGTTGCTCAAGCATCCAAGCACTTTTATTTCCTACTAGACTTTTGAAACCATGCCTTGAGGCTTTGCTTTGTTACTTCCCACTTTCCCATGCCATCTAGAAGGCCCTCGGAGTTGTTCTGCAAGGTCTGGGGCAGCAGCAGCTTTTCAAACCCCCAAAAAAATGAGGCAGAGAAGGGCAGAGGGGAAGGAAGAGGGATGAATGCTACATAATCATTGTGGTTAAAAAAATATCTAAAAGAAAACAACAACAAAAGTTGTTTAAAAATATTTTCTCTGATCTGATCTGTTTAAAAATTAAGGAAAGAGAGTTCATGTTCCCATTTTTGCCCCTGGTTTTGTAATGTCTCCATGAATTGCAGAAGCCTCCATAGTGCCCGTGTTAGTGTCACATATGCCTGTCTCAAGAACAAGGCAGGACAAAGCAAGTTGGCATGTGCCTGCACTCCCGGTTTATGTCAGATCATCAAATCAATTTATTTTTATATGTACTTTTCTATTTAATTACTGTAGACAAAGCTAAACCGACCTTGGTATATTTAGTATGCCAATATAAGGCAGCATAATTGTCTTGAGACAAACTGATTAAAGAATAATCCATAATTTTTTTTAATGAGGTTGGACCTGCTGCTGCTTTAGAAAATCCTACACTGATATTAAGTGTCTGTAGGGAAAAAAATAAAATCTCCCTGTTTTACAGCTGGGCACAACCTGACACGTTTCCAGGAGTTGAGGAATATCTGATACATGCCCCACATTACTGCATTGTATGGAGAGAGTTGAAATGAAAAAACAAACAAACATAGACTTTAGTCATCGTGTTCCATTGCTCTTTTTATTGATCTGGGCTTATTTTAGGTTTTTGTTGGTGTTAAGAATCTTTCCAGTCAACTACCAAGGAAAGGGGTTCTGTTTTCCGTCAAAATATTGTGGCTTTTTTTGTTTTGTTTTGTTAAATAATAATAAAAAATTAAAAAATAAAAAAAGTAATATCTTCCTTACATTTCACTTCAGACAAAAAAAAAAAAAAAAAAAAAAAAAAAGATATTACTTAGGATCTGGAGCATTTTAGAGTAAAGTGTGATTAAAAAAAAAAAAAATGTAGCTTACTCTTAGACATGTTGATAAGACAAGGTTTTTAGGTAGAGTTAATAATCTGTTATTGAATGAAGTAGCTGAGCAGCTGAGCTGGAAAAAAAATAAGCTTTTGGATATATAAACCTCTTCCTATTCTCAGAAGAAGCTGGAGATTTGGAGATTGTTTATTTTGTTGGCATCTAATTTATTCTTTTAAGAAACTAAGAAACTTTTGGAGACACTTCCAGGCTGCCTATTCTTCTTAAGATAGCTCGGCTTGAACATTCAGAAACTCTTTTGAAGAACTGGGTTGTGGAAGTTGTAAAATAGGCAGAATAAAAAGGATTAGCCATATAAATAGTGTAGTTACTAAGACACAGTTAAGCTAAATTATATCTCCTTAAATTTCATGGTCCTTGTTAACTTCTGAAGGAGCTGGGCAAATATATCTAAGGGCAGACTTCAGTTTTTGAAGTGTAAATCTACTCCTCCCCATCCCTGTTGAAAGCTCTAGGGTATCCATTTGTAAAGCCTGGGAGTATTTTTCACATCACTTTGGCAATATATTCCACAAATTGTGTCTGCAGTGATGGCGTTATTGCCTCTTGAGAGGCAATGCAGCCTCTCGGAGACTTGTGCACAGGATCCCTCTCTGCAATTGGGGCAGAATGTTCATTCCTTTGAGGCTTGTGGTAAAACTGCAGAAATTCACCTTGAATTTCAGTGGGATCTGCAAAATGTGGGATGAAAATCATCTAGAAATATCCTTGTTGCTGAAGGGACTAATAAGGACTGTTTCGTTTGTAATTGCCACTTCATTAGACATGTAATGAGTTCATGTCTGAAGAATTTGAAGGAGCAATGCTGCAAATCCACTTGCATCTTTGCTCTCTTCTGGTAAATCCACATGTTCTGACAACATTTCTGAACAGCTGGAGGATTAATAATAATTCCTCTAGTTTATTGGAAGAATTTTAACACCTCCACCACTAAATTTTTTTCCTCAGCAGTTTGCACTTTTTGTGAATGAACATGCTCCAGCATTATAATAATTCTACTGCAGGAATTTAAAACCAAACTATTTCGGATCCTGGTGAAAGACAAAGCTTTTAAAGGCTCTCTTAATACTATTTGAAAACACAGAACTGACGAAAAAGGCAAAGATGCATATTATTGCCTTCTACAGTGGGAAAAGGAATACCAAACATCTGAGCTGGTCATACCTAAAGTCAGCTAGGGTCTACGTTTTTTCCAGTGGAACAAGAGCCAGCCTTTAGCACCTGCAATGAACTAAGCCCTTGAGGCCATGTGTAGTCTGAAGTTTTGCTTCTCCTTCCCTCTAGGTGCTCTCAGATCACCCAGGGCTGCCAGCTGCTAGTGCCCAGCTCCCAGCTGTGTTCCTCCTCAACCATCACCTTGCAGCCAGTCTTTCTCCTGGAAATTCAAACCAGCTGAGAGTGGTGGGAGAGAGCTGAACCCACCAGGATAAGAAAAACTTACTCCACAAAGCACAAACCATATTTTGCTGCATGAATTGTCAGTGTGGCAGGCATTTAGCAGCCAGCTCTACATGTCTGCTTGCAGCTACTTAGAGCAGCAGGGCATGCAATACAGGGGACAAAAGACATTTAGGACAGGAAGGAAGGAAAGAAGGAGGGAAGGAAAGAAGGAAGGAAGGAAGGAAGGAAAGAAGGAAGGAAGGAGGGAGGGGGAGAGGGAGGAAGGAAGGAAAATAAAAAAGAATGGTTGCATTTTGATTTTGTGAAAAAAGCTTTTAAAATTCACAGATTTTGTTGAGTACAGACTGTGTCACTGAGCTTTCCTTACTCATTAGCCTTGTTCAGACTAAAAGTGTTTAATATTTTCTTCCTGAGTGAAACCGAGAATAACGTACTATGAATATGCTCCTAACAGCCAGGAAAAAAATAAATAAATAAATAAATAAATAAAAATAGCATCCCCCTGAATGACTTCCAGGAAAGGAGGGTGTTCCTGCCCTGCTCCAGGAGTAAGGTTCAATTAGAAACTGATTAAAGCCTCAGGCACTCATCTCTGCTGAGGCTGGTGTCAGCACATCACAGCTCCCTGAGGCTGCAGCAGAGGAAGGGAGAAGTGAGCTGTGCTGGTTGATTTTGTCTCCCTGCAACCTAATTGTAAGGAAATGTTTTGGGAACACACAGCTGCTGTTACACATGGCTCTGGCCCCTATTTGAAAGCAGACAGAAACGCCCGCTTAACCATCCCCAGGATTTCTGTGTGGCTGCAGGAAGATGTGCTTTCCCTAACCCTGACAAACAAACCCTCAGCAATTTATCCATCCATTTCACTAATGGTTCCCTGCACCCAGAGAGAGGTGACACCCTAAATCTGCATGGCAGAGCAAATGTTTCTGCTCTGCCTGTTAAGGCAGAGCTGCCACGTGACCCCCCTGGCATCATTAGCCCTTTAATGTGGAGCAGTGACTGCTGAAGGTGCTGTGACAGCCAGCATCTGGCCTTTTCTCTCATTTGCACTTTGCCTGCTTTGAATTTTCCCTGTCACCAAGATGCCTCAGCAACGGTGCCCTCTTCCCAAAGCCTGTCTGGAAAAGACCCCCTTCACTGAAGGCCTCCAGGTCCTGCCACCTGCAGAGGGAAGACACGACCAAGCCCAAACCTGCAGCCTCTGGGGGCTCATCTTGTGCAGCCAGAGGCCCTGTGGGTTCCCCTTGCTGGGTGGCCAGTGAGCCCCCTCCGAGGCAGACCTGGCATCCAGTCTGCACCCCGCCTTCACCATGGGGAGGCTGTTTTTGTGGGAAAAAGGCACTTGGGAGCAACCAGGTTTGCTTCACCAAGCCAGGTGGAGGCCAAGATGACAGAGATTAAGGCAGTGAGATGTGGGCCTGGTTTCCTCCAGGCTGCTGAGCCCACTGCTACTCAGGAGAGACAGAACAGGCGCTGGCTGCATGCAAATTTAATTGTGAAGCCTTTTAATGGATTTAAATGGGTTTAGCTATTCCAAAGCAGCTTTCACACACACTTCTCAGCTGCAGAGTGTGCAGACCTCCGTGGAGAATTTGACTTCACACAAGCCAGCTTTGTTGGTTTGTTTATGCAAGGATCTAGGTATTTGGGGTTCTAAAGAAGCTTTAAAACATTACTGGCTGCAATGCAAAAGAGCCCTTTCACTAGACCAGGGCAGAGGCAGTAGCTGATCTGTCTGATAATAAAGGTTTATTCAAAATTAAATCAGACTTGCTCCAGGCTTATCACAAACAGCACTCTCCCCAGTCATCTAAATGCAAAGGAAGGCCTGTGCTCCAGGATAAAGACTCTGCACAGAAATTAAGTACCTTTTTACGTGGAGACGGAGGACAATTGGATCACAGCCTGCACTGAGATCTTAAACCAGTTCAGTCCATTACCATTTTCAGCAATGACAACCGCTGCAGGGAAAAGGTCCTTTTGAATTGCAGCCACTGCCTATAATGTGCCCATGCTGCTTAGTCCCTGTCCATGGCTGTGCTTCATGCTGCCTGCTCCATCTTCTTCCGAGGATAGCATCTCAGTGGGTTTACCTGAGAGGATTATGTTATCTCTGTGTAACACAAACAGCTTTTTCATGCCAGGCTTATCGCTTGCAGCCATGCTGAGGCTGGCACCTGCACTGACCTTTGGTATGTTTATTATGGGTCATCACTTAGGCAGCACTATAAACTTACACGGCACTTTACAAACATAAATACAGCATTCCTGTTCTGAGGAAGGCCCCCATCAGTTCAGAAAGGGCTGTGCCATGAGAACAGTTGAACCGAGGTTAATGAGCTATTGAAGCACAATCAGAGAGAAGCCACATGTGGAAGGACACAGGTGACTTTGTTGACTTTATCACTGCAGAGCTCAAACTCTGCCACGCTCACGTGCTGCTACCAGGAACAAGAGCTTTTGTCAGAAAAACTCTCCAACATCCTCCAGCTGTATGCAGCCATGCTGAAACCCTGCGATTCAGCCTGAGACAGCCCTCACAGAGGGTAGAGCACCAGCACTCAGTCTGCTTTGTCTTTGGAGTAATCTCGGTGTAAAAAGCTGCTTTGAGCCCCTGGTGCCCGTGTGTTCTGCCTCCGTGCCTTTCTCTGGAGCAGAACAATGAGCGTCCTGTGCTGAGACCTTTTCATCTCCCGTCCGGAGCTCTAGCAGTTGCAGGGTTTTACTCCAGGTTTCAGAGAGATGCAGTTCTGCTGTGAATATTGAACAAACTGTAGTGCACAATTACCTACAAATTGCCATCAGATGGATGTTGATTACAGTAAATAAGAACTGAAGAGATTGTACAGAAGCAACTTGAAAGCAGCAGAAATGAAGCTCATTTATGTTTCCTCAGCCTGCCTCCAGTAGCTTTGTTGCACATACTCTACATTTGCTACCCTGATTGAAATACAAATTACTTTCTATGTGGGAAGGTCTAGTGAGAACTAAGAATACCCTCCATCTGCAGATTTGGGAACCTTGTAGTTAAAATGTGGTACTTAGCCAAAATGTGTCTTGTCAAGCCAAGCAGCCTGACCTGAACAAGCAAAGGGGAAATACCTCAGTGAGGGGGAAACCTTCCTTGCAGGGTCTGTGCAGAGAGGGACCTTGGCCCCTGCCCTACCTCCCACTTCACACAGAGCTCTGTGGCATGGACTGGGCAGGCACACTGCAATGGAGAGCGAGGAGAGGCTCCAGAAATGAGCTTCATGTTCAGCCTGCGTAACCCTGCAGGCCACCTTCTGCAACCTGCCCTTTCATAGCATCGCTCCTCCAGTGCTGCAGAGCTTTCCTTTGAGCTGAGAGCCATTAATGCATTTGTTTTCTTGGTTGCTTGCTCTGAAATTGTGGTCATGCTGTAGGAGGTTGGTGAGGGAGGGAAGGGGCTGGTGTCACCCATGAAAGCACCGAGATGTGTATTCTAAAGAGGATAAAAATTCCTGTTTCCAAAGGAGAAGAGGCAAGGGGTCAAAAGGGCAGTGTCTCTCACCACCAGCTCCCACCTGAGTGGTGAGAGATGTCTGGGAAGGAGTAAGTGGATGCTATTTACAGTGCAGTAACTGAGAGAAGAGACAGCCCAGTGACGCTTTGCTCTGCACTGTGACCCCAGTCAGCACTGAGGGAAATGTGAAGCTCTGCTCCTGAAGTGCACAGATTGCATTAAAAAAAGCTGCAAAACTGAAGTCCCAAGTCCCTCCTTCAGAAAGTACTCCATGTTGCCTGACAGCTGGGTGGCATCCGGGTGAAGAACTCAACTTTTTCATTCTGCCATGGATGCTCAGTTTGGAGCAGATCACTTGACTCTTGCAGCAAAGGAGTAGGACTTGCAGTGCATAACTGTGTTTTCAGGACATGTTGCCTGTATTCTTCTGTCAATACGGCACCAGTAAAAGTCATAACATGTGGCAAGGACCAAAACAACAAGATTTTTCTCAGATACTTGTCTCATTGTCTTCCTGCCTCTTGAAAATATTTTCAGCTTACTCTACACAGTGGGCACAGAAAAATCAACACAATTAGAGAGTAATGGTGAGAGACTGGGTCTGTTTAATTCAATACTCACCCATCTGCAGAAGAAAAGGTTGTGTTTTTCCCCCTTTTGCCATTTGCTTTGAAATGACTAATACAATAAGCTCACAGTAATTAGACTCCATCAGTTTGCATTCCTCTACAGCCTCGACCTAGAGGTGTAGCAAAGTTACACTGCATGCCCAGCCTGGCCCAAGCATGGTGTGAGACACACTTCTGGGGCACACTGCATCCATTCTGTGCATGTGTGAGCCTGTGTGTAGGTTATGGCAGCTGTGCCTTTCCCTTTGAGATGAAGGCACATGGCAGAGGCTATTGGCAGCTCCTGAGAGTGGTTTTCTTTATGTCAGAGCTCATAGTTGCATCTCGTGGACTCTTCCAAATGGCTTTCCATCCTGGCCTCTCAGCAGGAGGGGTTTGCAACCAAACTCTCCTGCAGGCAAGCAAAACTCCCAGGGCTGGGGACAGAGTTTCTCAGCTCCTGTGGCTTCCCCAGGTCCTGCTCTCCTCTCCCGACCCTTCTCATTCACAGTTGTCTGCAGCCACCTGAGGGGGAACACTCCAAATGTGAGGAAATGCAACACTTGAACAGACATCCTTGAGCTAAAGGACTCTGAAAGCTGTAGATGTGTCTTGACTAATGTTAGTTCTTCTTACTGATAGCTCCAATTTAAAGTGACTGTTTTTAAAAGGTGTTTGAATCTGACTTTCAAAGTGTCCTGAGGCAGACTTTTTTCCCTTTGGGCCATTATAAATGCAGAAGCAATGCAATGAACACAGACTTAAATCCTGACTCAGGCTCCAGAGCATGATCACAGCGGCAAGGAGCCTATTGACAAAGCTCGGGATGCTTGCCTATAGATGTTCCTGCCCCTCTTCTGAGTGAATAGAAGATCTTCATGTATATGAATTACTTTTTGTTGGTTGTTTTTTGTTATGCTCACTTTCCTAGACCATACATCTCATGGGAAACTGCAGCTTGTGAAGGGAAGACTATTGTGGACACTTTCAGAAGGATCATTCCTCCCTCTTAGATTTAGGGAGAATAGAGTAGAAGCCAAATGACCCTGCAGGGAAGGCTCTACACAATATTCTTTTGTATTTGCCAATTTGTTATTTATTATTTTGCTATTTTCACACCTGGGTTTTATCCTGTGCTTATTACTTTTGTCCCATAGGTAAGAATCCTCCATCTCAGTTGCAGCTGTGATTTCTTCCTCATATAAACCTCCTGTTGATTCTTCATTTCAGGCAGGATGGACAGTTTTGTGCAGCAGAGCTTTCTTGAGCTGCATCAATGAGCCAGCAGGGCATCAGGTGGAGTTAGCCAGGGAAGTCCTGCCTGTGCCAAACCCAGACCTCCCTGGCTATGGCAGTCACTCTTTTACACAAGGTCTCTTGTCACCATTTTTGATAAGGAGGTCAGCCATGTAATGCTGCTAATGACTTAAACTGATTTTTTGTTGTTGTTGTTGTTGTTGTTGTTGTTGTTGTTGTGGATTTCACCATTTTCAGGCATTAGGAAAAAAAGATCCACCCACTCTGCATGCTCCACGTAAAAACTAGCATGCTTTAAGAGAGGTATGCATTTGATGCAAGTAAATGGTGTATTCAGAATTTAAGAGTTTCATTTAGTTTTGTAAATTATCATAATCGTAGCTAACCCACACAAAGTATTCCTGAGGTGTTCTGACTGATGGGAAAGCATTAATATGTCATAATCCCAAGGTCAGAGCTCAAATCTGCAGTTTAATGGCAAATCTTCATAAAGCAGTACTTGGAAATGCTCTCCAGTTCTTGAAAAGCTTAGAAGGTGATCAGTGAGTTGTTTACTCATCCACAATTATTTAGATAAATATTTCAGAGTACATTACACTTCTGTGCTATCATTGCTGTCTCACAGCAGGTTACAAACACTGATCTTGGTATTGATTTCAGGAAATGCAGTTGAGACTTGTTCAATCTAAAGGTATCATTTTTTACCTGCAAAATATAAGGTTTGAAGACCAAATGCTCTTCACAATTAAATCTTCAAACTCCATTGAACACCAGGGTTATTGGATGAATGCAGCACACGGCTGCAGTGTCCAGGGAAAGGAGCTGGTCGGCAGACCCCAGACTGGGAGAAGGCTTGAAAGAAGGGTCCAGTTTGAAGCGCCAGGGCAGACGCTGGATCTGGAGAGCTAAAAGAAAGCCCAGCTGGGTAAGCAAAAAGTAGATAGGTATTCTGGACCTGGGAAGTGCCCTTTCCTATCAGTGGTTATGCAGCCCTCATAGGTAAATCACTGATATTGCTACGGTAAGGTCAAAGGGACCTAGGGTGGACAGGGACAAAGTTAGGGTGCTGGGCAGTGCCGCCAGACTGCTCAGGACTCTGCAGCATCCCAAGAACAACCTCATATGATTATTATTATTATTATTATTATTATTGGTTGGGTACATGAATACTTCACTGCCTTGGCCCCATAGAACCCCTCCCTCTACATCATATCCAGCCAAATGTGCTCTGCCCAGGACAAGGGGAGAAATTCCTTGGCTCATGATGACAGAAACCAGAGGAGGGCAGTCCTGTGATATGGCACAGGGGCTGAGGCACTGAAAAACATGAGAAGTGAAGGACATAACCCTTTTGCTCTGGGTACCATTGACACGTCCCCATTCATGCAAGCTGCTGCTGGGAGGTCACTTGTTTTAAAGAATGCAAATGCTGAGGACTGCGTGGCTGTAACCCATCCAGCTGGCTGCCATCACCTGTAAAGTGCCCGGGGCATAGAAGTATTTCCAGTCACATCCCCCTGGGGGTCCAGTGACCACCAAGCACTCAGTTTCTTGGGACCTATTGCCATGTCACTTTGCTCCTACAGGGCTGTGCAGAGAGGTGCAGGGGTGGCGGTGGCAGGCCTGCAACTCGGGGCAGGGAATGGCTGTGGCTCACATGGGACACACAGCTTCCCTGAATGATTAAGATCTTGTCCCAGAATTTGCTTGTGTCAGTGCAGGCAGAGCCAAGGCAAAATGGCTGTTTGCTGGTGTCTCTTCTCTGAGCCTCCTGATGCTCTAGACCTTGTTCTCCGATTTCCTCTTTCCCTGCTAAATGCTCAGTCCCTGTTACTGCCAGACGTGCCTGGTACACAAACAAGATGCAGCAGGGCTTTTTCCAGATGTCTACCCCATGACTTCCACCAAAGCTATTGTAGCATGATGTGGACACTGATTGCAAAGGTATTTTACCTCATAAGGGGCATCAGGCAGTCGTTTGGTCAATAATGGCAGCAGGAAAAGTTTGGTTTCTTCTATTACCTGGCATGTGACAAATGTTGGCAGAAGGGATGTTCAGCACCCCAGCACATATTTGTGGGTTAGTGAACCACAGCTCTGTGTGTCTGCCTGCCTTTCTTATGCTGAACCATGAAGCACAGGAGGAAAGAGAAGAAATCCATGCAAACAAACCTTGTGGGCAGCTGTTAATTACAGGGAAGCATGGGCAAAAGCCAGAAACTAAGCATAGATCAACAGCATTTCCATATCAATGCTAAACTCTCAGTGATATACCAGTATGAAACTCATGAATTTCCATGCTGGAGCTTTGGATCTTGACAGGAGGACTTATCTGTTGGAGACTAGGGCAGAAACTTGGCTGAAATTTTCTGCCAGCATTCAGGAAAGGCCTTGGAAATGGTTAAGTTCTTCATCAGAGCTTTTCCATTTTATAAGAAAAAGTGTAGTAATGAAAATTCAAATTTCAGGATCTGATATTTAATATCAAGAATCAATGATCAATGTCAAGGCTTTTTTTTTTTTTTTTTTTTTTTTTTTTTTTTTTTTTTTTTTTTTT
>CM021767.1:60597290-60712605 GCA_011076525.1 Nettapus auritus
TTTTTTTTTTTTTTTTTTTTTTTTTTTTTTTTTTTTTTTTTCCTTAAATAACATCTGGCTGAAATTGAGTCATTCTGGCTGAAGGAGTCGACACTGAAGCAGTGGCTTGTTGCCATTTCCAGTGACTTTTGGTCCAGTTCTGCACAAGCTGGGGGAAGTGAGAAAACACAGAACATGGCAGTAAGCCCACCAGCAAGCCTTGCTAGTGAGCTCGACCCTCCCTTGTCTCTAAATCGTAGCACTCCTTTCAAAAAACATGCTGTGGGCCTCAGTCTTGCTTCTCATCTGAGAGACTTTCAAGGTCACTATGAGAATTATGTGTCTCAATACCTCATAAAAATATTAAATTAATTGATCTGTAAAACAGCCTGAAGACCACAATGCTGTGAAACAACTACAGCCCTTTGTTTGCTGGCAGTTACCATACAGGGACATACAACAGCTGCTCTCTGTCTCGTGAGGCGACTGTAGTACCGGACTGTGGCAACCACCAGCAGCTATTGGTCCCATGCTGGTGACCCGCTAAAAGTGTCCCCATTTCACAGCTGAGCCTGGCTGTGCCTGGCAGCAGCAGCACCTGCAGGACATGTTGGCAATGTCCCATAAGTACCAGCCTGTCCCCACTTGCAGTACTAGAGGGTGAGCCACCAAATGGGGAATACTAAAACATTTATGCTCCCTTAGCTCTTATGAGACCATTTGATAAGTAAATCACTCTCTTTTTCTACTCTTCTCATTCTTTCCTCACCAAAAACCTGAAATGCCCAGTCGGCGAGGAGCAGCTGATCCAGGGGAACATCATGCCATGAAAGCAAGCTTAGGCCTGTATAAAAAAAAATATTGTAATAAAAAAAAAATGTATTTTAGTGTATGGTAGTGATCTCGTGTAACACTGTCTGGCTGGGATAAGGCAGGTCAGGCCCAGCTCTGATGGCTCCGCTTTGGTGCATGGTGTCAGCAGACTTTTCTCTAAGAGGGTCCCAAAGTCACAGCTACCGACACCCACAGTCTGTTTACGGTGCTCTGCTTCCCAGTATAGGCTGGAGACTAGCCACAGAGGGCATGCCATCCTTCATTAACTAATTAATACCTTCAGCTACCTGAGGAAAGCTTCCCCCAGCCCAGCCCAGTATTCGGTTTAATAGGTGCTGGGAGGGAGGCAGGGAGAAGTGGGTTACTGAGGGCCCGGAGTAAAAGAACTCGCCAGGCCAGGTAAAACTGCTTGGAAGGTTGCTTTAAATAAAATGATAAAAGAAAGTGTTGCTTGAAGTGCCACTAGGCAAGATTAGCATCAAATATCATCAAAATGCCAAAGAAACAGTGAAAGAGTTTTGTTAAATAGTAAATAGCAAAAGGAAATGTACCTTTCTCCACGCAGTGGGGAAGAAAAGGAACTGGTCAATACCAGACTAATGGAAGTACTGAACAATTAAATTGCCTCTGGCATTACAAATGAGGGTTGTAGATAAGTGTACATCTAAAACTCAATTTACAAGGTTGCAGGAGTACTTGTGCAGCATACAAAGTGACACAAGATCACACTTAAGAGATTAAGAATATTTTAATCAAACAAAGACACACAGATAGAAAAACTTATGAAGATTTTATGTTTATGGATATTTTTATCATTTTTCTGAGGGAAGTCAGATCATTCCAAGAAAAGAGAGCCTTCTGCCTCAGATGTTCATTTAAAAAAAAATAAAAATAAATAAATAACTGATGCGAAACAGACTTTATAGTAATGCTTAGACTTTTGTTAATTGTTACTTTTAAAGTTTTGTCCTCTGTACTCAGATGCTGCTGGGACTGAAAGTACGGCATAGTTGTTTTAAACTATTCCCAAAGTATTTTCAGCCCAAACAGAAACAGAAAACCCAATGATAAAAAAACTTTCTCCTAATCCTGCCACAAGCTTTAGATCCTTGGTTAGTTACATATCTAACCAACTGTTGTTAACTCTGGGCAGATTTTCCACGATTACTTTATTTTGAACATTAAGACAACCACACCCTGTGAACCAGAGCTGAAGCATTTTTACTCTTGCAAATGAGGTGCTTATACACTGTGAGCTGTCTGAATATACAAGAGTTTTTTTGCCTGCATAGATCTGTTTCTCGGTAAGTGTGGAAAGTGTAATCCTAAAAATACATTTTCAGGTGGGTTTGTACTGATGTAGAATAAATTCCAGTCAATAAAATTACATTGACATATGCCAAAGATCTGCTCTAGTGCTAAGTTTTTTATTTGAAAATAAATCTTAAATTGGGTTCTTTCACTTGTTACTCTTTTCATATCCCTCAGAATGTTGGTGGGACCTTGGTTCTATTGTGGTTTACCATGGCAGACATGGCCACACAGTGTGGGACATCCCTTTGGGCAGCCTGGGCCAGCTGTCCTGGCCGTGTCCCCACCCAGCTCCTGGGGCACCCCCAGCACCTTCCCTGGCTGGGCAGCACCAGGAGCAGGAGAGGCCTCGGCTCTGTGCCGGCACTGCTCTGCAGCGACTGAAACATCCCTCTGGTATCAGCATTGTGCTCCTCCTAAATTCAAAACACAGCACCATACCAGCCACTATAAGAAAATTAGATCTCTCACAACTGAAAGCAGGACAGGATGTTCAACTTTTCTTTTTCTACTGTCAAAATGTCAGGCAGCGTTACACTCCACTTAGTGGGTTCAGGAGCAAGCCGTAGGGGGAATCCTGGTTCTGTTTCTGGTGTTGCCAGAAGGCAAAGCACTGTAATAGGCTCCTTGCAAAGACGTAACGAGTTGCACATTAAGGCAATGGAATCTCTGTAGAGACAATCTAATATATGAAGCTCTCTATTTATTCTATATTAGCTATAGTATTTTTGTAACTATATTCTAGAGATCACTGCAACTAGGACACAATGCTTACACAGCATCAAAAACATTTCTTGCCAGAAAAGTGGATTGAAGGTCCAGATGGTACAAAAATGGTTTGAGTATGACAGAAAATTGAATGCAGCTTTCTTTCTGAAGCCCCCAAATAATCTTTCTTTTATGAAACATAATTAAATATGTACCTTCAGTATGTGGGGGTTTTCTTTTTATTAAATTCTGTTTCTCTCATCCTTATTTGCCACCCCTCAAATTGCCTAAGTCTAAATACAGTCAGTGGAAAGTGACTCTGGACCAAAGCTATTGTAAATGCTTGTAAATCCCTTATTTTCTCTCTCACACAATGAAGTGCTCTCTGAGTTTTTTACCCTAACTTTTATCTGCATGAGTCTTTGCAAAGGGATGAAAAGGGAGAAAGGGAAGCCCACCCCATTTGGCCTCCACTCATATCTCTTTTCTCTCACAGTGTGAGCATGCGCTTACCTTGCTCAGAGCTTTTATTAATCAAACTATTCAACTGAAAGAGAAGATTTTTTTTCTCTCTCTTTTTATTTTTATTTTTATTATTTTTTTATTATTATAATATATTTTTTTTGCAAGGCCATGTATTGCCCAAGGTTCTCCTCAACTGTTCAGCTTCTCAGGCAGCAAAATTAACTAATCCACGATAATTTTGTAAAAATTGTTTGATAAAGGATCTCACACAGACTTCCCAGCACATTTTGACACCAAGATTGCTAAAACCTTTCCATTAGAAGTACATTTTACATTTGGTTAAGGCCACAGGAAACAGGTGAGTTCTGCATCTCCTGTTGAGCCATTATAAGTAATTAATATAAATGAAAGGTATGCTCATCTGCAGGTGGATGAGGTGGGCCTCATCTACAGGTGGTGAAATTTCCAGCGTAGCACTACTTTTCATTTGAAATTTCCCACAGCAATGCAGTAAAAGAGGCAATGTTAAGCCCAGCTAACTGACCGTGACTAATTTCTGCTTGAGTCAATCCTAGAATGGTTTGAAATGACCAAGCTGTCAAATGTCATCTGCACCCTCTTGCTTAAAATTACCTCAGATCCCAAGGACTGGAAAACAGTAAATGTCATATCAATATTTAATAAGACCCCCAGGGAAATTTAGAGAAGTACAGGGAGATAAATCTGCCTTCTATGAGGAGCAGAATAGTGGAAACGATATTAAAAATTAGAATTAGTGCTTTTGTAGATAAATATGTTATAAAGGGAATGAATCAACACGGCTTTTAGAGTAAAATCTGTTGGAGTTATTTGAAGATATCAGAAAACATACAGTTAAGGATGAGCTAATCACTAAATTACTTTAACAATGTGTCTCCTCAAAGAGCCTTAAAGAAACTAAACAATTATGAGTATAAAATTAGTAAATAGAAAATGGAATAGCTGTATAATTCCATAAATGTTTGTAAGTGAACATAAGAACATGAGGAATTTGGAGATTTTTTTGCTGATGATATTGAATTATTCACAGTAGCCGAAGTCCATAAAGAGTTGTAAAAGGATTTTGTGAGAATGTCAGTGATAATACATTGGCTGATGAAATTAAATCCTGATGAATATAAATTAATGCATGAAGAAAAAACAACCCTAAATTAACTTTCAAAATAATGACACAATAATTTAGCTATTATTGCCCAGGAAAAACATCTTGGTATCACTATGAATATTTCCTCTACTCAGCAGTGGTGAGGCCACAGCTGGAGTCCAGTAGTGGGCTCCCCCATAAGAAAGAGAGAGAGAGACATGGAGAGAGTCCAGCAAACGGCCATCGAGATGATCGAGGACCTGGAGCAGCTCTCCTATGAGGAGAGGTTGAGAAAGCTGGGACTGTTAAGCCTGGAGAAGAGGAGGCTTGGTAGATCTTATCAATAACTGTAAATACATGAGGTACAAATAGGATGAGGCGAGACTCTTTTCAGTGGTGCTCAGTGCCAGGACACAAGGCCATGGACACAAACTGGAACACAGGAGGTTCAGTCTGAGCACCAGGTAGCACTTCTTTACTGTACAGGTGACACAGCACTGGCACAGGCTGCCCAGAGAGGCTGTGGAGTCTCCTCCTTGGAAATCTCCAAAAGCTCCCTGAACGTGGTCCTGGGCACCCTGCTCTGGGTGTCCATGCTTGGCAGGGGATTGGAGCAGAGGGCCTCCAGAGGGCCCTTCCAGCCTCAAATGTTCTGTGATTCTGTAGCTCATCATAGCTCTCACATGGCAGCAGGGATGGCAGGCCCTTCTTGTCCGATTTGTTGCACAAACTGGAAGTACAAAGGGAGGGAATAGAGGAATAGAGTCTTCTCTGGGCATGGAGCCCTCATCATTGACATACTTGGGTATACTCCTAAAGAGAAATAACAGGTAGGTTAATTGTGTTAGTAAAGAACTCTAATTTGAACTAAGCGGAAAGGGATGGAGGAGGATAATTCCCTGTGCCAGTGGTGTGCCAGATACCACTGAAGCGTGAAAATCCCCTGAGGCTGTAGAAGAGGGATCCGCACATATTAACACCTTCAATGGGCTGTCCTGAATTTACCAAGTCTATGATTATATTTTTACAGGTAATCTATTTGCAGCTTGGTGGCAATGTTTTTCCCATAGATGTTCAAATTCATAGCACGACAACTTTCCAAAATCCAAGAAGTCAGGGTAACAAAGCTCACAGCACTTATAGAGTGGCTGAATCAAAAGCCTATTCTTTTTAATTTGAAAATAAATAAATAAATAAATAAATAAATAAATAATTTAATATTTTAAAAGATGGAAAATAGAACCTCTATAATTTATTCTTCAGTATTGCTACTTTCAACATTCAAAAGAGTAGGATTTTAAGAACAGTCAGCCCAATAGTCTAGTGAGTTAACATCCTGTCTCTGAGACAGGCAGATGCCCAGAAAGGAGTAGAAAAGGGACAAGACCATGAGACAATCTTCTTCCATTGATATTCTCTCAACCTCCAACTAGTTTTACTGTTGGAACTTTATTGAATAGGATATGGTTTCCATATCAGTCCATGATGGATTTCCCTTCCAAGTACTCATCCAGTTGTTCCCTTGAGGCACGTAAAGATTTTCCATTAACAAGAACCTTTTGCAATAGATTCCATAGGTCATTTATCTGCTGCATGACAAACTACTTCTTACTTTTGTTTTGAGACTGTTTCCTGCCAGGTTCTTTTGATGCCCCTCACTACAACATGGTGTATAGAAAGGGTCTGTTGAAGCACCAAAGAATAATATGCCCCCAGCCTGTTGCCATGTGTTTGAAAAGGACTCTAATTTAAAAGAATATGAATAGGAAAGGCACATAAGAGAAAAGGACTATGAATAATACTTTCTGTCCAGTTAGCATATTTGGTACATCAAGTAGAATCTTCTGCCAGCTGTGATGATGCTGGGGGTTGGACATGATGATCTCTCGAGGTCCCTTCCAATCCCTACAATTCTGAGAAAGAAAGAAGGATATAGTAAAATAATAATAATATAAATGCTATTCCACCCTCAAACCAAGTTGAAAAATAGAAGTGTATTAGGCCTGAATTTCAATTACAATTATTTTTCATGTGACATTTCTCCTGACCTAACAGTGCAGTAAGAACATTTTCTTTCAAAGTACATCTGTATTTCCTGCAGGCAAAAAGCTATCCTGTGTTAGCTATTTTGCCTAATATACTGCATTTGACCCTTGGGTCTAGTTGAAATCCATTTGACCCGAGAGAGTGTAAATTACCTAAACTGCTCACCTGTGAAAATGGCATCACATCCATTCCAGGCAGAATTACATGACTGCTCCTCAGCTGGTAACGGTGTCCTCTCATCCAGGTGGTGAGGATTTGCACTGTCCTGTATGGGAAACAGAGCTGTTCACTAGTATGCTGCTAGAACATCCTTTGTACCCCAACAGCTGAACATTTCTGATTCTGCGTGGCAATAAAAAGACAGCCTTCAATCTAAGTATTTAAATACTTTGGGTAAGGCTTGCTACATGGTGCTAAGGACTGTGATACACTATGTGCTTTGCCACTTCCTGTGCATGCTATAGGTACACATCTACAGCAGAAAGTAGCAGCATACATTCACAAACCAGGCATCTAAGCATTTTGCAGCCCACCTTCAGTGAGAGCTGGGACAATACCAAATAATACTAATTTCGTTATTGTTAAATATAACTGGATTTCTCTCTAGCTCATTAATTCACTTATGCCTCCAACTGTCTTTTGTTATTCTGATATTTCTTCAGTGCTCTTTGGAAATCATTTTCACTTTTGGTAATCAGGCTTGTAATCAAAGCCTCCAGTTCCAGACGCAAGCTCCCACTCACAAAATCCCTGAAAAGTTGATTGCTGGAAAATGGGAGGATCTGCCAAGGAAGAAACACTCAGCTGCCACTACTTAGGCAGCTGCTCCTGGCTACTGTTAAAGGTGGATTTTTGCTTTAACTCAGTTCTCACCTTTGCATGAGTAAAGAATGCTTCTGGTGTGAAATAATGTGGGGTTTTTTTGTTTGTTTGTTTGTTTGTTTTTCATGTAAAATACAGTTTGATATGTGGAATACCTGCTAGGGCAGGGGATAGATTTTGTATTCTCATTTGGCTCTGAAAGGCTATCAGCAGGGAATCTATCAAAAATACAGAAAGAAAATATTTCCTTAAACAGACTCAAAATGTTACGCTTCTCTAATGTTATGTTTGTCAGAGGAGCTGGGCTGACTATTCATGCATAATTTTGTGCCTAATGATCTTTGAGCCCTTAAAACAGCAATGTGACTTGTGGAAAGCATTTATAAAAATGTGCACGGGTTTACTTTTCCACTATTTAACTGTGTTTAACCCAGAGTTTCAGAATGACTATTAAAAAAAAAAAATTCACTGTTGGCCTAAGCCTACTTTCATTTTTGTTAATATAAATGTCCCATCCTGGACATATCTTTCCTGTAGACTGTTGGATGAATTTACCTCAGCTGGGTGACAATTTTTCATTTTTTAAATGCAAATTTGAAGTAGAGGAAGGAAGGAAGGAAGGAAGGAAGGAAGGAAGAGCTTGCTCTATTTTTCATGCCAGCAGCCCAGTCTACAAACAACTGTCTAATTAAAATTTACTGGTTCAGGTTTGTGATTCTGCTCCTACATCCTCTCAATGCAGAAACCCATCTGATAAAATACCCTTTTGAAGATTACTTTGATTTGAATAAAGTTTTGCTAACTCTGGTATCTCCTAGCCCAGATTTGTTTGTCTTTTGGGTGTGCTGCCAATATGAGTGTATTTTTCTTTCTAGCAGAGCAATAAAGGGCAGGAAGGAAGAATCTCATGGTGTTCACATATATGGGTAAAACCCACTTGTCACACAGGTAACTTACGTGATAAGGGTTTCTGCTGCTGCGCTGAAAAGTGAAGGGAACACAAGTGATGACGTGAACATGGTTTCACGTATGGCCATGTGTTGAATCTCAACAGAAACCATGTAGTAAGACTCTGTGGCCTGTGCCTTTTGAACTATTCTAATGCACCCACTCACACAATTAATGAAATGTCTGGATAGCAGCTAGCCCATTGGTAAGCTTTTCTCTCTCTTGCTTAAGTACTGGTTTCTTCAGAAAGCTTCATAATTTACTTGTATGGTTTCTGGGGACAGTGCTGGTAAGATACTAAGCTTCTTTAGTACTGGGACAGTGTAAGTCAGCCGAAGCAACATGTTCGCCCTGGTCTGTGCCAGGTCTCTTCTGCGCCAGGTGTTTATTTTTAAACTGGTCTTACACAAACCCACAAATGCAAATATCACAGTCAGGGATGAATTACATAAAGCAGCTGAACGTGAGCATTTCCATAACAGTGTGTAGCCCCCACCAGAGACCCTGCTAAGTGATTCCTGGGCAAAAGAAGGCACAAAGAAGCCTACATGCAATATGAAGGTTTTATGTATGTGATAAACACCCATTTCTCAGGGTTTCTGATTGAGTTTGGCTACATGCCACCTGTGCCATCATGACTAACCTCCTGGGGCCAGCTGCGGCAAAAGGAATCTTCCCTTTGGCAAAGGAGATGGGTTAAGAAAGTGCCTAAAGTTTTGGCAGAGCAAAGTGCTAAGGAATTTCTTTAAGGAATAATGATTAACAAATGTTAGCTAGCACGGCTCTGAAACCTCCTTTTCCTAATTCTTGCAAGGACCAGCTTGAGCCTGGAATATTAATAGTAACATTAATGCAGTCATGCATAAGCTAACACAGTATTTGGGTGGAAATGCCTGCTGGTACTGAGAACAACTTTCATTACAGCTGCAAACCTGGCTACACCACGAGCTGCTGTATGGCCACGAGTGTTCTGTAGGGTGGGAACAACAGGACAAAGGCCCCAAAGCACAGGCTGTGGATCTCCCGACCCACATAGCAGCACAGCAAGGCCCAGCTGGCCTGGCTGTTGGTGCTGAGCCCCGGCTGGATCCTGCTTGCTCAGCTGAGCCCTGAAGTGGATGTCCGGCCAGCACCTGGCTCCCTGGCCTGACAGAGGCCACCCGTGCTGCTGTACAACATGCTAGTGTGAGGAGATGGAGAATCGTGAAGTCTGCTGTGGAGACCGGCCTCTTGCCTCCTGTCCCATGCCCAGCTGGCCAAGGAGCATGCCAGTGCTGGGCACAGCAGTTTGTCAAACCCTTGTTTGTGATTGTGTTAGGTGATAAATGATGGCGTCGTGCTTCTGAATTGTCCATGTCCCATTTGCAAAGTCTCTCTGCACGAGGTTAAAGATGCCCAAACTGACCCAAAAGGGAGACCATAACACGTTTTGAGTTATGATCTACTCATGTTCAACTTCCCAGCCCAGGTCGTCCTGTGCTGGTGGGGTAGGTTGTTCATCCAGCCTGCTGGAGCACATTGTTGCTTTTCTCCACAAAGATGGGAAACTCCCACGCAAGGTCTTTTTATTTCCTCTTCATGACCCAGATGAGTTCAATGACTACAGTGAAGATTTTCACTTTGATCCTATGGCCTCTAGGCACTGTTATTTCATCAGACCCCCCTAGGGTAAATTATTAATTTACATAAATTAATATTCATATTGTTGGCCCAGAAATGCTACACTAGGAAAAGAGGCAAAAGCTCCGTAGGTAATTATGAAGGAGAATCCCCATAGTTACCACAGATGAAAGTGGTCTTCCAACAGTCTGAAATTACATGGGAGCAACAAGACAAAATGACACAAATTGATCTGTGGGTTCTCCATGCATTTTTCTGTGACTCACTAATCCAGTAATGTCCAGTAATATGTTTAACCTCTGTTATTTTGAAAGTAATAAATCCTCATATACTGAAAATGGAAAAGTATCTAGTACATAACTGAATAAGCTCATTTCCAGTCTCTCAAAAAAGTGCATAACTTCATTTCCTACTTTTAATCTTCTTTTAAGGTACAAGTTGACTGTCATCTGTATTTCAGTCCCTTTCCTATATTTTGAGAAGGATTATTACTGTCTCTACTCAGGAAATTCTAGAATACATATGTAAAGAAAATGTTAGATAATTTACGATAAATGCTAGCTTGATGAGCAATTGATCTATTTCTACATGTATGCTAGATTAAATTCTAAAAGCAGTTTCAGCTGTGTTTCCTTGATTAACACGAGAGATTTTTTATGGTTTTAGCATAATGGAGCAATAGCTTTTCGAGAGCTGTCCTGCACTTGAAGTTTTGACAGGAAGGGTGAAGTTATTAATATAATAAAAAGTATTTACTTAAAAATTAACCTGCTTTTTCTTTTTTGCACCTTTACTTTTGAAATTTCTTCATTATCTTTGCAGTATTATTCATTTAGTACAGTGGTTTAGCCATTCTCTACAGTGTCCCTTTGTTAGCAATCATTCACTGCACCCAGGTGCAGTGATGTAGCCCATTTTACAGCGTAATGGTAAGGAGTCTTTTAATTTATCTAGTTTCCTATTTGCTTGATGATTCTGCCTTGTTGTGCAGTGACTGGTAATCAACCTAAATAGGTTTGCTGATGTTACCTATACAAAGAATAGACAATTAATTTCCTCTTGTATTCTATGCTTTACAAGCATAACGTGACACAACTAGGAGCTTGATGCTGCAGTCATCACACCCAGCCACTTAAAAGCATTCAGTCATAAATGTGTTCCTAGAGAAGGGAGATCTGTTTCCCACTCTGCTCTGTGCAATTGCTCTGCTGGCTGGGAGCACGGGCAGCCCAGGACTATATTCACATTTAGTTTCATTCACAATTAGTTTCTGTAGCTTTCTGTGCACATTTAGGGATTTGACTACTTGGTCCCCTTTGGTTTCTAGACGCAGAACTTCAGTGAACCCGCACAATGGCAAAATTCATTAGTAAAAGGAGTTTCGAGTGTAAATTCTGTTTCTCTGCTTCCCCAGAGATCACTGCATTGAGCTTGCAGATTCAATCTCAGACTGCTTTGTCTTGATTTAGCCGCTATCCTGCAATATTTCATATATCACTTCACTCCAGCACTCTGCCAGAGTAGTGTTTCACAGCAACATGATCATTCAGCCTTTCCTCCCTGATGTATTTGATTGGAAAACGTGACTGGAAATTGTGACATTTGCCTATACAGTGCCTCTGAGTGAGAAATACAGGTGTGCATCCTTTGACTGGCCAGATGCAGAGAGCACTTCCTTTCATCAGTTATTCTTCCAAACATTTTGACTTATCAAACCTTTCTTACTCTGGCACCTACATTCTGATTTTACCAGTAGCTGACGGTGTTTTTCTTGACTGTTTTTCTGTAACATTCTGGTTGTCTGAGTTATGACTGAAGTAAAATCATACAAGCATCTGTTTTTTTCTTCTTCTCTTCTGAATGTTTCAGTGTCTGAAGTTCTCTGTATGGCTGAGGAAAGAAAATAATTTTAAAAATGGATTCTGAAAGTGCTTTCCATGACTTTTAATTTAAATTGTAATTTTCCTGAAAAAATAAAATCTCTAGAGTCTATCCTGACCTCAAAACATCTCTGCCTTTCTTATCTGAAAGAAAAACTCCTTTTATTTAAAATAAGCTTCTGCTGAAATCTGTATGTGTCATTTCTTAATCAACTCTTTTAAATACCCTAATTCTCCATTTTTGATTGGGATAATCCTTAATCACCATGAGCAAAGGGGGACTTTATTTTCCAGTAATGAGGACATGCCCTTGGAAGAAATAGTTCCACATCCCAGTCTCTGCTAATGCGTTTTGCGTCCAAAAGTTGCTAAAAAAAAACAGAAACTGCAGTGGGAGCAGAGAGCAGACCCCAGCAGTCGAACTCCAGCCTTCTGCTGTATCAGTTACTTGCTTATCAATGCCAGCATGCCCCCTTTGCTATGCCAGGAATGGCAGCCGTATCACTTTTTGTTTTCCTAGGTACTGTTCTAATTATTGCTCCACTACGAATGTGTTTTACTTCTCAGCCTCCCTGTCTCTCAGGACTGTTTTTCATTCTGTACAAATGTTCTCATTACAAAGACTTAACATGAGGAGAATATAAATGAGAGGATGAGTGCACACTAAGAACTTGCTTATACAGAAATTGTATGGATCAAAGGAGTGGTGGAGTAAAACACATGCCAGCATTAATGTGCTCCCGTTTGCAGTGTTCAAATAGTTTCCTTTCCCATAGGAGTGGCGTGACTCGTTGCCTCTGAAAGCAGGTCAACTTGACGGTTTTGCTTAACTGAAATAGAAGGTGCAAATTGTTTCCTCTGATTATTATAGACCATTGTTGTATGGCTCCAAGGAGTTCTTTGCAAGCAAATGCAGTCTTCGCCAATCTCAGCACGCTTTATCACTATGTGAAACCTTATGGAGGAACTGAAAGTCCAAAAGGTGCTCAGGTGTTAAGTTACGGGGTGAGCCCTGCAGGGAACAATTTTCACAAGGCTAGAACACCACTCGCTTCATCCAACTGGCTGCTGGCCGCACTGCTGAACCACCTGGCTGGCTTCTGGGAGAGTGCATCCCTCAGGAGATGCTTTTGCCTGGTGGTTTTACGATGTCCCTGCTGCTTCAAGATCAGACAGCAGTCACCTGTAGGTCAGCAGACAGCCTTCTCTGCCCTCTCACAGTATCAGGAGTGGCTCTGCAAAGACAACTTATTTGGGATTTCAGTGGCAGCTCTTCCCCTCTTCTGCCTGGAGAGAAACTGCTGAAAGCCATGCTGCCAGTTCAGATGCTCATTTGCTAAGGCTAAGACAACATGCCATTAAGAGTTGAACAGAGGCAGGGAATTCATGGCTATAAGGCTGTTTTGAAAAAGACTGAGCAAAACAAAACCCTAGGTTAGGAGCAGAGTGAAGCCCCAGGTGTCCGGTGGCTGGGCTCGCTCTGCAGCCACAGGACTCGCTCCTGGTTTCCACAGGACTGGCTCTGCCTCTGCAGGTGGTGTCACATCTGCACTGGAAAATTTCTGGTTTACACTTAATTACACCAGCATATTCTCTGACATAGCTGAATTTAAAATGCAAATGTGTATTTCTATTGAAGCTCAACTTACAAGCTCAGCTGAGAGTGGTGACTTCACTGTTTCTCTTCTATTTGTCCTGCTGGCTGGTTATATATATACGTAGGACATCTATCAAGACCTTTACAAAATCAGAATACTAACAAGAAGACATGAGTCACATGTCTAGACTGACATAAAAATGAAATGGTATCGTTCTTGTCACTGGAACGAGGTAGGGCTGACACCCCTTGAGCCCTCACAGGCTCATACAGGCTTTAGGCCAAAATAGCACAGGTAGAGGTGTGCGGTTATAATCAGATACTTCCATAAAAACAGAACATGAGGTCTCTTAAAACCTAACTTCATATTGTATAACTTTGACATTAAGGTGCATCTTTACCATTGAAAACATCATAGTTATTTCAATAAGGCTATTGGTAGATATAGGGTATTATCCAGTTGATCCCAATATCTGTGTATCTGGATACAGGGTGTCTGAATCTGTCCTTAAGTTCCAATCCCTTTAGATTTATATCACCTTCAATCAGCACAGAAACACTAGTTAGTCTCCTTTTTACAAAGAGCTTGTTGCACATTCATCTTTTGTTACTGTCTACCTTGCAGACCAAGCATCCTCACACCATGTTTACCTATGCTTAGAGACAACAGTTTCTAAAACAACCCAGATCAGAGAATTAGTGTCTTTATTGGGCAGGACTCGCACAGATCTCAGAAGCTGGAAGCAGTGATACTTGTGGTCCCCTTCTAACTTGGGACCTTCTGATTTACTGATCTCTCTGTTTACTCTGTCAGCCCCTAACATCTCTGATGCACAGCTCAGCAGTGCAGGCAATGAATGCAATGGGCTGCTTATGTATCAAAAGCACGGCTTCTGCAAGTTTCATGGTCTTCACCCAGAGCAAGTGTGGATATCAGACTGGTTCTCTGTGGGTCACAGAAGTTACAGCTAGAGTAATCCTGGAAGCTGCTTTGGAGTTATAACAGACATCTCCACAACCAGCAGCACAGAAATACTCTTGAGCACGAGCTAGAAGGTAGAACTGAGAACAGAACATGGACAAACTTGCACCATCTGCCAACGCTTTCCCAGAATAACCTGTGCATCACTACCTCAAGACATTCTCCAAAAGAAGAACTTAATTAAAAATCAGAATTATCTGAAAATTACTTAGGAGTGTGAGGAAGGCAGCATATTTGTTCTGTCATATACCGCTCAGATCTTCACACCTTTCTATATTAGGCTCAGTCTCTGTGTATCTGCGTTCTTCAGTGCTCACCTTGCAGCTTCGTACTAGAGATTTCTTCTTTATTATGGCAAGCAGGCACTGCTGCCAGAAGCCAAAAACACTCAAACAAAATCAAAACCAAAACAAAACGAGAGAGAGGGGAAGAAGGGCTGTTGTAAGAGCGTGAATCTAGATGCAGGATTGTTTTGGTTTACCCTATTTTGAGCTCAATTTTGAGTAAATTAGTAGAGGTGCCTTGCCAAACCCAGAATTAAAGGCTATGGCTTGCATTTTAAAAGAAACTGTGCTTTAGAAACAAAAGCTCTGTTGGTTTTCACAGGTCAAAACATCAGAAAATCAAGGGTGGGATTCAATTGCTTAAACAGGGACATCTAATGTCTTCCCAGAGGCCCTGGGGGAGCCTCGAACCCGCAGTTCCTGACTGAGAAGAATGCAGGTCTCCTGGAGGGTTTGTTTGTCTTTTTTCCTAGACCCACGCCTGGATGGCAAATTCTGATTTTATTTTTTAATTCCAGAGGAAAATTTTAGACCATTTGTTAAATTCAAACTCAGTTTTTGAGGTTGAAGATTGGTTATGTACCTCAAGGAAGCTGTAGCTGTACTTCCTTCTAAACCCATAATGCCCAATCAATAGGTTAATTTCTAGAGAATGGGAAGTTTTACCATTTAAAATTTTGCCTTGGGAATTTTTTGACAAAGTTAGCACTTAAAATGGGCTGCCCAAGGAAGTCGTTGAGCCACCATCCCTGGAGGTCCTTAAAAGATGCTTAGATGCTTAGGGATATGGTTTAGTGGAGGAGTTGTTAGTGTTAGGTCAGAGGTTGGACTCAGTGATCTTGGAGGTCTCTTCCAACCTAGATGATTCTGTGATTCAAAGAAGAGAATGTTATTCCTGGTGGCTTTTTAAAATCCATACTGCCTTGGGACTAGCTTATCTGCATGAATTTCTTCACAAGATTTCAGCATTCAAGCTCCAGCTTGGTGTCTTGGCTCGAGACCCGCAGTCAGCGTTGTGGGGGTGATTCATAGAAGCAACGGTTCTGTCAGTTTTGTTACTTGCAAAGTACCTTGTTTTATTAAAAATCCATTTGGAGATGGGTGAAAACATACACAGAGTGCAAAGGGAGAAATAGTTTATTGTGAGCATGGATTGAGAAATGTAGGAGACATTTCAGAATATACCGTTATATATCAAATGAGGGGAAAAAATAAGCCATGAAGCATGAGATAAATGACCAGTGCTTGAGACCAATGAAGAATATGCACACAGCTGTTCTAACAGCACAAAACTGATACCAATCACAACATGTATTAAATAACTTTTATCATCAGAGGAAATTTAAAACAATATTTATAAAAAGTTCAAATATTGGACCTATTCCTGCATTGTACATCCAAAGCTTCGCTGAATCTTGTGGGTGTATGGAGGGATCAATGACATCCCACAGAGCAAACTGACACCCCGCCCCAGGCAACCCAAGGTAGAGATGGAGGAGACATCAAAACCAGAAGACATAAAACACTGTTATAGAAAAATGAAAAGGCAAATATCATCCCGAGGAATATTATTATTTTTATGAGATCTTAACTGCAGCATCCTGACTCCATTAAAGCCAACAAGAGTTTGACATCGAGATCAGCGGAGTCTGAATTTCATACTGAAATTTAAAACATTCTTGTGTTAGTGTAAACATCAGCAGAAAGAGCATGTCAGCATCTATACATGTATTCAAGTGCTGTTTAAAAAAAATTAAAAATAGACAGTGCTAACCCAAAACGTATGTATACAAAAGGCAGATAATTAAAAGAGCTTTTTTCAAATACACATTTTAAAGTATTTAAAAGAATCAATATTTTTAATATCTGTATATCACTGCTAGAGAAAGAATCTATGAGAAAAGTATTAGTTTTTCACAATGGTAAAGGAAGGGCACAGTGTTTGCTCAGCTTTGTTTCACGCCAGTAGTTTTCCACTTTGGAATCATGTTGTCTACCTGCGCACTCACGTGTGTTTCAAAGCGGTGCTGAGGAGTAGTTGTATTTAATGATGAACTATACTCCTTCTGTGCAAGTACTTTAGTATATTCCTCACGAGCCATTTACACCAATCGTATTTTCAGTAAAAAAAAAAAAAAAAGATGAACAGAGAGAGTAAAATTTCTTGAAGAAATGTTGTTTATCTTCTAACAACCTGGTAAGATCTCACATCACAGCAATTTACAATCATGCATTTGGAGATCCAGAGCTGATACAACTTTTCCATTTACTGTTAGAGTTGTGCCTGTCTTCAAACAGTTCTTTGCTAATTTTCATGCGGATCTCTGGACTGGATAACAGCTCCTTTATCTGATTCAGTCTGGATAACAGGGCCTGTGTTTCTCTGTGCAAAGCTTCCTTTACTAAGTCTGCTTCACGGTTCTTTCCTAGAGGAGAAGAACAATATAACATTTTATAATAACTAATGTCACTTAGAATCATTAATGTACAGAGAAAAAGAGATCATATCTGTTTTGGACAGTATTAAGTGTTTTTTCCCATATTGATTTTTTATAAAAAGGTACTCTGTCAAAAAAAAAAATACAATTTTCATCAACAAATGTTACGAGAAAGTACAGAACAGAACAGTGTCACATTTAAGAGAAACTCCTGCTATATTACATACTGTGTAATAGTATCTGTGAGGAATATCTGTAGTGGTAATTTTTAGCCTGGGATGACTGCTGCTGGCTACGAAACAGAATGTGCTCTCGCATCCAGCGAGCAGCCCTGTGGCAGCGCCAAGCAGCACGGAGGGCATTGTTTCCACATACGGTGAGGCCCCTTCTGTGGCCATTCATTACAACCCGAAAGGCAAACACAGAGGGCTCAGTTTCTCTCCGAAAGCAAGGAAGGGGCTCTTGGTGAAGAGCCAGTGAAGACTGGAGCTGTCTGATTCACCATTCTTGTCTTTTTCCCACAGTCCATCCCTCTCAGCATTCGACAGATTTTCAGCAACGCAAGCACTTGTTAGGCTCATCGGCAGTGTCTTTCGGTTCAGAACAAACTTTTGATAAGAGACTCAAAAGCAGAGTGCCTGTCACCCAGCACCACTCAGCAAGTTTCAGCACGGAGCCGGAACATGTTTTTCTGGTTATTCTCGGTGGGATATTTGCTCCTGGGCTTTTGCATAGTGCTCACTTGCTCACTTGTTGTCATTGTCGCTCTCATTCTTAGTGCCACTAGCTGCTTCCTCAGTTTTCACAGGGCTGCCATCAGTCTGTCTGGTTTTGTTTTGCGTTTCTTCTAAATACTGCTGTACAGCCTTGAGCACTGCGTTCTCCACCAGCCTTTTGCTGAGGCTCACCAGCTCTGCATCATCTGGCTCTGCTGCGTGTTTTTCACCTATGTGTCACAACAGACAAGAGAAGGAATTCATTGCCACGGAAAGACAGCAGCCAATTGTAATTGTACCAGCAGCCTCTGGCTGAGCTGGACATTTAGATTTCAAGTTATTAGCTGGATTTAAGACTGCCTCTTCCTGACTGTAAAAATAATTTCCCCCTCCACGAGCTCTAAATCTAGTGTTTCATGAGATGTACGCAGTATATCAGACTAAAATTTGTCACTTCTTATCTTTATTGTAACACTCCTGTAAGCCACTGACTAACAGTGGCACTGAGTCAGCTTAGAAGAGTAAGAGACGTCGTTTCTTCTGGTCACCAATAAGCCATGCCATTTGGGCAAAGATGAAGGGTATGACACACAATTTACATTTTAGTAAAATTCTTAAGTCTAGCTGCCCCTGTTTTGTGAGTTTGCTTAATAAAGCTGAAAGCTTCTACCTCACTTAACCATTGCTTACCATTCAAGAGATTCTCATGGGGAAAAAAAAAAAAAAGTTTACAATACCCTAAGAGCAGGTTAAAAATTATTATTATTGTTATTTCAAATCAAAGCATAGAAGTTGGAAAAAACGTGTACTCCCAATCTCCCTTCAGTCTTCTGATTTGAAGCTGGGACACTGAAGGAATGCAAGTGCTGCATCTATTCATAGGTACCTATCGATAAAAGCAAGAAGCTGGTGTTTCCCTGCTTTGAATTCACAGGAGTAAACACACACAACTAAATAACTGTACACATAATGAGGGTTCCCATATAACATTACATACATTTTGAAACTGTACGTTTCCACGAATCATTTTCCTAAGGACTTACACAGCCTACGACAGCATCCTCCCTTTATGAACAACGTGACTGAGGAAAAGCGTATTTCACTGTCCAATTTCCACCGGCCATATAATTTGTGCCTGCCACTTTGCAGTTTCTGGCCCTGGGTAAATAACCGCTTCTCTCCCTGCACATTTAAAGGCCATATCTTTAATGGCCCTTTCTGGAATTAGCGTTCTGTACCCAGTAATAAGATGCTGCTTAGTCACACACATCTGGTGAAAGAGATACTATTGTATGTTCTCAGCACTAAGCTTTGTACTCTTCAATTATCTAAATTTGTTCTTTTTCATATATGTAAATTTATTCAAGTTTGCCAGCACATATAGATTATAGATATAAAAGACTTTTATTAGTCTTCCTAGGGGACTGGAGAATTTGTGAGCAATTTCACTGATAAAACATAGATCACATGGGAACTCAAGAGGGAGAGGTACGCAGGAGCCTTCACTTCCAGAGGCAGTGCCTCTATTAGCAAAAGCATCCTGCTCTGGAACAAGAGGTCAGACCAAAGTCCTCCAGTTCTGGGCCTCTGCAGTGCTGTTACTGTGGGATAGCAAGAACTGGGGTCTCCAGCTGAAGAGTGATCGGACTAGACCTGGGCGCAGAATTTCATTAGGTTTTGGAAAAAGCTGGGAAAAGCTCCTCCGAGCTTTTATAAGTTGACCCCATGGGCTCCTTTGAATGCAACCCTTGGATTCCAAACCTCTTTTGCTTTTATTAAAGATTCTCGGAACTGAAACAAAATGTTTTGGTTGACACTTTTTTTCTTCCTAGCAAATAAACAGACTAGCACCGTGCTTTCCAGTTAAGAGTTTCAGATTTCTCAGAATTGCCAGTGAATCACAGAAATTGTTATTCACACAGCTCTAATGATCTGTCCAAGCAACCCCAAACAAAATCAATGGGAAATTGGTGCTCAGCAACTCCGACACCTGACACTACTTAATATGCAGAATATGAATAATCAGCCACAGAGGCCTTCAGATACCACAAAACAGTCGTGATTGTATTTGTTCACAATGCTGTTTTACTTACAGTACACTATGTATTATTCTTATATTGTAAGCATGGACAGTGCTCTTCTTTCACTAGTATTTTCTGCATTCTTACAAAACAGTTGTCATTTCCACATATAGAGCAAGTCCATATATATATAGGATATATATATATATACATATCTACAAACTGCATTTAAAAACTTCATACTAAGTAGATGGTTCACTAATTTCTCAAGCACGGAAAAAAAATCTGAAATACCTAAAATGAGCCTTCCCAAAGTACAGTCTATAAATTTAAAAAAGCTCTGTGGCTTTTATTTATTCCTAATATTTGAGACTTCCATGGCTCACCAGCAGCCTGTAGTACCTTGTAAGTCCGCCCTGCATTCCAGCTGGGAAGACTTACGCAGGACCTGACTGACGTGTGACTGTGTGCACATCCTTATATGAAGGGTAGCCCTGGATTTATCTTCCAGTCACTTCTGTGGCCTGGCACATGGGACTATATGATGCACTCATCATCTCTTTATATGTTTAGACTCCCTAAATTGCACTTGTGTGTGTGCGTGCATGTGCGCAATGCTAAAGTTCATTGGCTAGGCAGTTTTGTACTGCAGTACAAAACTAACCATTTTGTAATTCATGACCATTAACAAAAAAGAAATAGGTCAGGTAAAAATAGCAGGTATTGATCATCTATATTTATGTGAATATTTAATGTATATGTCTTCTTCAAATATCTTTCTCCATGCTGCATCTGCTGCTTGCCTACTTCTTATATGCATAATTACTTTGCAACAGGCTTCTTTGTGTAGATTGTATTATTACGTGACTTACCTAATAGCAGTATAAAGTCACTGATGACAAGGAAGTTTTGGATTTAAAGGGGAGTCTTAAAAATTCAATTCAGAATTTGTTTGTTTGTAAACTCTGTTCTGAAAAAGGGAACAGATGTATCATGTGCACCGTATTTGCATCTACAGTAGGCCTACGCCACTACTGTATTTCTGTGAATAATGAAAACAAAAAACTTTTCCACTGCCTTCTCCTGCATATGGCTCAGAACAAAAACGAAATAAAGCTTCCGTTTTATCTGCAGAATTCTCTAATTTTCAGAAGATGAAAATAAATTCATATTCTGTGAATATATTTAAATTCATACATCCTTTTTTGTTATTTATTGAAACCAAAGTATACCTGTTGTCCTGAAATGACAATTTTTTTTCTCATAAGAGAATGCACAGAATTATTTTAAAGGGGATTTATGATGCCCCAAGGTGCCGCTGTTAGTTATGGACACGAATGGGAGCCCTGCAATCAAATCCATGTTTAGACCAAATTCACCTTACAACCAAATTCACTGTTGCATCTCCCTACAGGACTAGGTTTACTCTCCAGTTCTACACTCCCTTACATTTTTGTAAGACTGTGATCTGGATTTTGAAATAACGCACTGGAACAAATCACCTTTGGTGGTCCTGGTACAGACTTTTCATGGTCCTGACACAGCCCGTTTTAGGTATCCTTGTGGTTTGGAGAGGCAGGACAGTTTATCCCTGTTTATATTACTAGTCTGCTTTTGTGAGATTTACCTTTTGTGACTTTGATTCTTTTGTGAAATAGTCAATGTTTTACAAGAAAGGCAGTTTTACAGCCTTTTACCAGCTACATTCCAGGACAAACTTCTGTAGTCCTTGTCTCATGGCCTTAATACACTTGGTGGTTTTGTTTTTGCTTCCAACAACCTTTCATCACAAAAAATGCGGCAAATTATGAAGGAGACTGCTGGTATTTTAAATAGGTGAATATGACCAGCTGGGAAGTCTGTTTTCTGAAAGCAGAGATTGCAGGCAGTGCCCTGGGGACTACTGCGGTAACAGACATGCCTCCATCTCCCATTTAGTTCATCAGTTTTCTAATGTTCTCTTTGCAAAATCTAGAAATAAAAAGCCCACAAGAGACTTCAGCCATCTTTCAAAAAACTAAACATTAAGAAATTCCTTCTGAAAGGAAGAAATGCTAGAAAATTTAATTTTTCTACTTACACTGTAACTTTTGTTGACATCCAGATAGTGAGCCAAGTCACTGTTGTATACGCGCAAAGCTTTCAATTTCACCAAGACTCCCTTTCTGCAGGTGACCCCTCAGTGACTGAGAAGTCCACTCTAAGTCACAATAACCACTAACCATAAGATAATTTACTATTACCTCCTCTGTTGAGAGGGAAGGATTTGTTTGTGTGTAGTATGGTGAGATTGGAAGGAAAGAGACACTACCCTAATTACTGACACACTAAGAAACCTTCAGCAGATGTCTATGAACTATTTCTGTCCATGATGGGGTTGGAAAAAACAGAGAAAGTCCAATAAAACCGTTGCCAGATAGATTTCAGCCATATGAATCCACGTAGCTTGTGACTTCAGTGGTTGTGCTCTTACCATGGCTCACTATCTCTATGTTATCAGGAAACGACTTAAGACTGAAGACATTATTTATACTCGTAACATCCAGGCAGATGTAGGCTACTGCAAGGCTGCCGTGCCCTGCTTCACCCCATGGAAACACCCAGTTTGTGCTACAATACACCCTTGTGTCTGCCGAATCTCATTCAAAATTAAATCTCAGTGACGTCAGTCAGAATCTGATGGGGTTCCCATACCTGCACACAGAACTGCAGGGTCCTCGGCATCAGTCCAATGTGTTCAACATTTTGTTTACTGAGAACTTTCATATAAATTTGAGAGGCCACATATATTAACAAAACTCTAGCATTAAAAAAATGCCATCACCTTCATCCTGCCAAGACAGAGTCCACAGTCCATAATAAACTGAATTACAAAACACATCTAGTCAGCAGACCATATACTTCCCCCCATTGCAGCAGACTGTGAATCATCCAGCACAGTCAAGAACATGTAATGAACACAAACATGAGCATGTGCCCATATCTAATCAGCACAATAAGCATCAGCAGGAAAATCACAACCCTAAACAATTCCTTGTTAATTAGGAAAGACTTTCACGAAATGTCTTGGGCGGTCACTTAAGAATTTGGCACAAATAAAGCACTGAGAGGAAGGGCGAAATTATAATGATGTTATGACATTACGGTAAGGACATTTGCATTGCTGCATATTCCCATAAATGATGCTAAGCAGCATGCGTAGTTGAGCTCGTCTCGGACATCTGAAAAAAACTTTCTTTGGTTTCAAGTATGTTGTTCTGTACATATAGTACTGTCTAACAGAGGAACATGAATCATCTCTTTGAGCTGAATTAATGGGTTTCTAGTTTGCTGGATTTTTAATTTTTTTATTTGATTTGACCCATCACGGAATAAAGCCAACAAAAACATGAATTTCTAGTGAAGAGGAAATTCTTGTACCTATTCAGGGAATATGATGTTCTTGCCAGTTTCAGGGAGGACAGCAACAATACCTGCAGGTGGCCTTGGATTTGGAGGCATGGCTAATTTGGAAAATTTTTGCTTTGTTTCAGACAAAACCCTTCAAAGCTCAGTGATCTAAGGTTTCTGAAACACCTCCACCTACAAGTGGAGAAACACAGAACGTGCTCTGCTAAACCTACTCGTCCTCCTGCGAGCACTGAGGGATGTGATGCCACAGACATGAGCCTTCCAAAACAAAAACAAACCTAAATCATAGATAACTAAGTCTCTATCTCCTTATTTTCCTATTAAATGAGACCTGCTGACAGAGAAATCTCCTGATTCCCCTAATGCAGTTTAAAATCTTATGAATTCATTAATTTTAAGCAAGTCTATGTTATCATTGCTATTACACTAATGGCTGAAGGAAAGAAGGCTGCTTTAAACAGCTCTAAGCTTTACTTGACTTTCTAGCTGACAGGCAGGTTGAGAAAACAGCCCAGGTCACAGTCACAGAAGTGGTTTCCCACAACCACACGTTGTGCATGCTGACCACAGGAGAACTGAGCCCCCCGGATGGATTTATTCACCCCTTTTAACCGTCCAGTGGCTTCATGCCAGCCATGAAGGAAGTCGAGGGAGACCAGGCCTTCCTGTCCTCTCAGGAAGCATGGCTTGTCTCAAGCTCAGCATGGCAGAGGTTAGGTCTTCAGCAGCCCTCAAGAAATGCCACGCACTGTGCAAACTGCATATGTTGTTCCCCCATCAACCACGTTTGTCGGTGACCACAGACAGAGCTGAAGGCAGAGAAATCCCTCAGCCAGGTCACCAGGCTGCATGGGGTGTAGGCCCAACACATGCAGCAACTTACACGGCATACACAGGTTTTGATTCCTAAAGACTCTATTTTGGCTGGGACTTCTTAATGCTACCATGAAGTAGATTTAAATCAAACAAAAAGCATCCTGTTTTTTCGAATGTGACAGATGGATCTTACCAAGTGTCAAGTGAAGGTCAGCAAGCTGGTCCTGCATTGTTCAGCGCTGGGCTGCTTCTCCTGAGCTCAGACCAACACTCCATACAAACTCATGCTATCAAACAGTCTCTCACACAGTATATGTCTTTCCTTAGGGAAAGCAATTTTGAATAAATTTTGTAAATTATGGAGAGAAAAGTCAAATTTTAATCAACAAGCATTAACATTTCATTATTTCAATTACAGCAACATGAGTTGTGAAACAGCTGCATACTATTTGAACTGTAGAAGGAAAGTGAAATCTTGTCCATAAAAAACAGTTTGTAGATATAATTGTTGTTAAAGAGAATGTCCAATAGTGTCCATAAAATACTTTAATTAATTGCAATTTTTTATGGAAAATGCAATTTGCAAGATGATTTTATCATCTCTTTAATCATAATTAATTAGGACCTAAATCTAACGGAAGGCTAAAGGCAGTTCTTTTGGTAGGAGCAACTCACACAAGCTTGAACTGGCAATGTAACAATGTAACTAAAACCCAACTGTAATGTAACTACCACTACAACCTCAAAATTCAGATTGGAAATTAGGAGGAATTTCTTCTCAGAAGGAGCGGTCAGGCATTGGAACGGGTTGCCCAAGGAGGTGGTGGAGTCACTGTCCCTGGGGGTATTCAAGGAAAGGTTGGATGTGGTGCTTGGGGACATGGGTTAGTGGGTGACACTGGTGGTAGGGGGATGGTTGGACCAGATGATCTTGGAGGGCTTTTCCAACCTTAATGATTCTATGATTCTATGGACCTGAAGTTGTCTAAACAGATGAGTCTCATCCCTTTCCCAGGATTTTGCATGAAGGAGCTGAACCCACTTCATCAGCTTCTTGGGCAAACCATGAAGTTATGCATTTTTGAATGTAAGAGTAGTATTGTTGATGACTTCTGTTTCATGGATCAAGCCTCCAGAATCTGACCAAATTTGTTACTAGCTTTGGGTAAACTAACATAATACCCTTAAGGCAATTTGAATCTCGTTGCAAAAAACATCATTAAGTCCTCATCACAGCATTTCCTATCTCAATCCCCTTTATTTATATTTTGCCTTAAGTAAAGTATATGGCATGATTCTTTCTTACTTCCCTTTTGTTTGCCACGTATGTGTGTGTATGTGTCCTCTGCTCTACCACGTACAGGTTTACGAAAGGCTTGTAAATATGAAATTCATTTTTGACACATGGAAAGATTAGTCCATAAAAGCTTAGCCCTGTATTTACATGCTACAGCTCTGAACTCAAAACTACTCACAAACATTTCCTCGGCTTTAATTTCTTTCAAAGTCCAAATATACTCACTCGCAAGAACACAATCTTGATGTCAAATAAAAAAGAAATCTGGTATTTTAAGCAATAATTTCAGACAAATGTTTGGTCATAATAAATTATTCTGTCATGGGGTTTTTGGTCATCTTAGCCATATGGTATCAGAGTGGCTGTTAATGATGGTACAACCACAGTTACTGTAATTCACAGGAATCTAAAAATTGTTGCTAGAGCACAGTGTAAAGAGAAACCACTTAAATCTATGGATGAAAAAAAATGGTTTATGGTTTACTGTCATAAACCTAAATTTAATGTAATCAATCCTTTACACAAAATAACCAGATTAGGGGACACATACACACACACACACAAAATAGAGTAAGGAGACTAGAAGACAACACTTCATTTTCTTTCCTATTTTATGTATGAATAACACATATATCTGAAGTTGATCAACAATCACCTAATCAAACATAACATTATTCTGCAGTTTGTTTCACTGTTAGAAATCAAGAATCACTGAGTCTTGATTATTTGTTTAAACCAGTGGGCCTTACTTTTAACATCTTTCCTATGTGAAAAATCAAATAGCTGTAAAAACACTTTCTTCATCAACAGCATAAAACTTGTTAGGAACATAGCCAATATTTCTCTGCCTAACAGCAATACCGCTTTCACAAGATTCCCTACAGCTCCAAATATGCACTCTATCAAGAGAGTAACTCACTCTCTTTCCCCCATATTTCTACTTCCTCAAACTCAGTGAATCAAAGCCTATTGTACTGGCACTTCAATGAAATCAAGTCAGGAAAATACATCTAAAATGCCAAAAACTGAACTAACCATCACAACTTTTACCAGCTTACACTGTACAACTGATTGCTGATTCTCATGCCTTAGATTAGATTGTTCTGTTCTCTTTCTGCTCCTTCTACCATTTTCAGATTTTATTTTTTTTCTACTGACACAGTATTCCCAACTTTATTCTTTCATCCTTATCAACGTAATAATTGTAACTGTCCCATTCTTCTGGTCTTTTATTTCTATTAGGTTAAACTGCTCTCACTTGGAGTTTCACCTTTGCCTCTTCCTCCCCTCTTATTTTAAAGTAATATTTTTCCTCAGTCTTTTCTCAACTCAAGGTAAAGGAATAAAGTTTTGATATTCAAGCTAAAAAGTTTTGGCATTTCTCTTCACTACATTCAGAGCTAGTCTTGAAAAAAAAACTAGCGTTTTTTTCTTTACTCCAGTTAAATACCAATGCATTTGATTCCATAGTTGCCTTTGCCTTTCTATTTCCACACAGAAAAAGCTCCCCAGTTTATTTTTGGCTAGAAGTGCCAAGAAAAGTTCAGTAGGATTTGGAGAAAGGAGGAGTTAGGTAACAGTTCCCCTTAAGAGCGGATCATATTTTTCATGGCTTTGAGATTTCCTGAAATGGGTAAACACACATTTCAGTCACATGGCACAATGCAATGTGGTGCTAACTCCAAGAATGCAAGCACATCTACACCTCAGGGGGTTACGCGAAGTGACCACATCGCAGTAACCAGAGCTCTTGAGAATTAGCCCATGGCCTGGGTGCAGCACCACTTGGAGCCAGCTGTTCTGCCGCTGCTGTAGGGCCTCACACTTGGATGCATCTTACCACATAGCAGGGTTTTATCCTGAGTCTAATCCTCTAATCTCTTCTTATTTTACACCTTGTATAGAGATTATGGCTAAAAAAAGGATCAAGGGAATTAAATTCATCTTTCAAAGCAAAATGTTGAGCTTCATTTAGAGCAGTTAGTATTATTGCTATTCACTCGCACTGAAGTGAGCATGACAGGCAATGTCCCGGTGGCCTGGGCTGTTTTATCAGGCCCTTCATCCTTACCGTACCCGGCCCTCATCCCACATCTTCCAGCCCCACTATGAGAGAGAACACACACAGTGGGGTCCACATAAAGCAACATTTACTTCACTAAGTTAGAGGATCGAGTGGTTTGAAATATGCACACACTGTATCTCATTTCACATTAACAAAAAGAAGATAACTTCGGACTTCAGGAAGGTGTTTGATCACTGGAACTCACCTCAGCCTCAGATTATGTTTAGAGGAACTACAAGAAAAACTTCCATGTTGTGCTGAAAGAAAAAACTCCTGCACTCTATTACTGATGTGTCTGTGAAAAGTAAAAGAGGAGCAGAGAGGAGAGGAAGAAAGAAACCTTTCTGATTGCATTAGTCTGTGCTGAGTGGTAATGGATTTTTAAGACAGCAAAAAATATTATGCATTTACTGGTTCTCCTCAGCCACAGTAAGTGCTGCAAAAAAACATTCCTGATATTTAATATGGCTTTGTTCAATCCTTGTGCTTTGTACTCAAGTGGAAAATTGAATAAAATGCCATTTAAAAAATTATTGCTATTATGTGAAACAGAATGAGTAACACAGTAATAGACCATGGCAAAATACATTTCTCTTCTTACCAAGAGGATACAAGTTCTCCAGCGAGAGTAAATGAATTATCCGAGCCTCAGTGTTTTAACTCACAGGAAACTAAGCAAGTGGCCAGGTGAATTTCACCTGAGATTGGCAGATATTCAGAGAGATTCGATCATCTGCAGGAAAGATAAAGTTAATGATGGATTTGGAGACTTTGTGGATTGGGATACAGATAAGATACATAACAAAGTGCAAATTTTCTCTGTATCAATGTAAAATGGCAATTCCTAATGTTCATGAAGGCTCCAAGCAGGGGCATGAGCCTGACAAAGCTCAGCTGTGTGTGCTAACAGCACAATTACAAGCCTAAAAGCACCAACTATTGCAAAAGTTTGGCGGCCCCAGAAGCACGCTGGTGTGTTACACTTCTAGATTCTTAAGGCCCGGTGACTTAGTCTATATTCAAATGTTTCCTTTGGTGGAAGGTAACTAGATTTTAAACAATATTTATAGCATCTAGCCCATTATCCTTTTGTTAATTCAGGATAATTCCCTATCCCTTTCTCCAGTCTGACTTCCACAGCATAAGCAACGCCCCCCCAAGACCCCAAACTCCTCGCTAATTCTCAGTCCCTTCTGTCAATCCTACAACTCAAGCTTACAGAAACAGCAACAGCTTTACTCATGCCTTAGGAATAGCAAGAACAATTAGAAACATTACTTAACCGGTAATCAGTAGCTGCGGAACACCATGTCAGTATGCCTCATTACAATAATTTTCAACACATCTTATTTTCCATTTTGCCTAGTGTTTAGCAAATAATAGCAGACCAGTGTTATCTTAGGGGGAACCACTCACTGGACCAAGCATCTTTGTTTGCCTTGCTTGCTTTATTCGTCTGCCTCGTTTGCTTTATTTGTCTGCATTCATCTGAAAATCTCAGTCCCAATACTGCAAGATGTAGAGACTGCTCTGCAGTCCAGCATCTGTCACTGTCAGGAAGCTTTTCCCGAAATACATACAAAATGTTCTCTCTTGTTCTTATTTTGCATGATGTAATAGAAGTAATCCCATGATATCTTAACGGTTGCTTAATCATGTTAACCAGTTCCTCCTCCTGCCTTCTGGCTTTGTAGCTATTTTCTAAACTTCTACTCAAAAACCGCATCGGCTGTAGCTCCATGGATCCCCAGCCATCTTCTGGAAGTGCAGCCTGGGTTCCTACAATGCTTTTGGAGCATTTTCTTCTGTAGAAGCAACCCTTCCTCCAAACGTCTCGCATGTTACCAGCCCTAACTCCGATGGCCCAGCTGAACACAGCCTTCTTGGTGCAACACTGCCCATACCCTCTGCCGCTCCTCTTGCACTTCCAGGACAAAAGTTACACTGATTTTCCAGGGCAGACTTACTTGGCACCACATGCACATCGCTTATGCTAAAACGTAGGTCTGGTGATGTGCTATCTTGCTGGGAGGGGAAGGAGAAGAGAGCATTTGGTGTTTTTTTCTTTCCCAGAGGTGAACCTTTCTTGTGGATGAAACCTGCTCTCTCCCCTTTTTCAAAGGGATCAGAATACAGCCTCCTGATCATTCCAGGTCAGTATGGAAATGTCAAGTGTGACAGTCCAATTATTTGTCCAGATTTCGGTTCCTAGAGGTCTTTAATAAAACAAAATACCATATATAGGTAAGAAGGAAAAAGTAATCTTTAAGAGAGGCTGTGCAGACCTTCCTTTTTTTTTTTTTTATTGTAATACTTTCAATGTCTCCAGAAGAAAGGTTAAGGCAGGCCTGCCTGCTTCCAGGAATACCACTCTCCACTGGAAAACAAAGCACACAATTATCTAGCATTAAGCATTACAATCAAGGCAGTGCAAGAGCGAAAAAAGCCCATTTAAAACATCAGGTTACAGGGAGGAGACAACTACTACAAATGGGGCATATAACACTTTCCCCCTCCCAAGCGAGGCTATTCTATTCCTGTAATACATGTTTTTCTCCATATGTTATGATTTCTATGCTGCGACTGGCTCCCCTGAGCCCACAGGGACCAGGTGCGGGTACGACCTGCCACAGAGCAATACGGCAGGTTGCAGTAAATGGGCACCCAAACTGGGGTGGCCGTTGGTGCGGGAAGCAGAGCGGTGTTTGGCGCTCGGCGTGTCTCACTGCTCGTCTGGCGGTGACACGGGTTTGCTCACACATCACTTCGGAGTCAAGAACGAGCGCTCAGCTTAGGTGGTTCCCTTTTGTCATCTGGCAAACTGTCTGTTGTAAAGTAACCTGAAAGTAATTTCTGAAGCCCAGCGTTTCACTCAGACACACGGGCTATGTTGATACAGGTGAGCTGCATAGAGCCAGTACCTGCTCTCTGGCAACGAGGCCGGTTAGCAGAAGACAGCTCGGGTCCACGCCACCCCCTTGTGCTCACCTCTGCAGCAGCACAGCTGCCTCCCAGCTGCCTGGGGGACTGGATTCAGGGAGATGCCAGCTCCCAGACAGTGTCTAGGAACTATTTCAGAAAGCAATTTTCTCCAGGGAGGAACTATACCGGGGTCCACAGTAACAATTTACGAGCACAGGCAACCAAGAATATTAAACAAGAACAGTTTCACAACGCAGTGCAGCGGCAGCTGGAGTAACACAAGTGACAGGGGAGGGGATTTGGCTTGAGACTCCAATAAAGCTGTGGGAACAACGCAGCCGATTTCCTCCTCCACCACAAAGAAATCCTCCTGCGGTACTTCTGATTTAATCTTTGGAAGTAAGGAAGCACAGAGGTAAAATTCGTAACCCTTGAGACTTTCTGACACTTTCTGCTTTTCAGGGCAGGCCTTACAGGACCTAAGAAAAACACGCTGCTCCTTCTGTTGTTTGGCGAGCAGCAAGTAGCACGAGCTCTTTTTTTCAATTTGCGTAGTGAGTTCAGGGGCATCGTGCCAGAGCATACGTAAAGCTCAGTAAACAGAGAAAGGAGTATATGAGAATAAATATGAATATGAGAAACAGTACTGAGCTGGGGGACCTCCCTCAGACAGAGTAAGGACAGTATTTGGATGTTGTTCTCATACGTTCACAGGGAATATAAGGCAGCTTTTTATAGTATCTATGAGAGCAACAGCCTCTAATTTACACTTCGGGAAATCAATAAAAGCATTAAGTTGTAGCCTTTGGTTTATTCAATAGTACATTAGTGTGAAGCAAGCACAGTTCTGAGAAGCTAGTCTCACCTTATCTTCCTTTTACTGCAGCAATGGTCTCACTGAGATTATGTTTAAACCTTTTTAACAGCTTAAAAGACAGAATATCTCACATCTAAGTGTGTACGTGGTAAATACGGAACACATCTTATCTTAAGTAATCAGTGTGGATTGACCAGCGTACTTACAGAAGTATGAGAAATCCGATGCAGTGCTTCTCTGGTTAAATGAAACATCTGCATACAGGACAATTAGTGAAGTTTCTCTCTCCAGCTCAGCTAAATATATACTTGTATTTATTTACTTTGTCTGCTATCCTTTACACTCCCTTTCAAACCCAAGACAATATGGGATAGCAGTAAACACGGTGCCTAAGGGAACTGGTGTAAATGCAGAACATTTGAAGTGATCTTATTCTCCTTACAGCTCCTCTCCCTTGAAGAAATCACATTGGACATCTCCTGCAACAGCCGTGCCAGCAGAACACCAGGCTTCTTCAAAGGGAGCCTGATTTTTTCTGCCCAGGGCTGAACGAACAGTATTTTACCTGTCCTCCTCTTCTTGCTATGTACTTATGAAGTAGATTCCAGATGAAGCTGGCCATTTGTTGGCTTGCCATACGAACCAGTCTCTCTGGTATTATTTATAGCAAGTCCCTTCTACATGGGCTTGCTGATATTCCCATCCATCTCGCTGCAGTCCTTGACTCCAGGGCCTGCCAGCAGACTGTCACAGCCATGACAGTTGGCAGGCCAGGTCCTTGGTTGGTATAAATCAGCACTATTCTTGCTTACAGCTGCTAAGGATTTCACTTGACATTTCACTACCACTTTATTCACGCCCCAGATAATCTGTCTCACTTTCATGGTTTTACTTGCATGTTTAGCAAATATCCTTAAACACTTAACTGGCTTCTAATTAAATACTCCAGCTGAAGTATCCTTTTAGACAGCTTCCAAGCACTGCAGTACCTAAACTGTATGTTATCAAAATTATTATTTTTAAATGAATATAACCACTATAAACTAACTGGGAATTTTCATGTACACTGGAAAATTATCTGAGATTTTATCACCAGTATAAAGTAATCATTTTTATTATACAGAGTAAGTTTGTGGGCAAAACCAATGTGAATTCTTATTTATGCTACACTGCAAATTGACCAATAATAGTTAATCAGTTATCTCCCCTTTACAAAATAGAAAAGGCCCATTACAGTATAAATAAAAAGAGAGATTCATCTCCATTCAAGTTTTTGTTCTAACTTCATGTTGGAGATTTACAACACATAAACTAATTGCAGTCAAAAGATTTTGCCCCATGAGAGATGTTATTCACCATTCTTCGGTCTGTGCTGTTTTGGTCCTCTGAAGCAAGCAGCAGCATAATTTGGAATATTAAATGCAAATTATCTGCTAAAATCTGCCACTGCAGCTGTTGGCCAACAGAAATGCCCAGGGGCATTTGAATTCTATTGCAGCAGAACTCCTCCATACAGCAAGTCATCATAAAGCTTCCTTTTCCCAAGACTGACACGCAATAGTTTGGATATAGTCTTGGACCTTCCCTCCTGCTGCCCAACAGGGCAAGGAAATGACCCACTCTGGATGGCATTTAAGCTGCTATCTATATAACCAAAGAAATTTAAGGCTCATTTCTACATCTACGGAAGCTTCGTGCTTCACCAAAGATTCCCAAATCTATTTAATGGAAGGAGGACCAGTGTGCTCGGTAAAGAGATCAAGAATGTAGTACTTTTCTTTTGGAATCTGCTCTTCCATTTCTGCAGTTTTTTGAATGAAATACCTACTGGAGACAATAAATAAAACATCTGGTTAATGTCACTGTTAGAAATATCTGCACATAAGCAAGTTTCCAGTGCATTACCTCTCCACATGGACTGCCTGACCTTGCAGTGAAGTGTGCTAAAAAGTTCCTTGGTCATAAATTTTGAAATAGCGATCAAATGCAAGAAAACAAGTGACAGAAATACTTCATGGCATAAACCTGCAGTAAAATAAATATTAAGGAAGGCCTTTCTCTTTGACAGAGGATTTGTTTTTCTGTTCTTTATAGTCTTATACCTACAACGGGAGCAATACTGAATGATAGTGATCGTGGCCTCTTACTGTGTTTTGTTTCTGCCCAGAAAGTTGTGCAGCCATAGTATAACAAGCAGTACATTTTTCTCAACCCACTCAATCACTGTTAGACTGACAAGTGCGCTGACGAGTTCCAGCAGTGGTGACCTTTGTATTGGCTGACTGAGATCGGAGGCTCCATTCCCATAATCTGCAAAGAAGCCTTCAGCTGTAAACAACACAATTTTAATCTTATCTCTCATCTTTACTCAATGAAAAAACCTGTAACTGAGTTATCCACTGCAGCACTAACATGACAGAACAGTGAAGAATTTGCTCTTGTACAATTAGATTATTTTACCTAAAAATCCATCAACGGTTCACAGAATGCCCTTGACTGCAGAAATGAGGTATAAACTTGCATCAGCCATCTCATTTTCTTCCGTGGCTCTTAACAGTCCCAGATGGGCATTAACTATCATTTCTTTCTCAATAAACTTATTTCTCAGAGAATTACAGTTTGGCAGACCAGAAGAGGATAGGGAAGCATACAGATATGAAGATAACCTTTCTGTGAAATGTAAGCTTGATAAACCTTACAGTGCCTTGTCAGGTAGCCACGCAACGAAGAGTACTGCATTTTATCTGGTTGGGCAACAGCCATGAGGCAATACAACCAGGAGAGATGTCAAGAAGGAGATACATAATCTGTACACCTCTCACAGAGATTTGCCCCTCCAGCTATTCTTGTTGCAGTTCCCAAAAAGCACCAGGACTGCAATCAGGTGCGTTCTGGTTGTTCTCTCCATCCAATTTCCATTTCATATCTACTCACTTTAATATTTGATCCACACGTATCAGCAGATCGATCTGCACAGAAGCAAAGCTTAATATTTTAGACAGTAAAATCCCTTTAATTGTGCCAAGGGAGTACAGTTTTATTTAAACTTTATCTCAATATAAATATTATTAAGAGTCTGTTGAGAAAGACACCATAATCAAACTGTTCTGGTCAATGCTCCCAACATCGTCTGCTGGCAGCATTATCGTGTCTGTATGCGTACAAAGGGATTGAGGCTGCTCAGCACTTTGCAAGACCAAGCCCATATATTTCTGAAGCAATATAGAGATACTTTTTACTTGATCCAGTCCGACACTGGAAGAAGTTATGGTGCCTAGCTGCTTCTTACCATCATCTGTCCTCTGGGTTTTGCAGAATTCCTTAATATACTGCAATCGAAATTTGCTGGGTTACTTTTGATTAATGAAGGAGAAGTGTTTAACCTCACTGAGGTGATTTTGCCTTAAAGGAAACCTAACAGAACCCGCTCTGCTGTGGATTGGTATACACAGCACATCACCAGGGTATGGACCAGTGATGGTAGCAACAATGACCATGCGGGATCAGTAACCTCTTATGTCAGCACTGCTGAATCTAGAAGAGGATGGGGTTTTATGACCTTAGAGCCATTACTGTCTTGCTTACCTAACAACTGCCAGCCTAACAACTTCGTCAATATCAACATTAAATTGTGTTGTTAATTAGCACTGTGCATGACCACGTATTTCTCCCTGGGGATCTCCATGAAAGAAGGAAGGTTCTTCCTCCCACCAGCCCACCTCAAAGCACCGGCAGGGTTATCACACGTGTGGCCAGTTTTCAACTTCACAGCCTTATCGGAGAGGTGGGCATGCCAAATATCACACCCCTCCCATATACGGGGCCAAGATGAATACAGTCGTAACAAAGGGGAGAGCAGATGACAAAGTTATCTCACACGCCTCTCTGCCAGTCATGTAAGCAGAGTTTTGAAACCTAACACGGTTGTGGAGGTACTCACAGTTAATTAACTGTAGCATGCAAATAGATGGGCTTGGCCTCAATATGGAAATCAAACACTTGATTTCAACCCTACAGGAGGAATCTATGCAAACACAGCTGCAAAATATTGTGCGTCATCTGAAAGCCAAAAATGTCCTTATTTTTTCCACCTACTGAAAGTGATGGTTTGGCGATTATGCTTGTCATAAAAAGGACATTAACCTACTTATTGACCCTTAGATGCTTAAACTAATGGTCAGTGCTGGTACAACACCAGACAGGAACAAACTGCCCACAAGTAAATCCAGGAAGGAAATTTTAAAAGGGCCTAAACCACCAGCAGAGACATTTTCTGCAGCAGGCTCCCAGTGGAGTCAGTGGAAGAAAGAAAACAACCCATATATCGCAGTAACGGTGTGCTGCACTCAGGGACCTCTGCACTTCTCATCTTGCTACAGGGTCACAAATCACTGGAGGCTGGCTCTCTGCCAACATACTTTTTGAAAATGAGATCCTTACGTTTTTCATCAGGCTCTTCTGAACTTTCTTCTCGGTGTGATCAGGAAGAGATGTACCTGTCCCATCATGAAACTAGTCACCTACACCAATTAGCTTGTTCTGCCTTCCGCTTGCTTCAGCTGAAACAAACTGAAATCTCTTCCCACCTTCTCACAGGTCAGCCTTCACATCCTTTAATACAAGCAGGTTTGGTTAAAGGCATCACTGAAGTTTCTCAGTATTCAGTGAAAACAGATCACTGTGGTCCAAAGCACTGCCACATAACGTCTTCGGCTCCACATACATCTTCATTTTGTACATAAATACGTGCTACATAAAAGTTTAGACTTTAAACTGATTCTACAGTTTTGTGTATTCTAGAGCACTTACAAATCAGCCTGGACTTTTTTAGATTATGCACCAGACAACTCCCTGTCTTTGTTTGTGCTTCCTTTCAGGAAAACAGCAGTTCTGCCATGTCTCTAAATAAGTTCTATAATAAACACTGCTACTTTCCCCCATCAGTAACATAACTTAATAGCAAGGCAATCACATTTGACTTGACTCATCTCCAGAATTTCCAGTTGCAATTCATTTTACATAAAACATCCTGACAGAAAGGTGGCAGAGATCCCAGCATCTGCAGCCTAATACATTATAGAACAAGATAGGCTGCTGTATCCTTGTGGAACAGGAAAATGTAGCCTAGTTTTAAAAATTATAGACTTCTGTGCTTCAGAATTCCTTATACCCAAATAAAAATTGGAACAAAAATTAAAGAATTTCATTTCTTTCCATGGGATATAGATGTTTATAGGACTTAAGTTTTGACTTCTTTATATTAGACGTAAAAGGAGAAAAAGAAGTGTTTTCTCTTTTCAATTAGAAGTCAAATACACCCAAAATGACTACAGATCAAACAGTGGAGGAAATCCTGCAATGTGTTAATACTTTGTAGGACTATTTAATAAAAGCAGTAAGAAATTTTAATTTAATAAATGCCATGTAGAGAGACATTTCAGTTTCAAGGAGGCTTACATAAGGCATATGGGTATATCTAAGACCATTGTAAGAACTCCCTGATTTCGTAGTCACCATTATTTTTATTCCCTTCAAGATGACTATCTTCTTCCATTTTTGAAGCCATAAATAGGCATCCTCTGCTTGGGGGGGGGGTATTCATTTTTATTTTTATTTTTATTTTTTTTTCTAAATCTATTTCGTCCTATTTGAAAGCCTGTTCTTCGATCGTCTCCTCCAGGACACTTTGTGATGAGGTTGAACTTAACAGTTAACTAACTCCCCTTTTTTATCTCCCGGATTTTCTCTAAATCTCTGCTTTCTCTTCATCTTCACTGGTACCTACAACTGCCCCTCTACTGCAGCCTTAATTTTGCATTAATGTATAAAATGGTTGTATTAATGAATGAGGGATTATTTTCTAAGCCGATGTCAGTCCCAAGAATGGACGAACTAGAGGGGACATACCGATGCTTCATATACACACAAACAACAGCCTTGGCTGTCATCAAGCCCTGTTTAGGCTTATTGCCTCGGTCATTAAACCGAACATCACTGGTTGCAGGAAGGATTTGTGAAACTTTGAATTTTGATACTTTGACAAGTATCAAACATATCGTTTTGGAGAGGACCACCAAATCCTAAAGGAACTACTGATGCCCCACTTTTCAGCCCCATATTTCTTTACAATGCAACAAGGTCCATGGGACTGTTGTCTCTCGTGTCCCTTTTCTTCCAGAAGAAAATGGAAGCTATGTTAGCAGGCTCATCATGGGCTTTGTGATGGGAAGAAGACAACAGCTAGCGATTATTCTAGTTGTCATTGTGAGGAATGCACCTTTTCTTCAAACCGTTTGGTTCTTCATCCACATCATGCCCTGCTTTGTCTGCACATACCTTGTGTATGAGTGAAGAAACAATATTGCCCAGGGAGATGAGCAAAACCGTAAAGAACAGAGGCACTGGAGAATGGAGCGTGTGTGGGGCTTACCAAGCTCAGCTGATGAGTGGGTGTTGTCACATATAGAGAAGATGGGAAAAGGATAGTGTCTTTCTGGTACCAGAATGGGTATCACTTGGAGCAGCTAGGAATTAAAATCCCAGAAAACAGAAGTGAAAATAACACACAATCTGCTGGATAGGGACCTATCAGTATTGGAAACTAGTTAGACAGCTTGGCAAGCACACAAGGACTGTTTAACAACAGGGACTGACTTACTGTTTGTGGTAGGCAAACCTGTCCTGTCTCTCATGACGGAAGGCCAGACAATGGCTCTTTTATGTGGACATTGTACAAACACAAAATAATTGATGTTAACCTCCAACGAATCCTAAGTTTGACCAAGTCATTGACTTACAAATGTAACTTTCAGGATTTTCAGAATTAGTTCAAGACCTAAATGAAATGGTTGCATTTTGTTCACTGTCTTTTCATTTAGCCTAAAAAGGATCCCTAGCTTGATGCAATTTGGCAATTTTTGGTGAGGGCACAAGAGCAAGATGTGGACTGAGTTTCACTTGCTTGTCCGTGTTTTCAAGCCTCCCTGGTTCCTGCCCACATGGTACGTAGCCCCAGTCCCTGCATTCATTCACATATCTCCCCAACAATTTGCATGTATTATATTTGATCTGCGCCATAAGTAATATTGTACAGCAGCTATGAAATAATAAATTAAGTGCTTAATCTCATTAAATCAAAACACGAGAGCGCTCAAATTGCTCTGCTCTCAAATTGTTCATCTTTTAGAGTGCAAACACATTTCATGTTCTACTTTGCTATGACCCGCCTTATTTCATATACAAGATTACTGTTCAGACAGTCGGTGATATGCTCAATATTTAACAGCCTCTTTTAAACAAAAATTTCCTGCCAGTACAAGATCCAAATCCTTCATTTCCTGTTTGGAGCCAGGTAGAAAATGGGCTACGATGTACACGGATAAAATGCGGCGTAACAATGATTCAATGACTATTTTGCCAAATGTCTTCTTTTATGCCACATTAAAGGGTGTCACACTAGGAAATTAGAAAAGAAACAAACCCAAACTCTCAGCATGTACCAAAGATATACTTCAAGCAGAATTTAATCAAATTTAGTAAGGATAAACTGTATTAAGAATGGTGAACTGGCACCTTCGGCTTCACACATTTACTGTAATTAATTTCTAATTGCACATCAGAGCGTGGAATAAGAGAGGAAGAAAACCTCACGCATTTAGCACTGACACAATCAGATCAACAGCAGGTCTAACTCCAAGATATGTATCAGATAGCGAATTCCTCCATGGCCACAGAAATAATCAAAAACTGTTAGACTATATGTTTCAAAATATATTTTTGGAATTTACACCCTTTCAAAAAGTCTCTTCTTAAGAATAAAAAGGCAAATTTTGAAACTCCCACCAACTTCTTTGAGGTGTAACATTGTTGAATGAGGGCAAAAATAACACGGGTTGTAGTTCTGCTTTGTTTTTTAAAGCAACTCATTTCTACCCTGGAAATTCTCATTTGAAAGAAAATACTTCATAGATTTAATCAAAATGTATGTAATTTCTAAAAGGATTATATCCATTCACAAGCATAACTTCAAATCTGAAATCTTCAAAGCAGAAATCTGAGGGATCTCTTGCACAAGATCAGGATAGTGACATGAAAAATGACTCAATTTATGTACCTAAAAATTAATAAAAGCTAGTTAAGTCACCACTCACATTAAAGGACTCACCATAGATGAATATACAGGAAAGCAGCACTTGGAGATGCTGAATCAGGTGTCTGCATCCATACAGAGAGCCTACCAGTCTTAGGGTCGTTAAAAGATCATCCACTGAGACAGCTGCCAAGAATAGGCTGTGAAGGTCCTAAATGTGTAAGTTACAACAGCTTCTACTTAGGCTTTACTTGTATCTCTGTCCCACAACCAGTGGTGAGGGCAGGTATTTCTTTCCTTCCTTCTCTGAACAATACCCTAGCCCTTTGCTCCCCAGGGACGTTCTGTGAATTGATTTCTCTCAAGTGTGGCAGGAAAATTGTCCATTTAGCACTCGGTAAAACAAAAAGTGTTTGTTGGCGTGACTAATAAGGTTCTTCACAAAATACGTATTTGCGCTGTAAAGTGGAAGATAGTATAGATTCCAGAAGTTTACATCGATTCAAGAGGTGACTGGAAAGAAAAATTAAGAACTCTCAAAAACTAGAATGCCAGCCTGCTTCAGGAGGCCTCCAGCCACTGGAGCACTTGAGCTGGATTTCTGGGAAAAAACCCTCGTGCTCGCCCTTTTCTAGTGGTCTTATTAGGCACCCCATGCTTGTGATGCTGGGGAGAGGGGTCTTTAATCTGGGCCAGAACTGCCATTCTTAAAATCTTACTACAACCATGAAGCCTGGCTAAGTGTTTTCCCAAGGTAGCATCTGTATTTCAAGAGACTGGATATGAAATACACGCTGTGTGTGAATGTGAATGCCTTACTAAGCAAAGAACTCACAGCGATGTAATGACTGGCATTTGTCAGCTTGTTTAACCTGAGGAACATCAGCTGAAACAAGCCTATGGAAAGACAGTAATGTTTGGGCACTTTCATCTTCACCGTGACTGAAGTGAGTAGCATGGTGAGCTGCTGTTTCCTGCAAATGCCTGCCTTTATTTAAAGCGGAGGCAATAAGATACCCAGGTTCATTTCCTAGCACAGTCAGTTTAAAGGCCATCATGATAATACGACAGGAAGACAACAAACGGACACACAAGTCATCCCCTTCTGCCTGCCCAGCCTCACACCCTGTTTAGCTGGAGCACGGCTGCAGTAGACCCGCTGCCACGTGCAGCACCTGCTTGCAGTCACAGAATCGCAGGACATCCAGAGTTGGAAGGGACCCACCAGGATCACTGAGTCCAACTCTCCCAGAGGAAGAGCCACACGTAGCACAACAAGCTCTGGGAAGCCATGGGACAAGTGAGTTGGCACCAGCAGCTAAAGGGAAGGAAGGTTCTTGCTCTTTTCTTCTCTCATTTCACCCAACTGTGCTGGACTGAGGAAAACTCTAATCACCCACCATCCTCATCAGATATTTCCTTTATGTTCCCCTTTTTAAGGTGTCTCGGTACACCTTTTTCCCCTGCAGAGACTGGCAGCACAGTCTCATGTCTGTTTTTTTCTCCTCGTTTCAGACATCGTCCTCTTACCTCAACCATTACCAGACCTCCTTGCTTCAGATCCCCACCACCCTGTAACCACTCTTTGTCCTCTCCTCCTTCCCTGGGGCTCGTGCCTCACCTTTCAGTTGCTGCATGTGAGAAACCTGCCCCTTCCCAAAGCCCTTCTAACTTCGTGACATCCCCTGAATGATTTGTTCAACTACAAGCAGAGTCGGGTCACGCTACGCTACATTCGCTGTGTGTTACGCACTCTCACAGGAGCACATAGGAAGGATCCTGGTACGTGACAGGTGATGCCAGAGGAAAAGTCAAAAGGCAGCGAAGTGAAAGGACTGAGAGAAGCCGGATGCAGGAGGATCAGTCACCCTTGTATCTTTTGTTCTGTGTCAACAGAGCTGTCTTAAAGAACAATTTGTGTTTGCCGTCTGTCCCCGCCTCTGCTGCGTATTAGAAATGAGGTGCACAAAAAGACATGCTGTACTGGCTATGTGATAAAAAAAAGTTTGGAAATATATTCCTAGCCATTTTCCCCTAAAAATTTGTAACATTTATCCTCATATCATGACCTGTAGAGGAAAAACATTTTAAAACAGCCAACTCTTTTCTTCAGGCTGTCTTCTAGATTTATGGCATTATTGGTGCATACATTTATTTTAATTAATGATATGAACTCTAATTTTATTTATGCCTAGACAGCTTCCTGAGTAACAAGAATAAAACATAAACCGGATCCATAAAACTTGATTTGCTAGCCTACAGCTAATGAATTACGAGAGTTCAGTTCAAACTGATTTCAGAAACAACGTGACAGAAATCTGGCTGCATTTTCTAGAAGAAAGGTTGAAAATATTTCACTTAGTAGCTAGTTGAGGGTAAATATTATATTGTGTAACCCAACTTCGGACACACATCAGTTTCAGCACAGTATTTAAAGGAAACAACAGCCCAGCCAAGGCAGCTACTTCGACTCGGAGCAGCGAAGGACGAAGCAATGAGAACCGCTTCCTCTACTTCCACTTGGATGTACTCAGCCAAAAGCAAAAGCAGGGAGACACGCTTGCTAGTCGCCCCAGACACTACCAGGTGAATGAATTTGTGAAAGTGCCACTATTCCCTCATCTGGCCAGCTTAAAGCGCCACAACCGAACAACACCCAAATGCAGGAGGACCCGGGGATTTCCTTCACCAGCTGCCAGCACCGCTGCCACCACCAGCCACCTCCCTCCTACCTGGTGCTCCCACCCTGCCCGTGCCACCGGACCCAAAACCTTTTCACCTCTTACTCTGAACCTCGCTTGTGAAAAAGGAGGATTAAAGTATTCACTTTGGCTACAGTTGCTTATGGAAAGGGACCGCCGGGATGCTAGTGAAATCAGGCATAATTAGCTGTATTACAAAGAGATCTCGATCTACCTGGTGGAAATGCTGTTCAATCCGTCTCCACCTATTCCCATTTTTTCCCTAAAAGCAGTTACTTAATTTCCAAGATGGCAAAACTAACGAACCCCCCCAGCAACGAACCCCGGGAACGCCAGCCTGCCTTCCTCAGCCGCACACTGCCCGGCGCGGCGGCACACCCGGGGAGGCGCAGGGCAGCGCCGGGCCGCCACACTCACCGATCTTCTCCTCTCCTCTGGAGAACGGGAAGCAGCACAGCTGGCCCATGGCCCCCGCCGCGGCCCCGTCCCGCCGCCTGCCCCCGAGCACAGCACGGCGAGGACCGAGCCGGGACCCGCTCACGCCGCTCCCGCAGCCGGCGGCCGCGGCGAGGCGGGGCGGAGCGGGGCGGGCGGCGAGGCGGGGCGCGGGCGGCTCCCAGCGGGGACGGACCCGGCACCACCGGCCCCGGTCACACCAGCCCCAGTCACACCGGCCCCAGTCACACCGGCCCCAGTCACACCGGCCCCGACCCCGGTGGTCCCGGCGCCAGCCCGGTTTGGCTCGGCTCGGTTGGAAGCGTTGCCCGCCCCGCCTGTCCTCGCCGGCAGCCAGCTGAGCCCCCAGGCGACTGCCCTGCCTGCCCTTGTCCCGCGCTGAGGAACTTAAAATAGCCTGGCACAACTTGGCTGCCTTCAGCGAGTGGCCCGGAGGGTGGCCCGGTGCCCCCGGGCCTGAGCTCCCTTCCACCACCTCACGCGGGTGTGCTGAGAAAGGGCGAAACGCGGCTGAGGCACTTCATGGAGGGGCCGGGCTTCTCCCCTCCTGAGCTGAGGTGCCGGAGGCAGCCGCCCCATAACACCCACATCAGTAGGGCTGGAGTCAGCTGCCCACATGCCTTGCAAAGCCAAGGCTTCACTGCCTCTCCCAGTGCGGCCTGTATGGCAGCAGGGGCTGAGATGGGGCACTGGGTGCACCCATGGAGCTTGGACTCTGCTATGGTAACAAAAACAAACAAACAAACAAAAAAACAACAACAAGATTTTGGGTTGCGAAACATCAAAATGCAACGTCAGTGTCAGTAAAGACTGAGTCTGGGATTAAAGATGAAAAATAATCAAAGACAGTCCTATGGGCATTAGTACTAGTCCCACCGTGAACCAACATGTTAATTAATCACTGGAACATAAGTAATAAAACACGTAAGACTGGAAGTTTGGCGTATACAGGGAGGACAGGATTGTAAATGAGAGCGGCCTGCATAGCCCCGACAGAGCCTGCTTGTGCAAAGTACGTTAACAAAACCAAATGTAAAGATGTGTATTTTGCTTAAGTATTCTTGTGTTCACCCGAATTACAAATGCCTGGCCTCCTACGTATTTTGTCTTGTAGTTCACTGAATTTTTAATGGCACTAGACAAACACCACTGGGGTGCTCGCAGGCTATTAGCTATCACAGCATCCTTGCGGGGCAAACAGATTGCAAATATCCCCGCTTTCACTGGAAATGACTATCATCACAGACTGTTCTGTGGGCAGCAAAGACTACAGGTGAGATAAGTGGCTTTGAAGTAACTCTTTGGTGTCCAGTGAAGTCATCAAGCTGACGACTGACCCATGGCAAGCCTTTCAGACAACCGTGGATACCCCACGTCTCTTACAAGTCCAGCTCATGCTGCAATTTTCCCTTCACTGTAAGAATTAAAAATAAATAAATCTCTCTTCTATCTGTATGTTTATTTCCACTATCATGTAAGTATTTAAAATTTTGAAAATTCTACATCTGTTTAATTTACCAGAAATTTACCGACTACTTTAGAAGTTACTGTAATAATCAGTTAACACCAGCACATGTACAGAAGCAAAGCATGACCCCACAAGCTATCATTAGGAAACCTGGCTAATAATTAAGGAGCGCAGGTATACATAGGAATCGTGGAATTAAAGTCTAGAAAATCCGCACACAGTTTCCTGCCCAGGTTATCCAGGAAAACCATGGTGATCTACTGAAAGATCATCTGAGTGCACTAGAAAAGCATTCTTTCATGACTGCACTCACTTTGCTTTTCAGTGTAATTTTCCTCTATTCAGAATGTAAAACAAAAGTCCAGAAGAAGCCAAATCTACAAATATTTTCAATTAAAAGATCTAATCTTGAATTCTCCCTTAATACTTTCAGTTACTGACTCACTTATGTACCCACTGAATATAACAGAGAACTACAACATCTAATATTAATATGTAGGATGGATGAAGCATGCACTTGTATTTGTTATCAATACAATAAAATAATTTATAAGAACTAAATGACATTTTTTTATATTATTTATATTCTGAAGACTAACATTTACACTAGTAAAAAGAACCCATTTACCACAAAATGAGAGTATGAATTCTGCTACTACTAACCAGCACTTTTTAAGGGTTCTAGTTAGCATGAGACACTTCCCAGAAAAGCAGTAATTTAATCAGTGGCAGAAACTCCCACAAAAATGTCTAGTGCTTCATATTCAAAGCACTATTTGATTCATGAACTTACATATTTATTTTCCCAGAGGTAAGAATCTCAGACTGGAGAATCCCATCAATATTTCATATTCCTTACAGAGGTAAGTCAGCTTATTTGAGAACAAGTATGACATATTTAAAGCAAAAGTTTGTAGGGCATTGTTCCTTATGAAAAATGGATTGTCCTTAAGCTAAGTACTACTCCAAAACTAAAAAGCATTAAAATAAGGTTGCCAGCTTGTCATTTTTTTAAATTATCTTCCATCACTACTCCATTGTTAGTAATAATTTAATCATCTACTGCTTTAAGAATTATTCTTTTCCAGTAGTAGAAACAAAAAATCAGGACAGTATATGAGTTTTAATACTAACTATAAAAATTAGTAAGTTCTATATTCATAGAAGTTCTTTTCAGCTGTGCAGTTCCCTCATTTGAGGAGATACTGTCAGCCTAATCAAGAGCAAAACAGAAAGGAATATGACCCACATTCTGCTAGATGAGTGAATTAAACTTGAATACTACAGGGCATATACATGAATACTACAGGCCATCAAAGCACAGAGAGACTATTTCTAAGAGTCAGCGGTATCTTCCATCCTTTTCAGGATGAAAACAAGAACACAGACAGTATTTTATGCAGGAAAATAAATGTTCTCCATCAGCAAAAGTTAAAAAAATCAGAAGTGTTCAAGTAATACACAAAACAATAACATACATTTTTCAGTTTTATGTAGGCACAATCCCCATACGTCACATCTATGCAGCAGCTAAGTGAGCAGAAAACTCCCAGTGCTGTCATCTTCTGGAAAACATCTTATGCAAAGCAGCATATGGAGCATGAAGTCCTGTTGTACTCAAGACCAAGCATGCTCTATTAAAATGTAACAACCATAATTTTCTGTAGTCATCTCTTTCTAAGCAATCCTGGCAATTCACGGATGTCAGGTTGACAATATCCTACTAAGCAATTTTCAGCAGTCACAACCAGTCAGAGATCTCTGTCATACATCCACAAGTCATCTTTTAGCCAAACCTAACAAAGCACATAAGCACAAATGCAGATACAGAGAAGAAACAGAGGATTCAAGAAGGGCACTGGGCAGATCAGCAGCGTACGTGCTCTAACGTGCAAGAGACCATGTGCAGGGACCATGGAGTCAGCTGAAACCATCACAGCTGGCTACGTTCTCCTTAAGTATTTGAACATATATTCACTGACAAAAATGGGACTGATCACATTTTCAGTGCTTTGCTGGCTCAAGGCTTCTAGTCACTCTGTTTTGATACATCTTGAAATTTTGGTGAGATATATAAAGTACATTTTGACAGAAGTTATGGCACAGCGGCAAAGCTTTCAGCTGTTACAGGCACATGAGTCTGACTGGATGTATAATTACAGCCACCCAAGCTGTATGAGGCCTAAACAGCCACAGCATTATTAAAAATCAACAAGCCCCAAGATATGCTGGTATGTGTTTTGCTGGGAGCCAGAGAAGCGTGGGGACTCCTTGGGACTGTGGCTGAGGTGTGGCATTTTTCTGGGGAAGGAATGGCAACGTACTGCTCTTTATCAAGGATGCTTCCAGACTAACCAAGTTAAACCTGTACAAAACCAGCAAGTAGAATGACTGGCCTCAACCAAGCAAAAACTACAGTTTTTAATCTTGGAAAGTGTCTCTTTTCAGAGCAGACGGAGACTAAGAGAAACTTAAAGGTAAGCAGAGAGAATTTCATCCTTTATGATCAGGAATACTGTTGCATTGATCCAGAAGGAACCTAGTGAAGCTTTTTCTTGGATGATGCTTGTAGTGCAAATTATGGAAAAAGTGGGTGAGGAAGAAAAACTGATTTGCATTTGAACTTAAAATTATTTCTGCACTCAGAACCTAAGCTGTTCCCAAGCCTGTGCGGCTATATATATATGTTTGTATATAAATATATATATATGCACACACACACCCCACAGTGCAGAAAACAGTGTATCACTCTAAGAGTTGTTTTGGGAACACCTACCAATTCAGAATTACAATCTCCGTCAAGAAGAAAGAACAGAAATAAATGAGGGAAGTCTTTGCAACTACATACCTTCTGTTGGACTGCCTGAAATGCAAACATCTTCTTACTGTGCTTGACAGTGCAGACTATGCTCTCGTTTCCTTCCAATACTTGGTCTATAATGCATGGTTTAATTCTATCAAATTTTCCATTGTGTCCTGACAACAATTCCAGTTGATTTTTCATGGAGAAAAAACAAATGACTGCACTAAATTCACTTTAAAGTATTTGATTTTCTTATTCCTATGGTTTAAGAACATTCCTAGAAACATCTACAGTAGGGGAAAAGAGATACTGAGTTGACATTTACATTTTAAAATAGAAGTGCCTATTTTAGCTTTGCCTTTTTAAAGCACATTAAAATACTTAAGGGGAGTCTCACCACTAATCTGTGTTTTACAACACTGCCTTCTAGAGAGAGAATCTTGCTCTTTTTCACTGTAAATTACTACTGCTTGTACTTCCACTTGCTGAACATACTGTACCTTTTCAGAAAAGGCTGGGAAGTCAGCCACTGATATGCCTGCCTTCTATTTTAAGTGCAACCTCAAGGCGAGGCTCAGGACCAAATCTGCCAACTGTCCAGATTGCTTACCCTCAGGAATGCATTCAGAGCCATATTTAATATAAGTCAAACAGCACCTCTGGGTGAAAACCCCAAATACATTCAAGCTCTGCAGAGTACTCACAGCACCGTTCGTTGCAGTGGTGTCTAGGTAAGTATCCTACCTGCTTTGGCAGTGATTTTGCCTGACTGAGAGTGGGTGTATGAGATGGACTTCCTAGAGAATGCCAGCACACAAGAACACAAGCCCCTAGACACAGGAGATGTGTAAGCACCAAGAGTACGACCACGTGAAAAGCAGGGGCAAGGCACACCTCACACTTCAGGGTCTTCCCAAGACTCACATTACAAGCCCAAGCCTCTGAGATCTACCAAGCGTTCATTTAATTCAAAACCCCCGTTGGCTCCACTTGGGTGCTGAGATGCTTGTTTGTATCTTGATCATGAAGCATCTTTAAATAATAACTAAGAAATGGCAGAGTAACTTAATAATGAGGTGTTTTTTGTTGTTTTTTTTTTTTAATTGAAAGTGTGCAGCTAGTTCCTGCTGTTGTGGAAAAGACAAAAAATAAGGAACATATAAAAGCAGGAGGGAGAACTGAAGGCTACTTAATTACTGTCTTATATTAATTATTGTATTTTAGTGGGGGAAAAAAAACTCTCCAAAAACACAAAAAGAAACTGAACCTATTAGCTTGAGAAAAATTACTAAATGCCATGTGAAGCGAGTGCAATTTAATTCAGGGCAAAAGTGCTGGTACTTATATATTTTTTCCTTCTAAAATGTCAAAGGTGATTTGAACAGTAGAGGATAATGAGGCTTGAAAAGAGTTATGTTCCTAGCATGGCAATCTCGCAATGCAGTAAGTAGCTAGAGACAGCTATCACTGTCCGCTAATGGTTTACTGAGAGTTAGCCTGACTGTGAGGACGTTAAAAAAGTTCTAAGGAGAAAATAAAGCTGTTCCCTTATATTTGACTTATATAGTAAAACAACATTTTTTTTCTTATGTGTGTGGAAATTAAACAAGGAAAAAAAACAGTAGAAAGACTCTAATGACTATGTTTAGATACCTAAATTGATAGACTTTCATTTGCAACTAATGATCTCTACATTGCATTTTTTAAGAGGACTTCCTTTTTTTTTTCCCCTCTAATATCATTCTGAATATTTACTTTACTTTCCTGATTACATTTAGCCTTTCTAAATGCTTATTTTAATGAATAGGAAAACCTGGCTACCAAACTGTCAGTACCTACCGTACTTACTTCCATTTAACTCCATTCAAACATGCCAACCTCTTACATTAAAAATAAAATGCAGCATGAACAGTGAGATATGTTTTGCAATGTACATATATTACCAATCACATAATGTTAAAAGTTGGCTTCTGGAACACTACTGTGCTCAGCCTAGAAGACCAAGTCTTGTTAAAAAAAAAAAAAGTCAGAATGCATTTTCCACTAGAACATGCAAACTGAAAGAAAAAATTAAAAAAATAGTGAGTACTAATCTTTTTTCCCTTCAAAATTTGTGAAGAAAGGAGAAAATGCCGACATTGCACGACAGTTTGGTATATTCAGTCCACTGTTAGTACCTCTGACCCTTGTCATTCTGTTCAGTGCTAGTGTTTTATTGCTGGTGCATTGCTTGCTATTCATTACTGTTCTTCTGGGTATGAAGAATTCTTCTGGGATTTGGAACACACTTAAATAGGCTCACTGAATATGCCCAAAACTTAGCTGGCTTGCCAAGGCTGCACTGAACGGTCACAATTTCAGCCCCCACTCCATTCCTGTTGCAACACTCACGTGTATTGCAACTTCTTCCCAGTCTCCTACATTTCGAGCTCCAAAGCACAGATGTGTTAATTTTCTGAGAATATTACAAAGCTCATTTGCTCTTCCTTGTTCAAGCTGCTGATAAGAATGCAAGACAGCATGCGGTTGAGATTTAATGTAATACTGTCCATAAAATTTTCGGTAATTCAAAAAAGGTACTTGACAGTACAACAGGAGAAGTTGTACTCCTTAAATGGGTATTTTTGCAGTAAGAAGAAAAAGTCCTTGTTGAATAGACAGCTGCACTATGCTCTTGGAAGTTGTGGAAATCAGTACTAATATATTATTTCTGCCAACTTTCTGGAGAGAACTAAGACCCAGCATTTTAGGTCACTTTTCAACCTTTTGCTATATTTTTCCTGTACATCTGTGAAAATGTGGTACTTGGTGCAGTGCAACTAATAATACTTATCTCTAAAGAACAGAAATGAAGAGACCAATGATAGTTACTATGATAAGAGCTCTGTTTTTAAGATTGTATCAAAGGCTTTTCATGATTCATGTGAGGAAGAACAGGGAAGCAGCACCAAGTCAGCAAAGCAATCCATGTAAAACATATTTAAAAAAAAAACAGTTCATACAATAAGGCGTTGACGTTGTCAGCTGATACCACTTGCTATGCTGCTGCACCTTAATATGGTTCATTGACATCTTCCTGTGCACTGTCAATTAACTTAGTAAACTGTACTGCTAAGCAAGGAACACACCTCAACCAATTTGTTTGTTTAGACTGTAAATAAAAATGTATTCTGAAAGAGATTAACCCTCGACTCCCCTTCCTTTGAAATATCTAACACATTTCACCTCATAACGTTTCAGAAAAGAAATCTCAAGATCTGAATGTATCCTTAAATACCTATATATCCTTTTTTTTTTCACAGCCAACAGGCCTTCAAAACAGTCAAACACAGTGGGATGAAGGTCTGTGAAGAAAGAGGGATGCTATGACCAGTGACTGAATTCAGTACAGAAAATCCTCAGTTTCGGGTGCCTAGCTGGTGCACACACACAGAACTTGCAGGAAGTGAGTCTGACAACAAGAATTGATGCCCAGAGGAATTCCAGTGTCCTCTACTCCAATTAGATAAGAAAGCAGCTTAGTCCACCATTGGCAGGGCTTTGACCACTGCCTGCCGGTGAGATGTCCTTGTGCCATGCTGGTACCATGCACCTGTGAGGTTCCACTGTCCTTTCAGACTGCCTAAATTCACTCAGTTCCACAAAGAGCCAAGCAGGCTTATCCATCTCTGGCTTTATACATCATATAGCTTCAGAAGTTTTTTCAGAAATTCAGCAGTCTCCATGTAGATTTTCGAAGAGAAATCACGTATGGAGCCTTCAGGCTGCCTTTCTGAATTGTTTTTATCTGATTTATGTACAGTTCTGGAGCTCCCATCTGAGATGCACAAGGAAACTTCAGGCAATATGTACAAAGTTAAGCCCAAATCCACACAAGCTAAAACTGATACTCGGAATACAATCTTTCACAGGTAGCCAATACAGAAAGTTATTAAACTCTACCCTGAGTACAGCAGTGAAATCAAACCAGTTCCAGGAACAAATTTACTCCCAGTCCTTTCTAAAAAGACAGAAATGGGCAATGAAAAATATTTCAGGATGTAGCCCCCATATTTTAGAGTATTTTAGACATTATTTCAGCAGTCATTTCTTGCATATATTTTTAAAACCTGCTGTTTTCCTGTTATGACTTTTTCTCCCTGTTTCATTTAAAACTATGAAAAGGGAGTGGAAAATGGCATGGAATTAAAATGTCTATTCTCACAAGCAGGTGCAAAATAAGCATTCATTACTACTAGATCTTTGCAGGAAGTCTGCTGAATACTGAATTTATCGTTTGCAGGTGACCCCGAAGCGTATGGTCTACCAACACAACCTGAACACTTTGCCAAAGAATTGGAAGTTCTGGATAGTCTCTACTAAAAGCTCAGTACAGGCAGTTAACACCGATTCACTTCTTATGGTAGTCTGCTGTAAGGTTTTCTTGAGACTGAAGCTGAAAACTCACTCTCAAGAGAACATAAGGGAACATTGGGAATGCCAGATAGCTTTGGTTTCTCAGATGACTGCGAAAGGAACTGCTTTTGGTTAGCCATATTCAGATTCCTGTTATGACAGAATCACAGAATGGCTCAGGCTGGAAAGGCCCTCTGGAGGCCATTTGCTCCAACCCCCCAGCTCAGACAAGGACACCCAGAGCAGGGTGCCCAGGACCACGTCCAGGCAGCTTTTAAAGATCTCCAAGGAGAAGACTCCACAGTCTCTCTGGGCAACCTGTGCCAGTGCTCTATCACCTGCACAGGAAAGTGCTGCCTGATGTTCCAGCAGAACCTCCTGTGTTCCAGTTTATGCCCATGGCCTCTTGTCCTGACAACAGGCACCACAGAAAAGAGTCTGGCCTCATCCTATCTGCATCCTCCCCTGAGGTATTTATAGACATTGAAAAGATCCCTTCTGAGCTTCCTCTTCTCCAGGCTGAACAGTCCCAGCTCTCTCAGCCTTTTCTTGCATGAGAGGTGCTCCAGGCCCTTCATCATCTCAGTGGCCCTCCTTTGGACTCTTTTCGGTTTATTCCCCCCAATATACTCTTCACAGAAAAACTTCTGTAACAAAAATGATGCCCTGCTCCAATGTTAAGAGAAATTTCTGCTGGAATCCAGCCATTCCTTTGCTACAGATCATCAGCCTCAGTTTAATACTGCATGAAACTAATAGTTCCACTTGGTTTTCTATTTTCCATTGGAGATTAGATAAAACATTAGCGTTCATTAAAATAATGTAAACCTAATTACACTACTTACCCAAGAGACTCAAGTGTTAACAGAACGTACTTACAAATTGAAATACATATATTTTCAAACAAATTCAAACCCGTAAGTTATTCTGTAAGTCATTACATGTAAGCATGTTGATGACAATTAATCTGAATGCTATTTACACCTGGAGAAAGTAAAAAGGGAAGTAACGAACAAGTAAAGCAGCACTTGTCCATTAAGATTTTCTATTAACATCTCTACCAAAAGATGCAGAAGTTTTATCTACTTAATATAAGGCTGGTAATACAGAAAGTTTGTAATTTGAAAAGAGAAATCTATGGAGTCAAAAGTGAGCCACCAGTTGGAATGATTCACTAGAAGGTTCTCAAAAAACCTCATCTGGCACTACTCCTGTAAAAATTCCTTGTATCTTCATGCAGAAACATGCTTATTGTTTTTGAATCTGGTTTTAAGATTTATGAGGAAAGTGCATTCTAGAATTTTAGTTTCATATATGAACACCTGTTCTATTTGTATAAAATTAAATTATTTTGAGAAAAATATTTACGTTCTTAAAAAAAAGAATTCAAGAACTGGGGTTTCTGACTGAGATCCCTGTATAGACAAGTAAACGAGTGGACATTCCTGCGTATTTCTTCACTCCAAGGACACAGTGGTATTTATAAAGGTTTTAAAAGAAGAAATGGGATTCTGCATTTGCAGTCAGAACAATGATACAGTACCTGTTATGTGAAATAACAAATTCTTTCTCCCTTCCTCAATGTACTGAAAATATTTTTTTTACAAAATGAAGTCATGTATAAACATGCTTTAAAAGAAGTAAAATGGTTTCTTTTGTTCTGGATTTTTTGTGTACTGTACAAACTAAAACTGCATTTACCTCCTAAGGAAGGCAAAGAAAGATTTTTTTACCCTTGGCAACAAAAATTATGGAGCGGAAATCAGTGGTTATACCTTAGGTATTTGCTTTTATTTTTAAATTACTGTTCTACCCAAGTAGATTAAATAGGATTTATATATTTATTTTAATTATAATGCTGAACATGAACTTTTCATTTATGTGCTTATGAAGCTTTTATATAAGAATGCAATAGTTTGAAAAAGCTGCTTTCATAGCTGGAAAAATAAGATCACATAAAAAAGATAATAACATGCAATAATTAAAAAAGATGCTCCTTTAAATGGACATTCCTAAACATGTCAGTGTAGGAGACTTTCCTAGCTGTTTCTAAGTAAAAGAACGTTTCAATGAATCACATACTAACAATACATGTGAAAAAGAACTTCTGGGCTGTACTCAGTGCAAAGCCTGTATGTAGTGGGGAATCTGTACTTTAAAACCAGTGGGAAGAAGCTTTGGTACATGTCAAGGTGATAACAATCCCAGTCAAAGACTATCCAAAAATGCATTTATTCAACGTGATACAACTATCAAATGCACTTTTCAGTCAGGTAGATAATATGACAAAAAAGACTGGACTAGTAGTACGAATTTCTTTAGAGAACAGCCCTTACAAGAGAGTCTGTAGAGAGAATTTACTACAATTGCACTAACAGCACAACACTTTTAATATAATCTGCCTCTATGTAAATTTACACTGAAAAATGTATGTGTGATAGAATGCAAACCCTTGCTGATTCTGCCATTACATTAATCAATAAAGACTGAAGTGTTCAAAAAAACAACAACAAAACAAGTCATAATAGCTAGTTAAAAAAGGTGAACTTATTAAATATATACAGCTGATTAATTCCATGTATTTAAGAGTTACAACTTATATAGACTCTAGACAAAAGGAATGCTAAGTAGAATCTCATCTTTCAGAAATATTTTGTAATTGATTATTGCACTCCGCTTTAACTGTTACCTTGAAATCTACCCTAAAACAAAGTATTTTCCCAAAATACTTTTTTCTTTAGAATTTGATTATGTATGTCTCACCACCACTAGCCCTGAACTCCCAAAATGAGAAAGATGTGGAGAAACAGAACTGAAAGTGATTGGAGAGTTCAGAATTGAAAGGACAGATGAAAAATCAGGAATAACTCTAGTTTTAAAAACTCTTAGCCCTTTCTCCTCATAAACAACTTCAATAATTGCAGCATCATTCTGTAAATTGGTAATATAAGTCAAAAATTAAAGCCCAATAATAGAGAGAAGGTGTAAAAATACAGATGGCTCTTTATCAGGAAATTATTTGCAAATTTAAAAATAGTAAGGCATTGCTATTTACGTATCTGTATTTCAAATTACAAAGTGAGGTTTACATTGAAATACATGTTTGTCATACCTATATAGAAGGAATTGTAGTATAATATTTTAAACACCATTTGCAGAAACAGTATACCTATATGATCTTCATAATTAATAAAACTATCCCAAGAATATATCTAGCCTAAGCACACTCAAACCAATACAGACTGCGAATTATTAAGAAATGTTATAAAGGTGTTCTTTGTATTTCTCGAAAGAAAAAATATACATGAGAAACTCTGACTAGGTAACTGCAAAACAATTGGATGACGCAAATGATGCAAAACATGATGCAAATAGCTAATCCAGATTATGGATGGTAACTGAGAGATTTGGAGATTAGCATCTATACGTCTTGGGTAATGTCAGGAAAGGAAATTACAAACTACAGAAAACAGAATTCATCAGTAATAAAGATCACAAAGAATTCAATGTATGCTTCTAAAAGAGTACATCCATGAGAAATAGCTATATTTGCCATGTAAAGTAATTGTTGCTTTCACTTGCTTTCATATGTTTATATTGTCATATCTTAACAATCATGTCATTTTGTTTTGTTCTTTAATTTTATATTAACTCTTCCTCGTATATTTTTTCACCAAAGAATGGTTATGTCTTCTGAAAAAAAAAAAAAAAGCGATAAAAAGCAAAGGTTCCGTCCTGAAAATATCTTCACAATGATCCAATTCAACAACGATTCCAATATCTTTACAATGATTGCAATACAACTTCAATACAGGACTAAAAATAGCATTTCTAATATTAAATATACACTAACAAGCCTCCTTTTCTGCCAGTGGTTGCATATGTCCTAATTAAGTGATGTAAGTTTTAACATGCAATGTTTTGTGTTTCTAGTATGATAGATAGCAATGGAGAAGGAAAAGTATAAGTCTTTCCTGTATTTGAAAGACAAAACAGGTTGGGAATTTTAAAGTACTAAGAGCCATTTCTGAATAATTCCATATGTGAACACTCTTACTTTGGAATAAGAGTGCTTTGTTCCTGTTCAGCTTGACCCACTTTCCAAGTGTATTTAATCAGGAACAGTTTTATGTGTAAAGAAGCCTTTTGTTTATTCTCTTGATTAAAGCAATGAAGTTCAGTATCTAGAGTTTCTGATTCAAAACAACTTAAACATTTTTTTTAAATTAACAAGCTATGGAAACAGTGACTAGGCATTAAAATGCATTTCCACTGTTTCCCTAAATAAGTCATTTCAAACTTAAAAGGTCATTTAAGCAGTCCTCGGTCAGAAATTACTTTTTGCTGTAATTGGTAGGCTGTGGACGGTTAGTCTGAACTCTTTAAAACAAATCTGCTTTTTGTAAAACACAAAGTTACAGCCTAGATTATTAAAGCTTATTGAGCCAAAGGCTCAACTGGAGTGCCTCAGCACTTCAGAAATCAAGGTGTTTACCTAAGATAAAATAAAACCATGCCCTTCAGAGAGGACAGGAGGAGCTCACCCTTCCTATACTCACAGCTGAGGCAGACCCAGGTGAACAGACCCTGTGGTGCCAGCTTACGCCGCCGTGCTCATTGCTGTGCCGACCTCGCTCACCCAGATGACCTCACAATACGAGCAGTGTGAATTCACACCGACTCAGAAAATACCATGTAGACATGGTTAGGAACATAAAAAATTGGAAGCCTAACTTTAGGTGGCTGTAAGTATGTATGCACATTTGACCTAGGCCTGGTACCACGGCTTTGGTCACTTAAGTCTCTTGAGCTATGGATACTTGTGTACAAATTACAGAATCACAGAATAATCTAGGTTGGAAGAGACCTCCAAGATCACAGAGTCCAACCTCTGACCTAACACTAACAAGTCCTCCACTAAACCATATCCCTAAGCTCTACATCTAAACGTCTTTTAAAGACCTCCAGGGATGGTGACCCAACCACCTTCCTGGGCAGCCCATTCCAATGCCTAACAACCCTTTCAGTAAAGAAGTTCTTCCTAATATCCAACCTAAACCTCCCCTGGCTCAACCTTACCCCATTCCCTGTCATCCTGTCACCAGGCACGTGGGAGAATAGAACATAATTAAACACTATAGCATCAGCCGAAAGTCCACAGCCAACACTTGAGAAGCAGGAAGGATGTCTTGAGGCACTGTCATCTCTCCTGATCTTGACTGTTCCTTTTTGTTGCACAGCAAATGCAAGCAGAGCACTTAAAACAACTCAAGTGAAATCAGATAGCTTATGTCTTCAGTGGTTAACCCATTTAATCTTGCAGTGGTAAAGATAAGGAAAGTTCACAAAGCATGAAAGGCTGTGTAAAGGCTGTGTCTTACACATTGCCAAGACAGACTGAGAGAGTTGGAGTTGCTCAGCCTAGAGAAGAAAAAGCCCAGGGGAGATATTATACTGGCATTCCAGGACCTAAATGGGGCCTACAGGAAAGATGGGGAGGGACGCTTTGTTAGGGAGTGTAATGATAGGAGAAGGACTAATGGCTTTAAACTAAAAGAGGGGAGATTTAGGTTAGATGTTAGGAGGAAATTCTTTACTCAGAAGGTGGTGAGGCCCTGGCACAGGTTGCCCAGAGAAGCTGTGGATGCCTCATCCCTGGAGGTGCTCAAGGCCAGGTTGGATGGGGCTTTGGGCAACCTGGTCTGGTGGGAGGTGTCCCTGCCTATGGCAGGGGGTTGGAACAAGATGGTCCTTATGGTCCCTTCCAACCCAAACCATTCGGTGATTGTGAGTCACCTGTATAACAAAGTTATGTTTATGAAACACATATTGCTCCTTCCCAGAAATTCTATATGCTGCATGACTAACACCATCCAGCCGTTCATATCCAACAGATCTGTGTAAGTCTCCTATAAAGAGGGGTGTTTCAGATTTCACTCCTGTCATTAGTCATATGTTAAATGTTTGATACAAGTGTACTATGCATTCTGCAAGTTCTGTGATTGTTCTGTCTGATGGGTTTGAGAACAGATTAAAACTTCACATGATTTGGCAGACTACTCGTAAGACTATAGTGATATGTTTCAGCTTGTGATTGTTGTGATCTTGCTATGGGAAGTGCTGTTACATTGTACTGCTTCCATAAGAAATAGTGTTGCTGCTTTCTAGGAATTAAAAAATGATGCTATATGCCACATTAGCTAGGCTTCTTTAAATCCAGTCACATTTTATCTTGAAATAATCTCCACTGAAAATAATATTTTCTTTTTTTTTTTTTTTAACAAATTTTAGGGGCTTCAAAATATTTTATGTACAATCTAAAATAAGAAAAGTGCTGGAAATGAAACTATCATCTGTTTCTATTCATTGCTGAGCACTCTTCTGAAAGACAAATGTACATTGTTGTATTAAGCAAAACAAAGCACTTTTATTTAACAACTAAACTTTTATATCAGTGCTTTTATTATCCTGAAGTACTGATCTGGACTGATCTGTAACTATGTTTTATTTTAGAGCAAGCATAGCAGAATCTCTTCATGTAATCATGCAGCACACTGTATAAACTCTTCAGATCTACATGAGCCATCAACAATTGAAAAATACTGACATTATAACAATGGAATAATGTTTTTTGTTTTGGTCTATGTCCTTTGAACTACTGAAAAACACTTCTCACAAGTACTGCAGAAGAACTTAATTAAATTATGGTAAATCAAACATAGCTTCTTTTTGATGTTACGACTATAAAATAAGTATCAAGAAGAGCAACATCCTAGCTTGGAAATTTTTAATAATAAAAAATAATTAAGTTCTACTGATCTATTCAATGAAAGAATACTACATACTTAATATACTACTCACCACTTGGGCACTCTTTTTATTTTATATATGCAATTAACATATCTTGACATTAATGCGTTATTTATTTTCAAAGTATTTAAAATATATTAAAAGTAGGAATAAATTACTTGTTCGGAAACCAAAGTCTGCTTGAGGAAAAAGTCTTTCAAGCAGAAATACTTAATACACCAAAAAAGATGCTGGGTGATATTAAATTGTACTTTATACCATGAGCGAAAAATTCAATGTTTGTTTTATATAGTTGACTAAATTTTCACTCACGAGTCACATTCTTACTGATCTGAAATACGCTTTTGTGTTTTCCTTCAGATGTACTTCACCAGTTTTATCCCACTGTCTACACTTATTTTTGAAAGTCATTTGTGGAAAATATTTTCATTTAGTTTCAACTACTGATAACAGCACTGGCATGAAAACACATCAGTACTCCAAACATCTTTTTGCTGAAAAATAAAAAGATAAATATCAGCATTTAGTCTTTAAATAGCCCTCTAATTATAATATGGTATTCTTAAAAAAAAATGCAAAAACTACCCTGTACAAAGGAAATAATACATACCCCATAATCACTGAATCACAAATTGCAGTCACGGAAGGTGATGAGAAAGTTTTCCTTACCACCAGTATTAAGAGATGCATGATTGAATACAAAGCATGCTTCTTTCTTTAAAATTCACTGTCACTTTCCAATGAAAAGTTTCTTACACATTTGCCAACATTAAAGCTCAAAGTCGTGGATATTAGAAGTTGCCCGCGAAACAACTGAATATTACTATGAAATGAAAATTTCCACTTTCAAGTCATATTTACATTGGTTATTTTAACTTCAATCAACTTGTTCTCTTTTGTATCCACACAGAATTTGTCATTATAACTTCTAAGTTATAATGGTATTATTAGACTGGTATTAAAAAGCTAAAATAAAAATGCTCTATCATGAAGAAAAATACTGTACCGATGGTTAATGTTTCAGTAGCATAAAATTACCAAGTAGAGAAGAAACTGTCCAGTGTACTGATACAAGATGAGCTGTATCACTAGAGCTAAAGAGAACATCCATCAAGTTTTAATGTAAGATCAGAGAAAAGGAAGCAACAGGGGACCACTCTATTCCCAGAAGTCAATACAAGATATTTGATTTGTGCATGAAACTACTGGATCACCGTTTTCTATCCACCTTACTTAAAGAGTCTGACTTCTACATTATAAACTAAAATGTGAGTGTTTCTCTGCGGTGTTTAAAGGATCACTTTTATAAGTCAGTATTAGACCACGTGATGCTGTTAAGAATTAGTGCTTTGGGGAAAGACTACAGATCAACCCACAATACCTGTTGCTTTTTATGTAAGGGAAAGAGTTATTTAGCATGCACAAAATTGCAGCAGCTGTGGAAAAACTCATCACAAACAGTGAATGAATTGCTAATTAGAAATGTTAAGAAATAGCCCCTGGGAAGCTGCCCAAGACATTTTTATCCATAAGCAGTGTGACTGTCATTTTTAATTAAAATTTAGGATGACTGTCATAGATATGCAAGAAACACAAGAGTGGTTAATCACAGCCTAATAGAGCAGAGAAGTTAGAAGCTAGCCTATAAACAGATTATCAAGAAGAGAAAAATTAAGAAGTGAAACTAACAGAAATATTTTGAGTTTACAGAAGAAGAAGAAAGAAGGACAGATAATAGATAAATTCAAATAATTATTTAGTATTTTAGAAGTAATTCAATGCCATGCAGGTATGGATAGCAAACGAAACACAAGGTAAGCGTATTTTTGGAGGAAGTAGAATCTGGATTTACAGCATTTACTTCCTTACTACTGCTGCTCCCTAAATGTTTAGTTGCTTGTTTAGTGAGTAAAATCAGTCACAGTCAGGTCAAACCATCTGTAGAAAGGGAAGTAGGAGAGTATGTAAAGGAGACAAATGCCAGTCTTTCTTTTCATTTAAGCCAGTGCTGCTTTAAAAAGATTTCAGACAAATTGGGAAGAATTCATATTGTACACTGTATTTGAATTCATTTCCTCCTTGATGATGAAGGTGAGATATCACCATACTTTTTGCATGACACTCTAAGATAGGAGTGCTGAGTAGCTGCCTGGCTAGAACCATAAAATGTAACGTGGAAGCATAAAATGCATCATTAAATCCTAAATCAAGGCTATTAAAAAAGTTACTTAAACGACTCAGATGGCCTAACAGCAGAGATCTGCAAAAATATATTTTGCTTGTAACGCATTCCATTCATATGGTTATTGCTCTTCCTCAGAAACATGAAGCTTGCAAATGTAATGCATCCTTTCGTTGAGAATCTACGCATTTCTATATAAAAAAATAACAAGCAAACTAATTAAATATTAACAACTGTTCAAGTAATATATCTGAGATTCTAATCTTGCCTATCTTAGACACTTCTTAGATCTTGCCTGTCATACACGCATATTTTAGGACGGCATGAATGCCCGCAGGTGTCTCCCATTTCAGATAGACTTGCAGAAGGTTCCTGGATGACGAAGTGAGGTCTAACTTTTACGTAGCTCCATAGAAATGCAGACCGACACACCAATGTTCTGCCACTTAAAACCCATCTGTATGAGGAATTATTTGAGGAGCAAGAAACATTATCTTTTACCACATGCTTATGCTTTTATTCAGATAAGCTAGATGTTTGTGGTCTGGTATTTTGATTTCTAGATTGCTACTGCTAGATTGCAAGGATTAAGGGGAACCACAATAGCACTTCAGCCTCCAACCTGGCACACAGCCCAGAGATAGGACTTCTGGCTGGAGAGAAAGTAAGAGTCCTGTAAGTGTCCTGCTGGGTGCTTTCCACTAAGGAACAGACTTCTGTTGAAGATTTCCTGCCTCAGAGACAGCACATGGGAAGTCTCATATTTAACCTTCTCCATACCAGCCATGCTGAGAAACTTACCACAGTTTACAGGCTGAATACAGCTTGGCATGCGACAACTTTCCTTAATGTGCATATAATTTGATTTTACATTCTATTACTATAAATGCATTTTCTTTAAAACAGATGTGTATGAAAATCTTAATATATGGATCCCGAAAATATTTAAGTGGGATAAGGCATGTTTAACATAAGAAGATGTACATAATGTTCCCTTTGAGGGTCTACTGAACATCTTTACTGTGACATAAAGAACTGATTCATCATTCAGGTGAAAGAGTATATATTGAGAAGCTCAACATATTCTAGCATTCACTGCTGTTTGAGATTCAAGGTGACATACAACAGCTGCCATGAGGTGGGTGGTCTGAAAGACTTTTTGTTGGCTTGCTGATTTATTTGCTTTAAAGAATAAACTGATCTCTGCTTTGAGAAAGAAGCTTCAATCCCATTGTCACTGTCATGTCAAATTTTAACTCCTGAATACATACCCTGTGGGGCATGTGTGCAGATGGAGATAAATCTTCTGGTGCAGATGTCTGTATGCTCTGCTGAAGATAGTGGATGTTTCTCTGTAATATACTGTCAAAGCTTATTTACCTGCTGTGCATATTGTTGCAGCTCAGCAAGTGTTTCACCTCTGTCTTTATCTATATCTGGCTTTTCTGCTTCCTATATTTTTAAACATGTTTTTAAAATGTCTAGCTACCAAGCTGTTATGTGTTATGGCACTTACTACCAATGGTAGTACGTAGTTCTTCATTGTGCATGGATTTCTCTTTCTCTTCTAACATTGTATCTGATCCCTTTTCAGATCTTTCAGTTTTCCTAGATGCATAACCCTGAAGTGTGTCCCATACTCCAAGTAACAAAAAGTAAATACTGATGTTATATTTTCTTTGCACTTCAAGGAAAAAAAAAGAGAAGTGCTTGAGTGCACGTGCATGTAGAAAGAATCAGAGCTGGATACAGCTCTTGTCTGTATCAATTTTCAAATTTTACTTTTTCTGATGTACTAATAAAACTGCATTAACTCTACACATGTTTATTTTAATGCCCTAATTATCTACAGTTACTAAAACCCCTGTTCATGTAACATTTTAAAATATTTTAAATATTGGCTTTTAAATTCAATTCAATATAGTTTCTACTTCTCTGAAATTAAACTTTAAGTCATTTAAACTCTGTTCCAATATAGATGTTTTCCCTCTCCTTTTGGCTTTAGATAAGTATATATTAATGGATTCAAAACCAGAAAAACAAGATGCATACATTTTAGCGAGATGCATCTACATCCATATAGGGCTGAGGGAAGCGGGGATAATAAAGCTACACTTTCTTAATGTGGTGTCAGTGAAGAACATCTATTCAAATACTCTGGCTAGAGAAAGCCAGATGTAGTACTAATGTAAAAATAATTCAGAGAATTCTGCTCAGAATGTGAAAATGACAGTTCCCATAAATTCTTTAGGCAATGGCAAACACCACCACTCAGTTAAAGCCAAACAAGCATCTGATTCTTGCTTTGAATACCACTTGATTGACTGTTGTTATAAACCATTTAATGAGACTCAAAAGACAGCTGAAAGACTATCTCATTTTAGCATTCTGAAATGTCAGTAACAAGTTCAAGAAAAGAGATTTAAACAAATGTTTCGAAAACACATTGTCAATATCTACCAAATATACTACTAAACAACTTTATTTGTAATGAGTTATTTGCCAAATTCATTAATCAGATCAGAACTCTAAAGCAAGGATATTTGTGAATAGCTGAGCCTTAATTTCATCTGAATTTTAAAAAAATTATACAATGTTAAACCATCTTGTAATTTCTCTAAGCATTTGGATGCACAAAAATACCGAACTGAATGTACAAATGTGTACAGAAGACACTGTATATTTATACACACAGATATAAATATGGGACATCATAACACTAGGTAATAAATATTATATACAGAGAGAGAGAGAGATGTATAAATCAATCTCTTTTTGGTTTTGACTGATCTGGATTTTGCAATATTGTCACAAATTTAAACAGCCACCCTACATTTTTTTTCTCTGTACTGCAGGCAACTCCTTTCTATTTGTTTTGTAACAGTATAGCTCTTCTAAATAAAGGGGGCCTAAGTGTAAACAAAATCATTAACAGGAAATAATATTCAGCATTTACAAAGTGCCTGAAATGCTGAAAGTCTTGTGTATGTATTTAATAATAACTTCTCAAAACAGTCTTCTCAAAAACAGTAATATCCCGCCAGTAATGCTGTGGGATAGGGGAACAAGGCACCACAAGACACAAAGCAAGCTGTCACCAAAGCCCTACATGGAGTCCTGAAAGCAGTACTACCTTTTAATAGCAGTGCTGACATAAAGCTGGTCCAAACTACAGAAACTGAGTTGGTAGTAGTTGCTCATAAATACTTTTTGTCTCCACTACAGTGTTAGTTTTGACACACTATTAGGAATGAAACAATTCAGGTGTTGAAGAGTGCCTGAAACAGCAGATGAGGCACATGAACCCAGTACGGTTTTTAGGATGATGAACAGTATTTGCTAGGCAAAAATGGAGTATATGCATTGATCCTGTCAGTTATGAGACTTAGAAAATTGGATTTTTCCATCAAAATTAGCTCTACCAGAAAGGGTGCCTGGATCAGCAGTTTTCCTTTTATTTTATGCTCATCATGCCTTTAAAGGTTCTGCAGAATTTGGGGATGGATACAGTACTTGCATAAAGTTTTCATCTTTTTCAGATTTCTTTGTCCTTAAGGATACATCCATCTTCAAAAACAATAGAAGTTTTCATCTTTTTAAGATTTTTTAGTCCTTTAAGATGTTATCTTCGTAACAAATAGTTGTTTTAATCTTTTTAAAGATTTCTTAGTTTTCAAGGATGAAGGCATGTTTTTCCTTTAAAATTGTCTACGCAAGAAAGGACTCCAGTGAAGATGTTTCTATTCAACTAGTTGGGATGGCAACGGTCTTGGAAGACTTCCCTAACGTTGCATGTTTTGTTCTTTCTTTCTGAAGATACAATCACTCCTTGGTCGTGAATATTTTCATTAATAAGGTTAGTATGCTTTGAAGTGGGAAAGGTTAGATCCACTGAATGATTGCTTGTTGAAATGATTTATGATCAATTTCTGTTATGAATATTTCTGTTTCTTAGCAGAAATCTGGAAAATGTTGCAAAGTATATGAGAAGAAATGCATCATAGTCTTTAAGTAAGTATTTTATTGTCGAGGCTTGCTGTAAAAAAATTTTTTATATTTCTTTCTTCTTGTTAGAGAATCCATACAAGAACAGATGTTCTCTTTTCCCCTGGGTATGAGTTAAGACTTTGATTATTCAGATTTATTAAGACTGTCCATATTCTTGTTGAAATAGAACTATTGCTCATTGACAACATGCACAACAGAGTTCTACATTTCTATTTCTAAGGAAAAAAGGCGAAGTTAAGTCTTGACATGAACTTTCAGCATGAATGTCAGTATACCATGTCTTCCAACACCACTACATTCAACCTTTGACATGAATGTAGGAAAAAAATCCCCAAAACATAAAAATCATGCTGTACTCAGTACAAATAAGAAAAAATACCAACTGACCTCCCAAGACCATGAACTGTTCCCTGCTATAAACCTCTTTTAAGACTCAACATCTAACATGGCACTTATAAAGAACCAGACAAATTAGGAAGGTAAAAAATAAAATTAATATTAAAAAGTTCTTATTTTGCAGTATTACTACTTGCTTGTCTTCCCATGTCATCTGGTTTCTTTAAGATCTCCAAGGTGCAGGAATGGTATCTTTCAAAATATTCCCAACACATCATACAATACATTCCTAGGTTTAAAGGGCTGACTGCATTAAGAAAAATCCTCAACATTCCTGAATTACTTCATTTAAGAATCTTATAACTCATGTTCTTAATATAACTAACCCCAACTCCAAGCAGCACTATCACCTAGTGAAAGCTAACCACCCCAGAGAGGTTAATTATACAGAAATTATCCCATAGTCTCTCAGTGCATAGACTTTCCATGCACAGCAACTGAAGTACCAGCTATATAGAAATGGCAAAAACAAGAGGACAAGCCTAGATTAATCACCGAGATGTGAAACTTCTGTTCAGATAAAGCAGGAGGACACAAGTGTAATTTCTGTCATTGCAATGATCTAGGCAAAGTATTTGGTACAATGTTGAAAGTGTTGATGGTACTCTGAACAGTTATCATGAAATGCGTTGTACCATTGAAATTCTCTCTATATAGGAATACAGTCCGAGTAAGGTCACATCTTTGCCAAACCACAGATTTCACTTAGCTTTAATAATCTACTAATCTACTGCATCTAATCTCATTTAGTCACGCAGGCTATCTTTATAATCAACAGAGAGAACTGCCTGACATACACTGCAGAAGAAATGACTTTTCAGGCATATCATCTATAGGCACCATTGATACAGGAAGAAAATGAAGATGTACTTACCAAGAAAAACAGAGGACTCACAGTAGTAGTAGCCATTGGGTTGCTTTTTTTTCAACATGGAGCAAAGATCTAAGCGATGAAGGACTTCATGTCCAAAATACTGGCTTTTAAAATCTTCATATAGGCTTGAGTCAATTTTTTTCACCTTTAAATATCAACAGAAAATGCAATCAGGCATTATGCTAGGAGACTGAATTTTCACATTTAATTCCTATAGTTTTTGTTTTAACCAGAGGTATAATTGGAATGGAAAATTGCTTCAAAATGCAAAAAGAATACTGAAACAATAATGTGCCAAATCTTCTGTCTCAGTTAAGCAGTTATCTGGTGCAGAACTTAAACATGGAAATAGAAGTGTCATTACACCTTTTTTCTACTCATCTGTCTTCAATCCTGTAGCTGTGTACAGCTGTGTACAACACTACAACTGCTTTAACTTCAAGTGGTTTGCAAGAGTCTTCATGGAACACCTAACTGGAAATGATTCTCTGTCAGCACCGGGCATGTTACTACACAGAGGAATCTCAAATGTTTGTCAAGGGAAGTTTTCTGTGTTTTTAAGATCACCGAACAGGAAAACACGTTTCTGTGTAACCAACACAAGACTTTTTATCTCAGCATATCTAAAAACTTACTTATATTTCTGAATTTTACCTATCAAAAAGACTGACTCAATTTTAATGATAAATATTAATGATTTAAAATATCAGCAGTAATAATAGTATTTTAGCAGTTTAGTGCTCCTCATTCCATCATGTTTTCAATAAAAATGATGATCTCTGTAGAAACTATATTTTCTCCTTCAGTATACTTCAACATAATGTACTTTCTTTTTTTTAAACCTGTTATGGTGTGTTAAGGGATGTTAGCAATGGCCACGGCCTGCAGCATCTCCACCCAGGGCTCCCTCCAGCCCAGATGCTGGAGCCAGCCCAGTGCCCCAGGGACGCAGGGTCTCTGGTGTGGAAGTGGGTTCTCTGGTGGAAGAGCCAGCTGCTCTCCTCTTTGCAGATGCAAACAGTAGGGAAGCTGAGCATGTGGCCCTGAGACACAGGTACAAGCACTGAGGACATGGACGTGTCTGGTCACATGCATTGCCACAGACAGCACTGCCACAGACAGCCCCCAGGGACAGGGCTGAGTGCGGACAGACCCCCACCCACCCCAGTGCCTGGCACAGAGATCCCACTGGCTCAAGCCACTGACACTCCAGGCCTTATGTGCCAACACAGCCAGTCTGACTCCAAATCCATCCACACCAGACCCCACTATCTGGTACCTTGTCTTTGTAGCATGTGCACAGGATTGGGAGAGAGGTTACGCAGAAAGAGAGATGGCTTAGAGGCTTTAATAAGAAGACAGGACAGACTGCGGTGGTCAGCCAAAGGGCTAAAGTCAGACGAGCACCATTTTACACACAACTGGCCACCTTTACAACCCCTTCTGTCTGTTCCTCCTTTGTTCCTCCTTGATCTCCTTCCACTGTTCATTGCCTCACTGCCAATGCAAACTGGTCAGCGGGATTAAAAACACCCTGGACCCTCAAGATTATATCCCCAACAGTTGCAAAGTTATGGTTTGCCTGCAGTTTCCTGATAGATCATTAATTAGTGAGACAGTCAAGGCTTGTTTCTTTTTTTTTGTCTCTGTTCGGTTTGCCTGACAGCTCTGTGCCTCCATACATTTTGTTTACATCTTTCCTTACTGTCCCATACACTATCTCTGTTCATCTGCGCATTATGTTTAATAATTCCTTGTGATGCTTCACAACTAGTCACATGCAATATGTGCTCAGTGGTGGTATTTCTACTGAGCTTTTTACTTAGATAACATTCAGAAGCACTATGCTTGAGTAACTACCTGCACATCTGGTTCTCTTTCCCCTGAAGTCTAATTTAGTAGAGATCAAAAACCATCTTTCCAGTTCCTTAATGACTGAAATGATGACATCTAGTGGTGGATGTTTTTCATTTAGGGTACACAATCACCCTGGAAGACTACATGTATTCCACAGTCATTTTTATTTAAAATATGATATTCTGTGGCTAGATTGGTTCCTATGTACTAAGGTTATTTTCAAATTAAATAATCAGTTGGTGCTCTCTGGCTGACAGCTCTTTGAAATGCATTTAGATGTCAATTAGTAATAAAAAAAAAGATCTTTTCAGACAGGAGAACACTTGTCAAAATGTGAAGCCTTGAATACTCATCAAAAAAAAATGACAAAAAGATAACCCATCCATGGTACAAAGAATAATAGCATTCACACGAGGGGGGGAACTTGCTTGTCAAAACCAGATTGGTCATGAGTGAATCAAATCCTGAATGGTCAGAAGTGAGCTATGTTTGAGATGCACTACAGAAAGGTATTTGGAAAAGCAGCCAAGGGAAAACTAAGTTTGGAGCAATTTATAGAGCACTGCTTGCAATGGTTGCAATGAGATGCAGATGGTGAAAGAAAGGATGAAACAACGCAGGTGCCTGGGATGGTTCATTTATTTGAAAGTGTCTAGAGCAGTGGGGAAGAAAGAGAGGAGTTATTCCCATCTGGGAAAACTCCAGATGCTGCTTACGGAGATATGCTGTACTTGAGTGCTTGTTGAGGATGAGGAAGATGCCTATGGAGGGACGGGCCTGTGCAAATGGGCCTGCAGAGGGCCAGGATGCCTCTGAGGCAGTCACTGGCAGCAACAGGGGCAGGCTGTGGGGAAGGGGCTCGGCCCAGGGTATATCTCCCTCCTGACAGGATCAGGAGCCAAGCTCCTGTCTGGAGAAGGAAGGGGAGAAAAGGGGGTGAGATCAAAGTTTGGACTTCACGAAGTAGCAGCAGCTGAGAGGAGCTGCCCGTCTGTGAGTGAGGAGGGTGAGTAGCGGGCAGGGAGAGGGCTGGGGGCAGGGAGCTGACGGTGACTTTGGCCTCTGTAGGGGAAACTGGTGAGTGTACTTTACTGTACTGATGGGTATTTAGGCACACATAGAGTAAAGCTGCATCTCTAAAATACTGGATACAAATCCAGTCCACTCCCAGCTTGAAGCCCAGCGCTGGCAGCACCTGGGCCATGTCCATCAGGGTCTGAGTATCTCCAAAGCTGTGCACCCCACAACCTCTCTGACATCCTGTTCCAGTGTTTGATCGTCCTCACAGTGAAAGCTTGTTTGTTTGTTTTTTCATGTTTTAAGTGGAATTTCCTGTACTTTTTGTGCCTACTGCCTCCTGCCAGTCAGTGAGTACTACTGAGGAGGATCTGGCTCTGTCTTCTGCACTCCCCCATCAGGTATTTATACGCTGTGGTAAGAGCCCTCCTTGAGCCCTCTCCAGGCTAAACAATCCCAGATCTGTTGGCTACTCACATGTGAGTTGCTCTAGTCCCTTAACCATCAGCACATGGCTGACAGCAAGTTTTTACCTTCTATAGTGTTGTCTCTATAGCTTGTTATGAAAACAGGTTATACAGCAGGCTATTAGATACCTGCTAGGATTACATATTAGATATGAGATTAGATTAATCACAAACTACACAACTTGAAAATAGACAGGACCTACTGCATTTGAGCTCAGTACCTAAGGGGGTTTGGAGTTTTTTAGCTATGGCTTGTAACACCAAGTCAGTAGTAGAAGGGTTCAAAGAGCATTATGAGGGGTTTGAAGGGTGTGATAGTACTAAAAGATACTAAGAGAAACTATAAAACTATTCCAACATTGCTGGTAGTAGCTCAGTTACAGCTTGCTTAGAATCAAGATGCATGTGTAGTTATTGGCTGCATTTTTTCACTGGAACTGTTAACATCTGTCTTTAATTGCTGGTGCATGTTACTTTCTCCAGGGTTGGAAGAAGAAGTGTTAACTTGCTGTTGTCAATTACAGTTAGTTCCCAGGACTGTTAGGGAGTTGCAAATAAAAATTTTCTTCACCAATAGAATGAGTTCCACATCAACCACAAGTTGTCCTTTGCCATCACTGCTTGTGCCCGAACAAGAGGACCAGGAGTGTTCTGAGACACATATGTCTGTTTTGTGGTACGCCGGGCAGTTTGCAGTTACTTACTACGACACAGAAGACTGCTCTGTTTACTTCATGCCTGACACACCTGATAATGAAGACCTTGACCTGCTGCAAAAAGTAATTGAGGAAGTTCATCCTCAATGCATAGTGACAAGTGCAAAACAGGACCAGAATATTGCCAAGTTCCTGACTGACCTAACGGCTAGTGATAGTGATAAAGATATGGGAAAACCAGAAATTGTCTTGTTTCCTAACACAGACTTTGGCCTAGAAGTCAGCAAACAACGAATCCTATCTAGGCAATTTCCATTCATCCCATCCCATATGACTGCAACGGAGAAAATTCTCTACTTGTCCTCAGTCATCCCTTTTGAGAGCCCGCTCGTTATAAGAGCTCTAGGGGGGCTCCTTAAGTTGCTAGACAGGAGAAGGGTTGGAATTGAGCTAGAAGAAAGCAGTGTTGTTGTTCCTATTTTGGCCTTTAAAAAGTTTGTGCTGTCAGATACTGTGAATATGGACCAAGACGCTTACTGTGTCCTGCAGATATTTAAAAGTGATATCCATCCTTCTGTGTACAAGCTGTCTAGTGGATTAAAAGAAGGATTCAGTTTATATGGGATTTTAAACCGCTGCAGGTGCAAATGGGGAGAAAAACTGCTGAAGCTGTGGCTTACACGACCTACTCGGAACTTGACAGAGCTAAACAAACGGCTGGATGTTATCCACTTCTTCCTGCTGGCTCAGAACCATGAAACAGTCCTCACCCTTCAAGATTGTCTCAGGAATATAAAAAACGTGCCTCTTATTCTAAAAAGAATGACTCTTTCCCATACGAAAGTTAGCGATTGGCAAGCTCTCTATAAGACACTGTATAGTGCAGTGTGCCTTAGAGACACGTGCCGTTCTCTGCCCAGTAACATTGAACTCTTTCAGACTATTTCACGTGTCTTCACTGATGATCTGCACTACATTGCCAGTCTCATCAGCAAAGTGGTGGACTTTGAAGGCAGCATCTCAGAGAACCGCTTCACTGTTCGACCTAACGTGGATCCCACCATTGATGAAAAGAAACGAAGGCTCATGGGACTGTCAGACTTCCTTACAGAGGTGGCACGAAAAGAACTGGAAACCTTGGACGATCATATTCCTTCCTGTTGTGTGATCTACATTCCTCTGATTGGGTTCCTTCTCTCCATTCCGCGTCTACCAACTATGGTGGACAAGAGTGACTTTGAAATTGAAGGCTTGGACTTCATGTTTTTGTCAGAGGATAAACTGCACTACAGAAGCGCGAGGACTAAGGAGCTGGACAGCCTGCTGGGTGACTTGCACTGCGAGATAAGAGACCAGGAAACACTAATTATGCACCAGCTGCAGACAAAGATCTTGGAGAAGTCTGAAGTGCTTAGCAGCGTGATCGAGTACACTGCGCACCTTGATGTGCTGCTGGCTTTGGCAGTGATGGCCCGGGAGAACTCCTACTGCCGGCCACGCTTCACTCACCGCCACGGCTTCCACATCAAGGAAGGGAGACATCCGCTCATGGAACTATGCGCAAAGACTTTTGTGGCCAATCCTGTGAACAGTGGTGAGGCTGCCAGACGAATAAAGATCATCACAGGGCCCAACTCATCTGGAAAGAGCATCTACTTAAAGCAAGTAGGTCTTATAATATTTATGGCTCTGATTGGCAGTTATGTCCCTGCAGCAGAGGCAGAGATCGGAGCAATTGACGGGATTTACACAAGAATCCACAGCAGGGAATCAGTTTCTGTAGGGCTCTCCACTTTCATGATTGATCTTAACCAGGTTGCCAAGGCAGTAAACAATGCTACAGAGAGGTCCTTGGTACTTATTGACGAGTTTGGTAAAGGGACCAACACGCTGGATGGGCTGTCCCTTCTGGCTGCTGTGCTGAGGTACTGGATCAATCAAGGAACCCGCTGTCCGCAGGTCTTTGTCTCCACGAATTTTCACAGTTTGATGCAGCTGGAACTCCTGCCTGCCACACCTCTTCTGGAGTACCTGACCATGGAGACCCACCAAGATGGAGATGAGTTGGTATTTTTCTATCAGATCAAACAAGGCGTGTCCACTGTCAGTCATGCTGCCAACATCGCTACGTTAGCTGGAATGCCAGCCAAAATTGTTGAAAGGGGAGTGGAAGTATCAGAACTGATTCGCAATGGAAAAGCTATCAAACGTATCGATCACCCTTCAAAAGGAGACCAGATGGAAAAATGCAAGGCTGTTGTGGAAAAGTTTCTTTGCCTGGACCTTGATGATCCCCATCTAGACATAGAAGAGTTCATGCGTAAAGAGGTGCTGCCTTCTGCAGCCTCAGTTCTGTAACAGGACTACGTGTAAAAGCGTGAATTACATGGTACCCACCATGTTTAGTAGGACAGTTCAGTAATTTAAGCAATGATGACTACAACTAACACCTCACGCTACATTTCACTTGTAAAAAACTGTCTGTAGTGTACGTCCTTTCTTCCTGTTTAAAAATGTACTGTAGTTAGGCATCTTTGCAATATGGTCTATGATATGAAAACAAGAAGGCTGAACAAGGAGAATTCAAGAACCTCTTCCACCTGTTGGCTTATATAGTTCATGCTTTTTGAGCCCCTGTTGTTAGATCCCCAGACTGAAAAAAATGCTGTAGAAAAATCACAAAATATTTCTGCTGGTCTCATGAGGCTGCATAAGCAAAGTGTTTATTGTTTTGTGTTTGTGTCAAAGTGATTGTTTCAGCTATTTTAGGATCAGCCTCAAAAGATTACAAATAAGTGCCTCAGACTCCCAGATCAGCAAGTAACAGTTGTCGCAATACAAACCTCTGAAGTAAAGGCTGATTAATGGAAATAGAGAGAGGGATTTAATGAGCTCTGAGGCTTTCCTTAAAACAGCATTTCTGTCTAAAATGCCAGAGATCCCAAGAGTTGCTCTAAAAAGAATGCTGGAAGTCAGAATCAGCAGGGACTGATTACAGGGGAAGCGCTTTGGTTTTACTGAGAATCCCTCTCTTCTCTTCAGGTCCTATATTATAAGACTATATATCTATACTGTCTGAGTATAAATAGAAACAAAATTACAAGTCTAAGAAATGGAAAACTATACTAGGGATTTAAGACAGAAACTGACATTTTATAGTCTATTTTAAAGTATTAAGTAAAAGTTATGGTTAAGGGAATAATAGCCATAGCATTCCCTTTCACTTCTGTTAGTGCATACGATCCTTACTGAACACAGCATTTGATGAATTAGTATGCCAAAAATATTCATGAACAAATTAATGAAGTGGCAGACATGATATCTACGTACCACAGAACCAATAACCTTCCCTGCAATGGGATAAGCGCCTGAGATTCCTTATCTAAGAGTAACACAGAAGAGACATTAGATTTCTAGCCAACTGCCAAAACTTGCTATAACTGCTTACAATATGGCTCATAAAAGACAGCAGATACATCACATCTCTCTTCAGTTGTATCCGATTTCAAGAACAAAAAATATTAATGTCACATACAGTGAGAGAAAAAATATATGAGAAAAAAATAATTATCTTCACACTATCAGTATTAAACTTCTTATTTGTTTGGTACGTCTCACTGAAAACAGCAAAAAGATGTATGTGTCCACCACAAGATGTGAATTCAGAGACACTGCTTTGGTTTTGATTCAGTGCAGAATTTCTTCCTTTATGATGTGCTTTCCTATAACAAAATAAGTAACTTTTGTTATCTCTAATGAAATTAGGATAGTGACACAAGTTTAACACAATTTACGTTAAAAATACACAAGTAAATGACTGAATCATACAGTTGCTATTTTCAGTGCAATCATAATAATACCGTCTGCAAGACAATATCTAACACGTTGGCAATATTACCACTGAAGTTGAACGGTAGCAGTGTACAGGCCATGCACAACTCTTACAAGTGTTTTAAATACAAAAGGATTTTTCTCACTAATGTATTTTACTAATTATACATGCAGCACTCCACATATGTACTATATATTAAATATATTAAATATATACATGATATTTTTTGAATACTTCCTTGTCAGCCTCTGCCTAGGCTAAGGATACTCTGCTTATTAACCAAGTAGATGCCATCTGAGCAGTTTAGCTGTCAGTCATCTACTTACAAAATCCATTTCACCGTATCTGCAGTTCTGGCAGCACCATGTATCAAAGGATCTCCAAATGTCATACAGCATTTATCAAGGGTGCCTCACACCACTCCCTGAAATGAACAGCAGTCTGGATGAATGAAAAACAGAGGGGTTGTGACTGACCTCCAGCAACATAGCAGGCTCACGGGGGAAGCGGGAACAGGAATGTTTTCTTTAAGTGGAAAGTTCCAATTGCTTCTTTCACTGTTTCATTAGGTTCTTTGTACAGAAGATAATGTCACCAATCCAAGATTCTTATCATCCAGTCAAGTGTGGAAACAACTAAGCACATGCAACTATATTATCTCCTTTTATCTCCTTCCACAAGGACACCCACAGGCAAACCGTGCCTTCTTAATTTTCAGTGGCAGGTGGGGAAGTTTTCAGTGGCACATGAGATTTTGGAACTGTTAAACTGAGTTCTGAGTTGCTGCCACTTCTGAGCAGTTAAGAAGGTTCTTTAACCTCAAAAGCTAAGAGTACTCTTTCCTCACGGACTTTACCTGAAATTTTTACCCTTTACTGATTTGTATTTCCAAGGATTTTTCTTTTTCTTTTTGCATTTACCATATAGTCTACTACTAGCTTAATACTGTGACCTCAAATGTAAAGCTGTTCTCTTTTATTAATTCTGAATTCTCACACTCTTTTCTTTCTAAATACCAGTAACAGCTAAGGAAAGTTAAAATATTTTTTCAGAACATATGCATCTCTAAATGCGTTTATCTATATTAAGCATTGAAGAAGTTTTAATTTTTTATCCAAAAGCAAACGTTGGTGGAACTCAGATGTCATTATTAGGAGGGTGTCTTAAGGTATTGCTTCAAATTAGAAAACACACATTTTAACAATATTAAAATAGTTATGAAGCTGTAGCTGTGAACCATAGTCAACTACTTCACTCTATTTTCTCTTTTACATGTTTTCATGCAAATTTCATCCACCATTTCTTGTTTCTCCATCCCCATTTTCGTTTTTCATACTGTTGAATGATCTGAGAATGCAATTAAACATTACATTAAAATGTTCTACAAAATAGTTATTCCTTTTGTGCTTCATGTTTATGTTTATTGTTTTCAGTAAATGCATGAAACTGTCTTACTGAATGCATAGACACAATGCAACTAGAAATAATGGTTATGATGCTTATGACAGAGAGTGGATTGACAGAGAAAAACTCCTGTTAAAATAATCTACAGATTTTTAATATATAATATCTTTCCAAACAGTGTATCTTTAGAATACTGTATGCATTATCCAGTATTGTGGAGGACTAAGGAAGATGATTTGGAATGACACTGACCTGGTTCTGTCAGTAGCCATGAATATCAGAACACAGAAAATATGTATCCTGGCCAATAGTTCATGAAAGGCAGATAAACATTAAAATAATAAAAAACAGCTACAAAAAAAAAAGGAAAAAAAAGCACCCTGGTTATCTGACAGGTTTTAACAAAACAGTTAAATTAATATTCTAGAAGAGACGAACTTTTAAAAGCAACTGTTAATACAAGCAAAAGCTTATTTGAACTTACAGTTTTGAGAGCTGTAACATACCACCTACAACCTGTGGACAATTTATTTCTTTTTCAGAGCAAATATGGGTTATGTCTGAAGTTTCTTGATGTATCTCAGAACTCACTCCATTCTTCCAAATGATTTCACAATACTATTTAATTAAAATTTGCACCTTTATTATTTGTAGAGGTTTTTTTTTCTAATGAAAATTTAAAGTATTTTTCTTAAATGGTTGCTAACTCAAAATATTTATACTATGCACTTTTTAGTTCTTATTTTTAAAAAAATATTTATTCTGAAAATTATTTTCCTGGCCAATATTGAAGGGTCACAAAACATTCTAGGCAATGTCAGCAAAGAAATTTTATGGAGATAGACCTTATGTTAAATACAATATTAATGATAAACTAGTGTGAAATAAAACCCTAGATATACTAGTATTGAGTCTATGTACTTCTCATTACAGTTACTGTAACTTGTATTTGTCTATTTTTTCTTGTCAAAAAAGCAAATAAATGCTCAAGAAATATATACCTGCAAGAAAGAATACAAATGGCTGTGTTTCATCACTACCCTGGAATTCACCAAAGCATATTCAATCGAGATAAGTGACAGTCTGCATATTATGCATTATCTAAATACAAATTCTACTGTTCGTTTGCTTACTTTCATACAGTAACAAAACAACAGTATTCAAACTGCATACAAACAGTGTGACAGCATTTATAAATATATAATCTATATCCTAATACTAATTCTGTAATTTTGAGCAAATTCTTACATCCCTTGGCTTTGCATAGTTTCACACAAGAAAAGAGACCATGACTTTACTATATTGAGAATGTCAAGTTCATTAACCTGCAGTACAGTACAGGATTGCTGTTTACACGGTAGATGTACTATTTTTTTTTTTCTAAAATATCAGTATTTTAAAGTCTTACCTCTTCAGCTGGATACAAAGACGTAATAACTACGATGCTACAGCATAAGCAACTCCTGTGTTTGTCTCCAAATTAAACTTTCTAGATTGCTGCTGAGCTATGTGAAATGTGAGCTCACCTCCTTACGTAGCTGTGTTGATTTTGACAACTTCATGAAAGTCAGATGGGGTTTAAAAGCTCTTCCTTCTCCTGCCAAGATGCCTTTTTCTTGAAATATCTTCTTCATAGTCTCTGAGGGGGGAAGAAAAATATAGAGGAACTCAGATACTAGACGACAGAATGCTTAAAATGTGCAACTGGAGCATGAGTCACAGCCACACCACATTAAAAGAAAAAACAAAAAACAACCAAGAGTACTATCAGGGAGAGAGATTTCTAGTTAGCTTCAAAGGTGCATATTATTCCATATGAAAATATTCTTGCATTTACAGTTAATATGGGTCACAAATTTGGCTTTATTAAAATAACGGCAATTAAAAAGCTGTTCATGCTGTCTGCCTTTGCAATCAAATTAGAAACTTCACAATAAAATGGTTCAGGAGTTACTCTCACTGAAAAAATTTTGCAAACTTCAGGAAAACTCTGAGTATATAATGGAAATTTCCCTCTTCAAAACACTTTTCTGTGGCAAGCTCTACTCTCTGTATTTGGGTAATCTCCCACTTAGACCAAAGGAAATTTGAAATTGGAAGCTATAAAATCTGGCGCTGAGCTGCCGTTTACATGGCAGAGTTGGAGGACACATCAAGTATACTGAAGTTGGATGATTTTTCCTATGCTTTTCTTAAGTTTCACTTGCCTTTGAAGCTCACTTCCTATTTTTAAAGTATACTTTTACCTATCTACAGCAAAGGCCTAAGCAACTCTACTACACAGACCTAGCTTGCTATTTTGCAGCTTATCTGCCCAATACAGTATTTCATTTCTTGGAAACAAATGTCAGTGTAATTTTTGAACTGTTTCATTTTTTAACTGAAATACTTTATAAGAAAAATATCTGTTGTAATTTTGAAAATAAATGTTTTAGTAAATTAGTAAAACCTATGGAAAAAATAGTGGTAAGTGGACAATTTCAGTTACTGAGAAACAGAAAAACTAAGTTTTTTTCCTTCTTTGCAAATACAACTTACTTACACTGTTTCTCTAGCTCTAAGTCTAGCTGACTCACACTGTCCTTGAGCTAAATTCAGAACAGGGGAAAAAATCAATCCTATCACATGAATTTAATCAACCCTTACTATAATGATGTGTTTGCATTACAGTGTATTATTTTTTGGCTACATGTTTCAGCTGTAACAGAAAGAATCAGTGCATTATTCTCTCGCCTGGAAGAAAATGCATTACACTGGGAAGTGAACAGCAAAGATGGGTGAAAAAAATAGGGATGGCCCAAGGAAGAGGAATTCAGGCATATAAAGCTGGTTAGCCTAAGTCTGCCAGCTCGCACTCATGTAACATGTTCCAGAGTCCTTGCTCTTACCTTGTGTTTAATTGCTTCAGTGAGGTATTTGTGAGGTGGTTGGAAATCACACATAAAAAGAGATTTTACAAGCTTGTGCATTACTTCACAAAAGTTCTAAAAGAATCTCAGAGTATTCTCCCTAGGCCTGGAGATCAAAATTCACTTCTTGTTCTCTGCTGAGTATGATTTATAAACCTAGGCTCCACAGTGTATGCAGCTGAGGCTGGGATTTTGAAAGATGCCATGGAAATCAAAGACCCAAATGCCACTTCCTAGAGAAGCCCCCTTGAAGATTCTCTTTCAAGCTTCATTCTCCACTTAAAAGATGCTGATGTATTTTACAAAGAAGAAGAAAAAAAAGTATACCCTTTTTTTCTACCTCACAGGAAGCTGGAAAGTCAGTAGGATTAAAAACCACGAAGCATCTAGACTATGGTAACAGGGTCACATTAGTATCACAAACACTGAAAGTGACCTACTAGAAGATTTGGCCTTTTACCAGTAGAGCAGAATATATAATGCATCAAAACTATTTTGCCCCTCTCTTCTGCCGAACAACAGAAGTCTTAAAACAGTAAAGCTGATATACTTCAATTGAACAGAGACTAAAAGTAAGAGAACTCATGAAGCTCTTTAAGTCTTTCGTTGAAGTTAGCATTAGGTCTCTGCTGGAAAACTGAACAGCTGGACAGAAGAGAATTTGTTTGTATGACAAGGTGAATTGTCAGCACTGAAACCACCTTCTTCCACAGCCAAGTAAATCCAGGAAAATCCACAAAATGCTGTTCAAAAGATAGGTAACAACACAGTCACTTGCCTCTGAGGTAGTCAGTGCATTTAGATTTGTTTTCAGTCTTTTATTTTCCACACACTTATCACTGAAACTTATTTCTTGAAATTATTACTATACTATCCAGTGATATGCAACACTCGAGCAGTCAGTGGAGTAAACAAACATTTTTTGATTACAACTTTCATTATAAAAAATTGAGGAAATAGAGATAAAGAAGAGCACCAAAATGTATTTTTTAAGTGCAGGGTTCCAAATTCAGGGGCAAGATCTCTCTCTGCACGACAAATGTATACATGGCACGTAACACAGAAGAAGGTGGAGGTGTGATGCAGCCCAAGAGACGAGACACAAAATTGATCTAGACTTAATTTGCACAAATGAAGTAAACCTGCTGTGTTATGTTGGATGTCATCATGCTTTTCTCTGGTTTTATTCCTCTAGTTACAAGATAGGGTTATATAAAAGAACATATGTATGTGTATATATACATATGCCTATAATAGAGAATCACAGAATGGCTGAGGTGGGAAGGGACCTCTGGAGGCCATCTGGTCCAAATCACCCAGAGCAGGGTGCCCAGGACCCCGTCCAGGCAGCTTCTGACGATCTCCCAGGGGGAAGACTCCACAGCCTCTCTGGGCAGCCTGTGCCAGTGCTCAGTAAAGAAGTATTTCCTGATGTTCAGCCCAAGCCTTCTGTGCTTCAATTTATGCCCATTTCCTTCCTACCCCTTTTTCTTCCCTACCTCCCTCCCTCTCTGTATGCACACATATGTGTATGTACAGGCATAACTTATACAGGCATCTGTAGATCCACAGATATCTAGATCTATATATCTAGATCGACTGTGTATCTGTAGCTATACATATATGCCTATATGTAAATACAGCTTACCTACTTGTTTATTTTGTGTCTGCAGGAAACATTTCTAAACTTGTACTAAATCCCCGCAAAACTATTGTGGAGCTGTGCACACAAATGCTGTTGAACAACAGATTAACATATCAAAAGAGAAGACTATAAATAAATGTTTGCTGCTTCTTCAAATTGAGATACAGAAGTTCAAATCAAGTCATTTAGTAATGCTATGCATGTCTTTCTATGCTTCAGATGGCCTGCTTATTTTCTGATGTTGGTAGCTAAGTGCTGAATGAAGTGTTACATTTATTTAAAACTGAAATGATCTGTAACAAACCCATTTTCTGGTCCCTTTCTTTCGCTCCCTTAACAGCATCATTTGGGGACCCATTGCCTTTGATGTTCCAGCAAAGGATTAGTCTTATTAAAAAAAAGTTCATGCTACCCTCTGATACTCTTGATCTCATGAATTGTAGTTTTTTTCCTCCTAAAAAGCTCATTTCTTTCTGCCACCATGTCTTATGACCATCATGTTTTATCACTCACCTCTCCAACTAAGATCTGTAGTGGTGAAGATTGGCACATCTAGGGGTCTCCCCCTAGCCCCTTTAAGCCCCATATCTTCGCTTTGTGCTAAATAAACCAACTTTATTTGCTATCTGCTTCTATTCATCTTTCTAAATTCATATTTTTTCATACCTGGGAATTCTAGTAAAGAAAACACATAATGAAAAACTGGGAGAAAGTAGAAAACATGAATTTACAGAGAGATTGCCATTTTAAATGTGATTGATTTGCACATGTATGTGTCCACACGCTCCTATGGTCATCAGACATAACCTTCTACCACAGCTTTGTCATGGCATAGACTGGCTCAAGAGACTGGCCACACTTGCTGGCACTACAGATGACTCCAGTTTTGTAGTATTTGACACTTAAGGAAAGCATGACATTCTACTGGTTGAGTTACAGACATAACTACCAAAGTGTTCCCCTCCTCAGAGATTATGAAAACAGAAAGAAATCTGAGGAGATGGGCAACGTGTGTGTGTGTGTGTCAGGGAAGAAAGAAAGGGAAACATTATCCTGAGAGCACAGGAAGGGTAAAAGATAATGCAATGCTATTAATATCCACACAGCCCTTGGAAGAGGTGGTTACAAGGAGGGTTTTAAAAGAACAGGGGAAGGACGAATGGACATTGTGGGCAAGAGAAGACTTATGGGACAGCATGAAAGTCGATTCAAAGACTGAGCAAGTATATGAAGGTTAAACTCCATGATGAAGATTGCCCAAATTGGAGTAAATTAGAGAGGCCAGTTGTACGAATGATAGATCGGTCTTAACAAATAAGGATCTGCCATTTTTACCCCAGACTTCAACGTTACTAGCTGGACTGGAAAACAAAACAGAATCTGTGTTTTCCCTTATTAGTTTCAGGCTGACCAATGTTTGCAGCTTCAAAGTGTACCCTTGAAAAATTAAAGCTATTTTTACATGCTCAGTGACTTCCTGGAACAAATTTTTGGACAGCTTTCAGAGCATCTTTCATGCAATTTGAAGTACTCTGCAATACCATTTTGTACGTTATTTTTATAATGTCAAAATTACTGAATGTCATCTGCATCTCTTCCATTGGATGTGGCTGAATCCATTAGACAACTGTTTTCCCATAATTGGACTTGAAATGTGATATATCACAGAATGAAGCTTGCTCAGAACAGCTATATACTGGAAAGGCTCAAAAGTTAAAGATCAATACAGATCAATAGATCAATACAGAATGATTCACAGAAAAGCTGCACATTGAGCAATATTCCATAAGTAAGTAGCAAGCAGCTTTCTTTTCCAAGATTTCACTAAATATGAAAAACTACTATGTACACAGATTTTCTTCCAGTCTATTAATTTTTGCTTGTACCTCAATTAAAAGATACAGAATTTAGAAACAGCATTTTGTCTCTTTATTGAAACATTTCTGACTATACACTTAAAGCTGAAGACAGAGAGGAAGCTAAGCATAGCTAACTCACGATTATAACTTAAGCATGTCAAGTCATGTTAAAATTGTTAAGTTCTTCAGTTGTTTGTTTGTATTTAAGAGTATTTTAAGAGTATAGAGAGTGTTGGCTACCACTTGGTAGAAGTTTGTTTTTTACAAAGAAGCTTTTTAGTTACCCTTACTTTTTGTAATAGTACTGAGCATAACAAAGTACTAAGCCTCACAAGGCCCAATATCTAAGCCAACAAAATCTAAACCAACCACTTCAGATGGTAAGATTTTCCACAAGCTCATCTATAAATCATGAGAAGTGAGTACCAAACAATGAAAAAAATTACTTCAGAAATCACTTTATCCTTGGAATATATAGTCAAACACTGCACCAAGCATGAATCTCTCTACTGCCTTACTGCTAAGAGACCCTTAACACGGTCAGGAAGGACTTTGTCAGACTGATGAGTGACCCTAGCTACTGTCAGACAAGAGCTATTGACTCATGAACAGCTCAGCCATACTCAATCTCTGATGGAAAAAAAGTGGTGGTTAAACCAGGGTCAGTAACTACCTGATGTGCTTTTACCTCCAAAGTATAAGAAAAAGAAAGACCTTATTTATCTTTTCTCTGTATGAAAAGTGGCTGTTTTTACTCTGCATCATCCCTAGAATTTCTCCTCAAATATTCATTTAGCTTTGCACTGTGCCAGCAGGCAAACCGCAGTCAAGATGATTCCCAATGGTTCTTCGTGGTCACTTGGCTATGTATTGTTTAGCCTTTTCTCTAGTGAGTTGTCACCATACATGCCATACCACTATCATGTATCAGAGAGCAATGTGGTTCTTTCAACCACATATCATCAATATTTGTGGCTTTTTCTCTTTCACCCCATTGTTACACAGGGCCATAGATTAAAAACGTGCTCATTCATAAGGTAGGATCCAAGGAACACCTGGACCAAGCAATCCACACTTTGTGCACAGATGCCAATATGTAAGGTAAGCCTTAAAAGACAGTGGTAGTATGAAGGCTCAAAGTGCTGGACTGAAATAGAAACTTATGTCAGATTTCTTGATAAAGCTCAGTTCTCCACAAAAACATATTGTACTGTTTCATTTTAATAAGGTGTTTATCACAGTGACTGTTACTCTGTTTGGTTGTGCTGTACACAACATAATGTGAATGAAAACCCAAAAGCATTTGCAGTCTTTGTTTTCAAAGGACCATGGGACTCAACATTTTCAGCATTAAAAAACTGATGTGGAGATCACTGGAAGGTATTTTAGAGGAATGAAGGCAATGAACATAGCGAACAGCACATCCAGTTTCATTAAACAATACAGCAGTGATCAGCAGCCTTTAGCCAGATAATTGTCTGTGTTCAGACATCAGAGGGATGTTAACAATAAAAACTACCTCACAATAAATGATCAAGGAGAAATTAACGTGCAGATTCAGAGCAATGAACATGGCTAGCTTGTTTCATATATTTTACAGTTACAGTGACAATAAAAGTCACCAGGACTTTAAGGTGCGAAGATAAACCATTACAAACTAAAGATATTTCAATCTCCCTAGTACTTAAATGGATTTTTTAATTTTTACATCATATGACATGACTAAAGAGTAACTGACAAGAAGTAGAATTAATTTATCTTAGCTTTGGCCATCTGGAACTGAAGTGAACTGAATTAACTGAATTAAACTATTTCTCTAGGCTCTCACCCTAAAACAGACGCTAAATATTGTGATTACATAATCTTTAAAGAAGTTCATAAACCACCATCCTTGCCAAAACAAGCTGCTTTCTAGCCCCATGCCAGCTACCACTCCTGTCCTTTGTACAGACACTCATGCACCTTTTCAGTAAACTGCAGTGGGAAACTGAATAGGTTAAAGTTACCAGGCAAAGGACAAGTGGTTGAATTCAGCTGAATTCACTGTGTGGTGGCAGAAATCCCCAGCACAACTGTAATAAAGGCTACTTTGGTATGGTGGCAATGCCAACTTATGCTTGCATAAAGCTATAACGTATGTAGGGCAACTGATAGGCATTGTGACTCCTCTCCATTTCTCTCTCTAGTAGCAACTCTTAAGAAAACCAATTTAGCAACATTATACTAAATGTCATTTTTAGAAAACTACAGTGAGGGGAGGTGACTACTTGTCTTCCTTGTGCAATTCTAATTAAAATATAGTATTTAATCCAACAAGTCAACATTTATTAAAAAAAAAAAAAAAAGGATCAAAAGCAAATTAAATAGTTATCCACATAACAGAAGAGTTAACTTCTTGTTCATGGAATGCAGGCTCCCTCTAATGGTCAGAGCATAAACTCCATTGTTCATTCATATAATGAATACTGCAAAGCCTATGGTTAAGAAAAAACGGGATTCACCTCATCACTTTATCAACTTCAAAGAGCATTCTTAATGTAATTAGCAAAATGAAAATTTAAGCTGAAGAATTTGTAATTTTTCCCAAATTCACTGAGTACTTCAAATATTCCATAGTATAGAAAAGCGCAAGAAATTAATTTGTTTATTGTTTAAATCACTATATGCGATTTAAACCTGAGCTTTTAGCTCAGGATTTCTAAGAAGCTTTGGACAAAAATTGATTAAAATACTTCTCAAACTTCTGACTTAACACTTTAGAACTAATTACATTATTTCTGGTAGATAATTACAGGATGCTAATGTCTGCTAATGGGTTGCTAAGGAATAAAATAGCAAATAACAACATAAGATCCATATTAACCCTGTTTTTCCTTAACTTTTGTCTCTGACAAACTTATATTTACATTGGCATTACCAGACATGCACTTTCCATATCCAAATGTTATCAGTATCAAATTTCCATGTAATTTATGAAACTAAGTGGTATCTTAAAGAAAGCTGATTTGAACTGAGTATATTTTCTGTTGTTAACAATATTTTTCTTTCAACATCCTCACAGAACACAAACCAACAGGTGAAGTCAGAATTCACTTGAGAGTACAGCAGAAACCATGTATAACTTTGAAGTAGCAGAACAGTAATTCTGTAATAAGCTAAACTTAGTTCTTGCCAAAAATCAAACAGATTACAGGAGTGAACTCTCTTTACTGCTCCAGGGACAACAACAAAATGATTAACAACCTACAAGCAGTGTTGTATATTTTTTATTTCCTGTAAGCTTCAATTTTAAAACCACAATTTTCCAGGGACATAAGTTGTATTACAGACAAGCTGAACTAGAAGAGAGAATAAATTTTCAACAATTAATTTATGTCAAACAAGTACAGCATCACAGCAGTAAGCTGTGAGCAGCACGCATCACACAGATCCTGGTAACAGCAGCTCAGCAGTAAAAAGTTTCTGGTATTTTCTCTGGCAGCTGCGTCCCTAAAACCCTGATAATATTCAGGATACTATCCACAAAGCAGGAATGCTGGGTGTATTTTTGGCATACAGCCTGTTTTTGAAGGAATATATGAAATGTATTATAGAAAACAAACTAAATGGTACATTTTTGCTGATGTGCTTCTTTACATTAGAATGCATTTATTATTTCAAGAACAGTCTAGAAAGCACTACATGGTACAACTACGTGTGTGAGCAGTGCACAAAAATATAATCTCCATTATACAAGAAAAACAACTATAGATGAAATATGTGATCATTTTTATTGGACTCATTTTGCTGACAACATAAGCATTAAAAAACTCCACTGTTAGGCCTGTGCAACCTGTTAGATAAAGCATCCAATAAAACCAAACCAGCGAAAGGTGATATTATCAGTCCCAGAAGTTAAAAAAATAAAAAAATACTCATCCACTCTTTTCAATGGCTATGATACAAGCTGAAGGTCAACAATTATGACTGGAATACAGTGAGTGTATTAGAGAGGGAAAGAGCATATTCCAAAAATAGGCCACTCTCAAACAAAAGAAATCAAAGTCAAGAAAATGTAGAAAAACATCAAAGAAAAAACATTCCTATTATAAATTCTGTCAATAAGCTGTGTCAGGATTTCTCTTTATATTTCAGATCTTGAAAGCCTCGCTAAGACTTGAAAAACAACACTAAGATCACAAAATCTCAACTAAACAGAAATTCAGAAAATATGTGGAACATATTCAGATTTAATTAAAGACATTGTTTTCTAGACATTCGGAACTCAAAAAATATGCTAGAGTACAACAGAGCACAGTTCTGTGATAATAGAGCACAATTTTATCACTTGGAGATAAAAAGTTCACACAGGTGAGCCTAAGAAGAATCCAGATCAAACAAAATGCATGCCACATGTAGATAAAAATGCTAGAAAAGTAAGAGAAAAATATTTAAGTAATTGTAAACTGCAGAATGAAGGAAAAAAGAAAGATTAGGAAATGGGATTTTAATAACAACGCGGGGTGAGGGAGACAATGGTTCCTAATATTAGAGTCTAAAGCAGAAAGTGTGGTGACTAGAAATGATGGTTAAAAAGAATGCCAAGCTAAGAAAAGTGACATGAAAAGCCCACAGAAAAAAAAAAAAAAAAAAAAAAAGAAAGAAAAAAGAAAAAAGAAAAAGAGGAACTAATATAGGAGAAGAAAAACTGAAGCTGGTATATCACAGAATTGAACGTGGATATATGCTTCTTGAAGCCCTCTATAAGCTGTATAATCATATCCAGGAGAAAAATGACAAGAAAATTCAGATTTTCCATAGTCTTAAAGAAAGGCTGTATTAGGTGTTTCCAAGGTGTTTCCACTTCAGAAGGAGAGAAGCAGAGCACTCAAACTGTGATAAGACAATTCATACAAAAAAGTCATACACTATGTGCAGCATGAAGCTGAATGAACAAATGAACAGTCAGTAAAATAAGAGCTTCCAAGCAGAAAGAGAATTAAAGCTTACTAGAATTTTTAGAACTCTGCCAACTTATCTTCAAAGTGTTATAAAAATGATACACTAAAAACTCTTTCATAAGTATGCAAAATTGTACCATCAGATCTCTGGTTCCTTAAATTTGAAAGAAAACCATTAATATTTTCTTTTCATACCATCTTCAAAGCATTACTGATAAGTGGAGACAAATAATAATTTCATTTAATGTACTTGCAGCTTCCTGTGCAAGTACTAAAAACTCTTCCTGACAGCCAAAAAAAAAAAAAAAAAGGATGCCTCAGCTCTAGCATCCATATGGCATGTTACTACATTTTGAAAGTCCCACAATTTTTAATTTTTTTTTTTTAAAGGCAAGATGATTCTTGTGCATATGAAGGATCATGTAAAATGTCACTCTGCCTCAAGGAATTTAGCCTTTTTTTTTCAGAAAACAGTTATTTAGCGCAATTGTGAACTTGCACTTTTTTTTTTTTTACTAGCTGTATGCTTAGTGTTTGTATACTCAACCAGAAAAGGTTGGACAATAAGAAAAGTAGGTTCATTACATTAGATGCTTTGTGATTTGCCTCATATTCAAGCCTATTGTTTTGTTACAACGTCAATACAAATTGCTGTTTGCTGTAAATGTTAGGAAAACTTCAAGAAATTATTTTCTGGCAGTAAGTAGTTCTACTGTATTGTGTGTTATAGAACTCAACCATGAAATATAACAGACGAAGAACCTGCAAAGGTTCACCTTTTTTCCAGTTCAGAAAAATTCTGTGTGTAACAAGACACAGACTTCTCATTCAGCTTCTACTACATCTTTTCTATCTTGTTCTCTGGTTCTCCATAGTAGTAGGGATAATATTTCAGACAATCACAATCTGCCAGCCTAAAATTCCCTGTACTCTACCCATAGCATCTGATTTCATTTCATTCATAAAGGCAGAGGAAGGATGATTACAATGCATGTCCCCTCTTATCATATCTAGTTCTCATTTATACACAACGGAGGTGGTTTACTATTGGAAATGCAAAATTGAAAAATACCATTTTTGTTATACATCTGCCCTCCACTGACCACAAGAAGATCCTAATTTCTGAGGACATTTTTACTTTTTTTTCTAATTTGTGGATGTGATGGAAAAAAATGTGTACATCATTATTTATTTTTTGCAGGATTTTAAAAACATTCAGATCAACACTGTTATAATTCCATCTTTTTCAAAATACATTACCCATAGCAGGAGTTTTGGCCACTAGAGGACTGTCTGCTAATGCTTTGTAAGAACTGCTTGCAAAGTAAATGTACTGTAATTAGCCCTGTAAGTGCATCGTTATGCTAAAGGAACTATATATGTGATACATCCCGGAGATGGGGGGGCCCTAATGACTCCCATTTGCCTCATCAGTTTTGAAGAGTTCACAGAGATTCTTTTATTTAATATTATTTACTATTCTAAATCACACTATCTTGAAGGATATATGTGTATTAACAATTTATCTATTTAACCAGGTTACTTTGCGATTCAGTCTTAATGAAGACATAAACTGAAAACATTTAGTGTGTTCATTTTCCTCCCACTGGTCTTTCCACTAATTTAACATGCAACTAAGCTAACTTTTGAAAAAATTCTATTATAGTTGATATCCAGTGATTATAAACCTGAAAACTTTTGCCTGGCTTAAGTATCAACATAAAGTTGAATTTGCTTTCAGAAAATACAGGCTACCTGTTATGAAATAATACCAGCACTTCCAAGAAAGCAACAAAAGATACTCTGAAATCAGCAGCAATTGAGAAGTTGCAGCTCTGACAGCCAGTAAGGAGACGTTAGGAAAGAATATCTTAAGTCATATCCATTTAACACTTTCAGCCATTTTACCATTTTCTTCTGGTAATGTTCAGCTCCCTACCCTGTTTCAGAATTAAATCTGGATGAAACAAACATCATTGTATAAGTCTGCGAACTAAAAGACAGTCCGAAGGCAAGAAACACTCCATTCAGCTGGCAAAAGTACTGAAATAAGAAACATTTTCACTAAAGAACAATGTTAAATGAAAACAGTAATATACAGCTGTAGTTCTAATATAAGCAAAGAAAATTCACCAACGAATACCAATAGTTATACTTTACTAAGAAAACATAGGTTTGCTTGTTTGCTGAATGTGACTGTACCATGAGTTCATGCGCTGGGAATGACCTTCAAACATAAAACAAAAGTTTAAATCTGACCTCATCTTTTACCTAATGTTCTGATAAAAATCTGTTTAACTAGGCTAAAATGTATAGTAAATCACTTATAACGTCTTATTTCCTGTAGCTAAAAGATGTTTGGCTGAGTCTAGCAACTTCAGTTATTTTAGAGTTCTTAATAATTTACTATAAATTCCTTAAAATCAAAAGTCAGTGACTAACAGAAATCATTAATCTCCTTCCTTTAGAGGTACTGAAAGGGAACTCAGCTTATGCATGAACTCTCAATGTTCATAAACAGCGTACACACAGTATTCTGTCACCTTTAAAAGAAATCTAAAAACGAACTCAAAGACAAGGATGAGGAAGAGTATCTTCCAAATGAATGAAAAAATACTTGATACATTAAATCCCTAAAATAATTATGGTATTATTTGACAACCAAAGCTTCTCTGGAACTGTAAGCACTGCTCAATTCCTACCATAATGAATATTAAAAATACTTCTCTATCAAACATTGCTTAAAATAAGAAGGCATCGCCCAATAACAGCATAAGCAATTTAGTAAGCTGGAAATCTCTCTCACACTCTTCTCTTCAACCTCTCTTCAAAATATAAGTTAAAAAATACTAAACATTTTGGAAATGCACTTCAGAAATTAACCTAATGAACTGCTAGATAAAGCACTGTATTAATGAAGACTTTCTCCATTTTGTCTCTGTACTGGACTGCACAAGATGTAGCGTGACAACAGTAGTCTTTGCTGTTCCACAAAATGCTTGATATGGGTTATTGCACTATTAAAAAATGGTGTGACCTCACATTCCACAGAACACAAAAGATGATTCATCAATACTGAAAAACTCTTTTAAAGAGTCTTTTCAAAGAATAGCTGGAATTGCTGGGATAGTTTTAAAGGACACTGGTGAATTACAGACAGCACTGTTTACTGATAATTTTTCTTTAATATCTGTAAACAGCATAATTTAAGTACAGTCTTGTAAACGGATAAAAAAAACTTCACTGTACCTTGCTTTGATCTACATACTGTCTACTGTTACTTAGCTGATATTATTATGCCTTTTAATTTATATATTCCTACTGACTTGAGAACTGTATTTTGGATGTATTTTACCTGACTGGCAAATGAAGCAGCCTTACCTCCACTGCTAAGACAGAACTGAGAGTTAGTGCACATGCAGGTGTATATATATATATCACAGAATCATAGAATCACAGAATGGTTTGGGTTGGAAGGGACCTTAAAGACCACCCAGTTCTGACCCCCTTCCCATGTGCAGGGGCACCTCTCACCAGACCAGGTTGCCCAAAGCCCCATCCAGCCTGGCCTTGAGCACCTCCAGGGATGGGGCAGCCATAGCTTCTCTGGATGACCTGTTCTCACACTTCGTACCACCCTCAGAGTAAAGGATTTTTTCCTAATATCTAATCTAAATCTACCCTTTTTTATTTCAAAGACATTACTCCTTGTCTTACCGTTACACTCCCTGACAAAGAGTCCCTCATGGATCTTTCCTGTAGGCCCCCTTTAGGCACTGGAAGGCCACTGTAATGTTTCCCCTGGGCCTTTTCTTCTCTAGGCTGAGCAAGCCCAACTCTCTCAGCCTGTCTTCACAAGGTGTAAGAAATAACTTTTTTACCTGCTATTTCTGTAAGTATAGCTGTATGATCATTTTCTGTCAACTTCACAAATCCAACTTCATTTTTGAAATGATCGATTCCTTGAAAAGACAAATCCACTGTTTTTCCTTTTAGGAGATCTTCTACAAAATCCTTGCTGTCTGAAAGAGCATCAACCGCTCTGTCAAGAAGAAAGAAAATATCAGTGTGAAAGTCGAATATATTAACGTTTACATTTCTATTAATCCTTCTATACAAAAGTCTCAGAAAGCTTTATTAGTAGTTTAGTTTATTAGCTACTCAGGTACTTTTGCACTGTTTCCTATCAATGCAGTCAGTACTATTCTCATCATTATATAATGGGAAACTGGTTCATACGCCCTGTTGTAAAATCATGGAAACTACAAGGCAGACTTAGCAGCAGGTACAATTCCTTGAAATAATTTATCTCAATTCTCAAGGTGACTAGATAATAAGATGACAATATTTCTATTACTCTGTGCATCCCATTTAAGTAAGGCTCTAATTCAGAAGCATTTGGTTTTCCATTCTGAAAGTAGCCTACTTTTGTTCATCTCCTGACATCTCAGTGGGACCTGCTGCAGAATATTACTTAATACTGTAAACAGGTATTAGTGACATTTTATATGTAATATATGTATAATGATAAAATTAGATGGAATTAGATGGAAATTACTGTTAAGCTCACTGAGAGCTATCAGGAAAAGAGGTACCATCTAAATTAATGCTTACTTTCTTTAAGAGAGAAGTAGCATGCACACATAATCTACATGTAACTTAAACTGTAGCAATCCTGGTAACCTTTTAATAATAATTTTAATTAGCCCTATTAAGTACATGTACTTGTTTTGAATTGCACTTGTTTTGAAATGATTCATGAGGAAAAATATATATATATTCTTAGTGTCTTCTAAAAATCTCTCACATGCTCCAAGTTTTAGTTTTACTCAGTGAAACTAATTTTAGTTTTCACTAAACCGATGTTGACTTTATAAACACTAGATGGCAGTAACAGGTTAAAAACTCTCAAGAGTTTCTTTTACTCTTTCTACAGTTACTGGAAGAAAGCCAATTTGATTTCTGAAGTGTATCTATTTTTTTTAAGCCTGTACATATACAAACAACTCTACGCACTTTTCCATTATGTTTAACAAGACAAAGTCTTGATGAGAACCATGCAGTTAATTGAAATCAAGACCAGGTTAAGAAAGCATATTGAGTACATGACAAAAAAAATCTTTGATATAATTCTCCAGTGTTTTTTCTTATGACTTTAATTTACAAACTGGAAGTATTTTATCTCCTGTATGATCACTTTAAGCAACAATATTATTACGTGTTCTTTGGCAAAGATATTTATTTTTGAGCATTATCTCTGCCACCTTCATCACCTAAAGACAAGATTGTTCTGAGTGCCTTCCATGTCTGTTATACTTCAAGACTTTTCAAAAACACCATCTAATACTGATTATACCTGTCAGATTATTTCACAGATTATTATTTCTATATTTATTTACTGACATGAACCTGAAAATCATTCCAAAACAAATACAGATACTACAAATAAACAGTATCAAAGACTTCAGTGGGCTTTTAAGTACTGAATCATGCCCTAATACCCCTGTCTGGATTTTTTGCATCTGAGACAGCCACGGAAAGCTCTGGTCCCCAGCTGAATAAAGATCTCTATTTCCATACTGTAGGGTGTGCTGCAGAACTCACTGACCAGCCCAGCTCCAGTTGATGAGGTTTATGAAAGGTCAGTTCAAACAGCAGTGTGTTTTCAGTTTAGCACTGTTGTCGCTGAAGATTTAGCTCTACTTTTTTTTTTTTTTTAAATAATCTTTAAATACACTACATTATTTTTTAAAAGTTGTTGTCATCTCTATTGAGAATATTTTGTATTTTCTTTTTCCATCAATCATTTTATAACAACTGACAATTGCTTTGTAAGAATAAAGCACAAAGGACAAACGTTTCCGCTGAATTCAACAGCAATGAACACAACAGTGGTATTTTCTTCTTATTCCATACCAAATAGTACTTACAATGCCAAACAGTAATTACACTCAGTGCAACTACCCCACAAACATAACAAAAGAGCTTATATGCATTTTGCTCCAAACTGGAAAAGGAAAATTTTTTTAAAAGGCAGTATATTCTAAGTGTATACAAACAAGGGTTACAGAAGCAGTGCTTCTTGTTTTCTACATTGTTCTAATGTAAACATTATAGCATTTGTTTGGTGTAGCTTCTTTTCAGGAATTTCTGAACCGTTACTTTAGAATTCAATAGCTTTCATATTTATAATAAAAAGGTTAGAATCGCAGTCTTTGACAAGTAACAAGCAAAAGGAACTTAACGCTATAGTCTGTTAATGAAGGCACTTACTGGGAAGGCTGGTATCCTAATTTCTAATACCTGATCCCAAGTGTGCTACAAATGCATTTGATATTAAAGTAAATGGATAAAAGACACAAGCTGTTAGCATGGGCTACAACTGCTTTGCTTGAAGGGAGTGCTGTCATGACTCTTTTTTGCTTGTTTTCTTTATGTTATTTTAAACCTCACATTCTTGATTTCATACAATCTTATAAAAACAGATGTAACGTGCACTCATGAAAGCTAGACTACAGCCCATGAGTTAAAAAATTCCCATGCAAATTGCATGTCTGGATTCCCTTAGAAGGAGAAACCTAAAATACGCATCTTCTATTTCCAAGGCAAAAGCTGTATGTACTAAAACATCATACAAAGAGCTTTGTGCTGAACAGAATATTATGTTTAGAACATTCTTAATCATGCATTTGGACTTCAAATAGCGTCCAACACATTTCATTTCTATACAGACAGAAGCACTGTTGTGCAAATACAGTAGAAAAACTGTAGATATCTACGTAACTTAACGCATCCAAACTTTTGGATCTGTGAACTCTCAGATGTCTAGTTGACTAGTTGCCCTTCGAGAGATTACTGTCACCTGACATTACACACAGGTTCTTTTGCCGGTCTGGATCTGGATTTAATTCCATTAATGTGGTATCAAAAAATGGTGATGCAAAGAAAGGAAAAATCAAGTTTTAATTCTTCAAGTTCTCACAGAATATTAAGCAGAAAACATCAGTTATGAGAAAAATAAGAATTCCATATAATAGAAATGCAACCTAGAATACCTTAGGATAGCTGAGCTAGATACCTGTAGCAGGCACGTGGCCAGGAAAGGGGTGAATCCCTGGGGAAGCTGCTGCTGACTAGAGGAGAGCTCCTGCGTGCCTGGACTGTGGAGTTCTGCTGGGAGAGGCAGAGAAGAACTCCATAAGTAAGTGCCCAGGTGGCAGCTAGACAGTGAGAGCTGTAAAGGAGTTCAAGATGTAGCCAAGGATACTGAATCTGGCAATATTAATTTTGATACACAATTCAGGACTCCAGTCATGTGGAGGTATACTTGCCTTTGAGGTATCCTCTCACACTGCCTTTTTCAAAAGTTCATACTTAAAACCCTTAAAAAAAAAAAAGTGCTCACACAGTTGGTGATTGTTCTCTGCAATTTTCAGTTGCTACCAAAGTTCACTCATCAACCAGAGAAGGAGGAAGTTTGTGTGCCAACTCCAGGAGACAAAAGGAACGGGGAGAGGAGAGGGAGCCCAGCAAATCCAGAATCCTTTGCTCTCCTTTTGATTCCCTGCTCCTGGCTGTTTGGGTCTCTCCCTTCAGAGCAGTGTTGGAGGAAGAAGCCAACAGATTTGTAACCTCACAAAAGAGGTGACAGCATAGCTGCCTCAATGATTCAATATTACAATATTCAAGGAAACGTGTGAAAAAACAAGCAGGGCAATTGATTTAGATACATTGATATCTCACTATTTTTAGGTGTGACAAATGCTTTCAGCCAAAATACCTTCTACTAATTGTTTTCACTTTTCTGCCTTGGATTCTGGCTTTCCTATGAGCAATCTGTACTTTAACAGCAAAACCTTCTGCGGGAAAAATGATTCAATGCACACACTTCTTATACATATTATTTTGTAACTGTGTGACCATAACCCAAGCAATGTCTCACTGCACTTGTTCATTATTTGATCTAGGTAATTCAGTATGCAGACTGCATGTCTTCTAATACTGCAGAGAAAATCACTATGATATATAGATGACGGAAGCCCCCTGAAAGAACTCATCTTGGGGAGATGAAAAAGTAACGCTTTTCTTTCACAAAACTACAATATAAGAACTTTTGATTCATTACCAATTCTCTTCAAAATTGATACATAAGGGATGGAGGATTCCCAGATGTTTGTGTAATGCCATTTATCAGCATTTTAATTAACACCATTACAGGTACCCAAGTGTTTGTGATCTCGGTCCTGCAATTACATACAGAGACGTGACATATGTAGGCTACTGGGCACCACGTCTCAATAGCAAGTGCCAGGGAAGTCTGTGTGAAGCAGGAAAGGATGAAACACAAAGGATGTTTTCAAGTCAAATGTACAGCTAGACACACAAAACTATTATTCTAAAGATTCATAAATTATAGCTGTATAGACTTAAAAGTATGAATTTCTTCATATTAACTTGTACTTTAAAGTAGGCTTGTCAGAGAGCTATACAGCATGTGATAAACAGTAAAAGCCACCAAAGCACTGCATTTTTTATAAAGCAAATAGTCACATTTGACACTTATACATGACAACACCACATAACACATATCCTTTTCCAAAACTGTTAGGACTTCTATATGAGCGAAAACTCAGCTATTTCACTGAAGCAATATAAAAATTGTACTTTTGATAAGGCCTAATGAACACCTCTATTTTAATGTACTTAAATTTTGAGTAAAACAAATTCATTTAGAGGCATTAAAAACTAACTGCATGAGGCATTACCTTGCAGCTAAATCTTATTTAATTGAAGTCTTTCAGTGACAGTTACTAATTTGGCCTATAATATCTGCTGAGCTATGAAATTCTGAAAGCTCCTCTGTTGATCTGTTCAACGTTCCCTACAACAAAACATTGTTTTGAAATAACTACTTTAGCAAACATGAGATTTGAGCATGCAAGTTCAGCATTCGGTTATGAAAAATGTAAGGAAACAAAAAGAGTACTTTGTGCAGAGCTTATGACATACCCTAAATTAGGAAAATGGCTGATATTAAGAATAGTAGCCTAAGAACAACATGAATTAAATGTTCAGTAGCCCTAGTAATTTAGGGATGACAAAAAAACAAGCATCAATTACCCCTCCTAGTCTTTTTACAAACTCCCCCAACAAAACTACTTTTATATATTTAACACCAAAATACCTACATGCCAATTTCTTCTTCACCGGATAAATGCATCACCAACATGGTGACGTGCAGTGAGCCACAGCGAACCATTGCTTTGGAAAGCCTATGATCCTTTTGTATTATTGCATCTTGCACGGCCCGAATACCGTCAGTAATCTGGAAAGACAGACAGGCACAGAAGCAGCAGTTAGCAATTACTGCATCCCATAATGCAAGCGAACAAGAAAACGCACAAACTGAAGTCAAATGTTTATGTAGAAACCATCCTAGCAGAAGGAAGTTTTATCCTCTGATAAAGCTGTGCTAATTGGCCTGAGTAAACTCATAGTGGGTACAAATGCAGTGATTAACAAGTAGCAGGACATTTCCCACCACATCTTTACAGGAGTTAGGTTCCATAAAGTGACAAATTCCCAGAACAGATTAGAATCATCCAATTTTACACTGCCAGTAGTCCAGATCAGACGCTTCTTTAGGAGGCCTCTCTACTGTCTGCTAAACATGTATACTGTTATGCGCAGACAAGTGTCTGAAAAGATAAAGGGGTCTTTGCAGTATCAGGCACATATGGAACAGGCAAACAGTCAGTAAGCTATTTGTGGAGATTTACAATTCTGATTATACTGTCCAAAAGAGTATAATTTATATACCCTCGTCAAACGTTTTAATGAATCTCTGTAACACCTATACAGTTCTAACACCACCAGTCTTTTTCTTTAAAAGTGTTTGGTTCACATTTTTCTTCAATTAAAATGATTTGTATAGTAACACATGCTTTATAAATTGTATCCAAATTGCTTACTGTGTTTGCAGTTATGATACTTGTATTATAGTAATTTTTAAAACATTCAAGAATGCTTGAATATGTTAGTTGAAATTAAATCAAATAACCTTGACCACATGACATAATGAGTTATTTCTAAATGATGGTAAGCAAAGATAACACAGTCAAATCAGCTTTGGGGTATATAGTCTAAAAGAAGAATCTGATTTTTATGAATGCTTAACGAATATATTGTATATATTAATTTTTATAACAAGTAAAAGTAGCTGTTAGGGTAAAAAAAAAAAAAAAAAAAAAAAAAAGCTACAATTTAGTTACTCTGCTAATGATAATTAACACACAAATTTCCTGGAAAAGTACACTATAATGGGAGTGATCAGCACTTCTGTGACCCAGGTTCTTATGATGAGTTTTGCCATGCAGGAGTTTTACCTAATATATCTAATAGCACTTTATTTATTAAAGGTAAAGCACCATATAAATAAAAACAAGTTATAGCTGAAGAGGACCAACTCCAGGAAGGGTGGGGAGGAGGAAAGAAAAGTCACTTGCCAGAAAAAAAAGTAATATGGCATCTACAAAATCAGATATGTCTTTGGTAGCGTGAGACACATGAAGAAAATTGCACCAGCGCTCTGACTATAACTCTTGTTGCAGTAAGACCATTTCCTTCATAGTCAGAACTTATCACAGATACATGACACTTCTGTTGTAGTCTAAGATCGAGGAGAAATGTAACCCATGTTTACAGAAGAAACTGGTAAACACAATCCCTGATAGCTACAGTGTATTGACTGCATCATTATTTAAGTTTACAAACTAAAGCAAATGCAGTTACCCTGGTAAAAAACTAACTAAATAAATAAATGAAATGCTCTATCATAACAATTACAGTTTCATTCCATTTTCAACTATTTTTGACTACTGTTTCTAAATTTAATTTGTACCTGAGAGCTGGCAAAGGAAAAAAAAATGCGTGTAAGTATACACACCCTTCAGAACACATTAAACAGGTCTGGAACTGTGTTATCACAGTGAAAAAAACATACCCTAATTCAGAAAAAGATCAGTAGTACTCAGCATTCAGTTATTCAGCCAACACTCCACTTTCCCTCACCCACACAGTTTCCTTCAGTAGTACTTCCAAATCTCTTCCTCCTCATTTCCTAAACTCCCTGCACTACCCCCAGGTCCCTCCTATAGCTCAGTTCTGGCTCGGGCAAGAAAGAACACATGCTGTGGCTGATTTTCAGTTATCGGGGGTTGACTGCGTAAAAAATATGCATATTTTTATTCATCATCTGTCAGATCTCAAAGAACAGGTAATTGCCATACTCACACTGCAGCCTGTAACACAAGCACATTCTTTCGAGGCTCTCTTTTTACCACCGCAAATTCCACAAAACACCGTAGGAAATTAGTACCTCTGACAAGCTAAAACCTAATGAATAACGCACCTTTGGAAGAAGATTAACTCCAAAGATGGACAGTTAGCAGGTCCAGAGACAAGCTGTTGCTGAACCCAGCAGAGAAATACAAAACGAGCTGCCTTCCTGATAACAGCAAAATAGAAAGATGACTGATCATGTTCTCTGGCTGGAGCAACGACATTCTATACGATCTACACTGAGATTGTATAGAGAGAAGGGAGACAAGAACTTTTCAAATACATTTTTGTGAATTTAGGAATTTATATTTAGTGTGTTTTCCCAGAACTTATGTGATCAAAATGTAACACAACAGCTAGAGCTTAGCTGTGCTGTCACGACTTCAGACCAATTCTGTTCTCTTCGATAAATCCAAGGTGCATTTAACAGCTGAGAGCACTGAATTTTAATCAAGCTAACCAGGATTCTTCCTGAATCTTTGCAATACCTAGTTATAGCCCATGCATGAATGAAAACTTTAAATTGCTTTAACTTGCTATTTACATTACCTTATGAAATTTTATGTTGAATTTCAACTGCTGCCATGCTGACAACAACTTCATTTAACCTGAGATTTCCTAACTTCCATTTCCAAAAAGAAACGTCTGAAGGCAGATCATACTCAATCATTCTCCTCTCAGATTATTTTTTAAATTTCCCCCCAAACAAGGACTGAAATAGTGATTTCAAGGTAACCTCTCCCATTCCCTGGGATATGTTATTCTGAAGAGTAATAAATTAACGGTTCTGTTTCCTGCACAAAAACTGTACTGGGAAGTGAACACTGTGAGCTTTAAAGATTTAACAGATTAATCGAAATTATAATCAAGCCTGGAAGAACCCGAAAGACTAACCTACCAAGTGATAACATTTAACTATTCTTACAGAACCAATAAAATGTTAAATATAATCCCAAATTAATGGAATACCTCATTTTACTTTTGATGATTTGAAACATAATTAAAATGAAAGGAAGAAAAATGTTTAATTTCCAACAGGAACAGTTCATTAAATGTTTCAGGAATATTCTTTACTACAAAATGATGGTGTAAAGCTTAAAAGCCTATATAAAATATGAAGGAAGAGTAGTAATGCCTAACACACACTTCACTGGAATAAAATTAGATCCTCACAAAGGAAAGACCTCTCCTTACTCACTGAAATGTTACTAGTAATTACCAGATCCCCTCTGGCTATCAAGAAGCCAGGTGTCTTAAGTCTACATTTTGGCTAATGTTGCCTATACAAATTCCAACGTGTATTTTCTACTTTCATAACAACTCTACATCTGAGGCAAGTATAAACAAAACTTTTTAGCAAAGCCTTGGAATTCCCAAATGCTCTGAGATTTAGAGTTGTTCCTTTACCTTTGTAAATGATACAGGACCAAATACAGGGCGTATAAAAATGAATGTTAAGATTTTTTCTACTCAGCCAGCAAGCAATTCAACGTAACAATTGTGAGCAGCAATTCTCAATGATCAGATTATATAACCCTTACATTAATTGTTGCTGTTAAATCATGGAAGAGACAGGAAGAAAAGCCATTTCAGACCAAGATGGCATAACAAATATCTGTGTCAGGCTATCTCAGATCTATTCTGAAGAGGAAGAAGAGAGCCTCTGCAATCTCTTCTTCACACAATGTTTTTGAAGCATCAAAGACTGCATCGTAACTTTCAAATCTAGATGACATCATTTTCATTTCAGATTCTCTCAGTCTTTGACTTTCTCTGAATACAGTACAAATGTAGAATGAGTTAAAGATCACCAGAAAGACATAGCTTCTGATATTAAAATATAAATCTAAATTTGGAAATGGTGGTAAACTGTTGTTTTTAACTTTTTAAACATAATATACCTACTTTCCTTGCTGAAGACACAAAAGATACCAAAGCTGTATCAGACATATAAAACACAGCACATAAAAACATTATCTTTGTTCACTGTTAGGTTAAATGAGACAACATATGCCAACTATAGGAAAATAAATGTTCTTTGAAAGTCCACTGCACTTCTTGAATCCATTTGAACAGCTTGTCACTAAAACAACAGCTTGTCTGAATTTTAAATAAGATTATCTATTTTACTGGAAACCTTTTAAACTACAAAATGCCTAGCTAAAACAACAACAGATCCAAATTTAGATTCCTACCTATAAGGAGAGCTAAAAATAATGCAGAGTTTTTCGTATTAAATGAAATGTCTCTCTTCCTTATCCTAAATGAATGACAAAATACACAATACTGGAAAAGAGCAGAGGGAAAATCTAAGCCAGCCTCAATCAAACAAGAATGAAATCCATAAAATGAATAAAAAGATAAATATAAACCTCTCTTCTTACAAACACATATAGCTGTCGAAGTAATTCTGGTTATACCAAACTACAATCATAAAGAACATCACCTCTGGATTAGTAATTGGAATAGAAATGAAATAATTTGGCTGATACTGTTTTTTCTTTTTCTTCTTTCTCTCACTGCCCTCTGGAATTTCCCTTCCAGTAGTCCTCTTTCTTTTCTTTTCTGTATTTACATCAGAGGTTGCATGCACTGAAAAGAAAAAAAAGAATTAAAAGAAATCAGCACATGGACAAATCGGAACAAAGATACACATAATATTATGCCGGCAGGAGCTGCCTTCAGTCAACTGAAGGAAGTATCTGATCTGCCCATGCACTGAACTGTCTGACTGGGATCCTACTCCAACCTGAGTTAACACAGTCACCCAGGTGGAGTACCATACTTGAAATAAAGCGTGTATCTCCAAGCAGGGTTCATAAATTGCTAACACAGCTTCCAAACTACTGCCATGTTTCATTTTGTCTCACTGCAGTGGACTTGGCCTGCAATTGTCCACGTATGAAAATGGACGTGACTTCAAAACAAATAATACACAGGATTATTAAAGGAAAAGGTTGCAAATAGACTAGAACTGGCCAACCTACGGTTCATGGGACAAACCCAGACCAGAAGAAAATTTAATCCAAACCATATCTACTGTCTGTCTCCTTTCCCAAAGACTCCTTCCAACAGAAAGAAAAGTGTTATGTGCTCAGTTCTTCTCTGTACCATAAATTACTTTCCTCACAGCTTATTTCCTCAGGACTTTGCAGACCCTCTCCCACTATATGGGGTAGGACATACACATCCATAAACTGATCAGAATGCAGTCATCCACTGTCCAATGTCAGGTGCACTTATTTATAGCTACGTGCTGGTAACACACGTTGGAAGACAGCTCTTCCAGCCATCAACTGGAAGCCATCAGTTGAAAAGTTCATATGTAGTAACACAAATGGGCATACAGGATGTCTTTATTCTGCAACTCATTCATGCAACATATTACAAAATAGTAAATTTTTAATACACCTGCAGGGCTGCCTACTAACATCGGATACTCCAGACTCGATACTGCTTGCAGGAGCTCCACCACCCCCCACCCACAGCCCACCTGTGCACTCCAACTGGCAGAACCAAGAAGCGCATGTGAACAGAAACACTATTTCTGTTTAAATTTACTTACTAGCAAATTCATCTTCAATATCTGTGTCGGCAAATGGCATTTCTGCCATCAGAGAGTCTGCTGATTCAGCAGATGGACATGGCTTTTTTCTCTGTTGTATCGTTTTTTTAATCTCTGCAAAGATTTTCTTCTTTTGCTGTACATTTTCCAGCCCATCTGTAATATATTTTAAGACACTGGGTCTGAGTTTTCAATACAAACAACCAAGTGGCATTATACACAAGTAATATACAATGTATACATTTCTGTTTACCAGCAAATAAATAAATATATATATATATAAACCCCCCTTAAGGATGCTACTCTTTTTCCTTGTCAACATATCAACAAAATGACTTCAACACTGGATGTGGAATAGCATAAAAAGTGAATTTAGCTTTCTATGTTTAGTAACTTGTTCTTGTTCAGTTCCAAGTAAATGCAATTACGTGCAAAGAGGACAGTTATGACCACATATAAAACAGTAAGCCTTTACATATCATGTAAAGTTCACTCTAGATAACAGCAATGGAATATGAAATTCAATGCAGATAAACACTGGCAAATGACTTGCAGTGTAAACACCCTGCAAACGAGGCATGAAGGAGCACAAAGGGAATCCTACAGTTCCACATAAAACAAAGGATTCTCAGCTGACTACATCATGCAAGAATGAGATGATTATTCTATCCCTGCATCTCCCACACAGTATTAATAAGTTATAAGCAGCAACAATTTTAACCTGTTCTAGAAACTAATAGCATTTAAGAAGGAATCAATATAAATCTAAATTCATCTTGCATGTATTAACATGAATCTCAGAAAAATACCACAATGACAGAACAAACTCCACTAACAAGTTTTCAGAAAGGCCTTTTTTCCCCAACAGTACTAATTATGCAGTCGTTTCCCTATATTTGCTTCATATTTCTGCATCAGTAAATGCTAATAGCTTTTTACTAAGCTATACCTTAAGAAACAAAAAATCAAAATCTCCTCTAGCAACAGAAAATGTGCACGTAACCAAACATCCAGCAATATTCTTCTGGGACAAGTCCACAATGGGATTACTGTAGTGGAAGAAGCCTTATGTCAGAATTGCAGTTTATCCCAGGACAGCTCATTACTACAGACAACACACTTTGAAAGCTCCTCTTGTGACCAGTGCAGCTAGTCCAAATCTGGCCCAAGGGGGAAATTTGGCAGCAAAAGTGCGTATTATTTTCTTGTGGCATGCAAAGCTGCACTATCTGTGTTAAAATCAATGGTACAGACCCAGCCTGGGCTATTAGCACCCTATAGAGTGGGTTTGTGTGTGTGTGTTTATCACTGTGCTAGGGATGATAAGTAAAAGAACAAGCTGGTTCAACGTTAATTCACTGCAGCCTGAAGTAGGGAGGCATAAATCACTCCATGGTTGTGATCCGACACCTAACTTTGCGCCAGAGGCTAAGTAAAAAGAAGCAAACTATTTAGACTGGTTGTTTGTTCCCCCTGTAGACACTAAAAATGATGTGCAACAAAGAGATGTTGAAGCAATAATAAATTTATTACTTAACATAAAAAGCGTACACAACTGAGATTGTTGCTGGTGATCCACCACCACCTAGAAAACAACGTTTTCTCCTTCAAAGAGATCACAAACTGAAGGACAAAACAAAAATCCATGAAACTGACAGCCAGTCTGGGGCGGAGAGGTTATCAATGAGATCTCAAAGGCAGAATCGTCACCAGCTGAGAGCTAAGGGGATCCCTCACAATAGCATCGGTTGCAGACAAGGACTCACATAAACCTGAGGGATGTGTATTGCAGATTATGCCTGTCTGCACAGAAGCCATGCACCTGAGCGGCTCTGCGCATTTCTGCCCGCTGGTGACAGCAGGCGGGCACGGCAGCAGCACAGCCAGCCCTAGCGATGCCCCTTCTCAAAGCAGTCAGCTCATCCCAACGGGCACTGCTTCTGAACACGTGCAGAGAGCCTCATCACACCCCTTTCCTGGCATAACATCCTGAAGAAAGCAGCAGAGTCCAAGAATTGTGTTCCAGTCACTAAAACAACCTGAAAACAAAACTTTTCAAGATTCCTGACATAATGCTGGCAATCTGAGACCTAGGCAACCCAGGAAGGAGCTCCTTGATCACCAACCTACTGCAGGATACACTCTTTTGAACTGCACGTTTAATGATAGTGCCTGGGTTTTAAATACGAGCAGGCATCTCCGTTAACCCCATATTTGCCCTTAAGTGGTTGCTGATCTCCACGAGCCGTCCGTTCCAGCAGGAAATAGAAAGCGACAAGATACACCTAGCTCGTGAAGGGAAGCACACCAAGCGGGGAGCCATAAAGCACACTTTATTACTTTCCACCTGCCCGCCCGAGGCCGGGTGGATCAGGCCCGGGGGTCCCCTGGAGCCCACCCGGGCCCGTTACAGGGACCCCAGCCCCGGGACGGCGCGGGGGTGCCGAGCCCAGCCCGGCCGCCTCCCCTCCGTCCCTCCCCGCCTCCCTCCGGCCGCCTCCTCACCGTGCTCCCGGGGGGGGGACCCGCCGGGGGAGGCCCCGCCGTTCCCCGCTGCCGCCGCCGGGCGCAGCGCCATGGGCGGCGGCGGGGCGAGGAGGGCGCGGGGGCGCGGCGCGGGGCGCAGCGCGGGGAGCAGGCGGCGCAGCAGCCGCTGCATGCCCGGCGGGGCGCCCCGCTGCGGGACGACCGGGGGACGGGGCCCGGAGCTCCCCCGGGACTACAGCCCCCGGCGTGCTCCGCGCACGGGGCTCCGCGTGGGGCATGGCGGGAGGAGCGGGGGTGGGCGCCATGGCGGTGCTCCCCGCCCCAACGCTGCCCCGCCCAGGGGGCGGCCCTGACGGCGGTGCTGAGGCGAGCGAGGGGTTCCAGACCGTGTCGTGGGTGTGTGTCGTGCCCTGTGGTCTTCCTGCAGCTTATACTGTGCGGTGCGCTGTTGTCCAGCTGCCCTGTACGCAGTGAAGGCATCCAGATAGCGTGTCCTGACATGAGATGCACATTTGTTGTTGTGTACATCTCGTATAAGTCACATACATCTCATGTCACATCTCATGTATGTCACGTACATCTCGTTTGTCACGTACATCTCATATATGTCACATACATCTCTTATATGTCATGTGCATCCCATATATGTCACGTACATCTCATATATGTCACATACATCTCATATATGTCACGTGCATCCCATTTATGTCACGTACATCTCATATATGCCACGTGCATCCCATATATATCATGTACAACTCATATATGTTATGTCCATTTGTTGCTTTCACTCTGTTTTACCAACATTTCTCAGCTAAACAGAATGCCTCCAGCTCCACAGGAGTGCTTTGAGCTGACTACTCCTCAGACTCCTCAAAACAATCATTTGTATCTTGGGACCACCAGAGGAACTTTATACCACCTGAAGCACTAATTTTCGTCCTTTTAGCTGTGGTACAGGGGAAAACATCATCTTGCTTAAAACATCCATTCTTTATGCAGTCACCCAGTCTGCTAACGTAGCTCTGGCCCACCCTTACCATTGGCAATAATGCTTCTACTGTGGCTGTACAATCTCCTATTGGGAATCAACCTCTTGGGTGTACACGAGAGGCTGTTTCTCCGAGGCGAGGAATGCAAGACACTATTTTCCTGCTTAAATAAAGACTTTGTGCCCTTTGGAAGCCAAATGCTGTCACTACATTCTGTGGGTGAAGCCAAGCCAAATCTCGCCTTCTGTTTTTGCAGATCAGCCTGTGCATATAGACCAGATCTGAAGGAGCTGATTGTTTATCCATACATACAAATTCTTACTTTCACTTTTAAAGGGAGTAGAGTTGGAGGGGAAAAATAAATAAATAAATAAAAATCTGGCTGTATTAGGGAGGAAGCTGCAAAGCTGCACCCATTCTGAATGTTAGAAGCTGAGAGGCTAGTGAAAATTAAGTGAGTTTCTGTATTTGGCTTGTCTGTGCCTTCCCTTTCTGGGAGATAAAGTTTCTTTGGAAATACTTTACAACCTTTTTGACCCACTTCATGCTGTGTTTGCCCTCAATGTCTTTCACACTGTTTTCATGGAGTCTGTATAGACCCGTGGAAACCAAAGGCTGGATGCGACACAGAAATCCAAATTTTGGGGAATCTCAGAGAAACTTTAGGATAAAGCTGTTGGCAGCTTTTCTTACTGTATGTGTTTCTGCTAAATATCAGCTATCGTTAGGAGGCTAAATATATAAGAGGTCATCTCTTCCTGGCTGGTTAGCATTGTTTTTAAAAAAAAAAAAAAAAAAAAAAAAAAAAAAAAAAAAAAAAGATTCCATGGAGTTACAGATGAAATATTAATTAGATTAGCTGATATCACAAATTGTCCTTCCAAGTCCTAAAAGTGGTTGGAAGCAGAGTGTTCAGATGAGGACTAGAAGGCTGAGAAGTTCTGATTTTCCTCCCTGCCCAAATACTGTGCAAGTTATGTAGTGGTCACTGACCTGATGCCTGTCTGAAGCAAGCCAATGTGGGTTTTTCTTTGCTACTGCTTAGGTTTGGGCTAAAGCCAAAGCATTATCAATTTCCTGTGGCCTTGTCTTTCGTAGAGTTTCTGATTAACCTCTCAGTGGTACAGTTACCCCTTTGAGGAGAAAAAATCAGAGCTCTCACGTGATGGCAGCTGAGTGACATTAACAGAAAGAGGAAGAACAGGCAGCTCTGTAAATGTATTTGCCTATATAACCACACTGCCCATGCCTGTTAGACTCTCACCTGACTGCCTCTTAGTCCACCACCTAATTTCAGTCAAATTTAGTACAAAGTAGGAGCATTCAGAGGTACAATATTCCTACACCTTTCCTGAAAATGAGTAGTTTCAGGAAAAAGAGAGATTCATGTACCTCCCAAAGGAGGGAATGAAGAAACAGTTCTCTGTGTATGCTTTTCCATGAAATAGTGGCAACTGGCCATGAATACTGGTCAGCTCATTAAGTGATAGGTCACAGCACATATTATCGACACATATTATCTCTTATCTTAGTCAAGCAAGAGATATGGGGGAGCTATGAGAATTCGGGACATGACTCACTTGTGGGAGGTTAGGAAATAGAGGAGCAGAAACGGGACACACTACAGGCAATATTGAAAGAGGATATTGGGATATTGTGTAGGATGTGGGAGGGAGTTGAAGGTATTGTAATGGGAGGGCATGGAGACTATAGGGGAAGCTTGGGTTATTGTGATAAGAAGGGAGGACGTAACTGATATGAAACAAGTCTTCATTACAGCCACTTCTGATAGAGCAACTTGTTTTCTCACAAGTAAAGAAAAATAGACCATGATCTGATAGTAATAAGAGACTTACTACAGGAACGATGAAAAGCATGTGTTACAAAAGTACAGATACTGAGAAATGAGAGGTGGACAAAAAGTGCCAGAGTTAAAGTAATCTAATGCAAAGACCAAAAGAGAATAGGCTCTGGTTGCTACAAGTGGTATAAAAGGAAGAAGAGTACAAAGATGCTATCATTTGTACTTGACAAATAGAAACTACATTTGATTGACATCTAATGTGAATATGAAGATTAATGTGGAGAGTATTGACATATAGGGACATGATCTGCTGACATAGTAGTTCATGTACATTGCAGCAGGAGGGAACACAACAGGGAATCAGCTGAAAAATGAACTGATTGTGCACAGCAGCAATTCCTCAGTTGCTGCCCTCTGGATTTTGACCAGTTATGAGAGACACTTCCTAAAGATCAGCCTAGACACTCGTGCTATTAATGTCAACATGTCGTTTTAGACCCTTCCAGGATCGTTTAGACTTTTATGATAGGACTACCTTTGAGGATACTTTTGGGCAGAGAGAGGATTCACCTAACAAACTGGGGCATGGATATCTTTGCCAACAGGTTTGCCAGCCTCGTAAGGAGGACTTTAAACTAGGTTAGTGAAGGATGGAGACCTCAGCTAGAAGACATTGTCCCAGATGCACTGGCAGAGAAGTAGCAGTGGATGGTGGGAGAGCTCATGCAGGACAGGGCGGCGGCGGAGGCTGTCCCTGCCTGCCTGAGAGAGCAGCATGCTTGGAGTGCTGGCACACAGACCGACCGACACCTGGGGGGACCTCAGCCGGCGGGAGAAGTGGGACAGCAGGTGCTTCCTGAAGCAAACAAGGACAAACGTAAAATCCTGCATCGAGGACAGATGATTTTGGCAAAAGCATCTGGGTGCACTTCTGCACTAACTTACAGCCCTTGACATTTTCTGCTAACTTTGACCCTGCACCGGGTGTTACTGTTTGGGTGTAATCTCTAGACTGAACTCCTTCAGCCAGTTTGCGTTGCTGTAGTGAATTTCTGAAAGTAGCTGTGCTTTACAGCTTTAGTTTTATACAAAATTGCTTTACAACTTCAACCACGCTCTTTTTCAGTATAAAAATAAGACTTAAGGCATTGGACTCACCTTCACATCTTCCCAGCTTTCTTTCAGCACAGCTCCGAAGAGCCAAAAGAGAGGAAATCCTTCTGAAATCCTTCAGGGCTTTACAATAACAAAAGCAGCAGGAAGAATATCTCCAAGTGGCAAAAATAAATTTGTATAAGATGTGCCTTTTTAGGAGCTGACTAAAATACTTTATAAATTTTGCTTAATTGAAGCAGACTGAAATGATGCAGGGCTGTATTTTCAGTGAAACATATACCCCCTGAAGGCAAATGTAAGAGGAGATCTACCTTTGAAAGAGCTAAGACTTAACTACAATGTTAGCCATATTGAGTGCAGGGAGACTGGCTCAGGACATGCCTAACATGACAAGCACACAGATACCTTGCAGGTCTCTTTCTGTGTGATTCTACCACATCACTCTTGATTCACTTACAAATTGCTTTCTTTCAAGGATAGGGGTGAAAGGTGGAGATGCAAGGAAATAAAATAGCACACATTAAGGGGATACCAGTTGGTGAGATAGGATGAAAAGAAATCCTGGTCATCCTCATGATTTGTACAGCTCCTTAGAAAAAAAAAAAAAAAAAAAAAAAAAAAAGAAAGGAAAAAAAGAAAGAAAGAAAGAAAGAAAATGAATTACTATATTTCCTTTATCCATTTGCCCTGCAATTTGTATCTAGTTCGCTAATTTTAATGTTTCCTTAAAATACTTGAAGTAGCAGGAACAGAATATGCTTTCCTAATCTAATTATTCTTTCACTCCTCATCACAAAAAATTCACCAAAAGTCATTCTCACGGGTAAAATTTCATTCTGCAGCAGAGCTATCATCCTTCTTGTGCTAACAAAACAAATCTTCCGTGTATTGCTCCAGCATCAGGTTAAAAAAAGCTGCTCATTTCTTTACCTTTGTCTCAGAAGCACAAACGCCATCACACAATTAGATATACATAACTTTAGATTTCCAAGATACAAGGTAACCAGAACAAAAATAATATTACAGAATATTTCTGTTAGTTCATATTTTATGCTGTGAGCAGATAGCTTTCTTTTTATAAAATATTTATACTTGCACAAACACAGCTATAAATCAGAAAGTAACTTTAAATGATTTTGATAAACAGAGTCTTGTTTCTCTTATTCCTGACATGTATCATTCACATTTAAGGAAAAAAAAATGTGTTCTGGAGACTATTAACAGATAGTCTGCAAAACGAAGACACCATTCAGTGTGACAGGAAACCTCCGGAGATACGCAACATGAGAGACTGTACATTGAAATAAAAACACATTTCTCTTTTAGGGTCTTTAATAAACCCACTGGACTTTTTAGCCCCAGAGGTCAAGTTTGATCTGAGATCTCCGGCTTCCTGGAGTTGCTCTTATTTTCTGACTGAAATAGAAACTTTAAAAAGTATGTGGAGGGAAAGTGGTTTATTTAAAAAAGAAGACACTGCCTGCAATTAAAAAAAAAAAGTAAAAAACAAAAAAAGTTTTGTTTTATTTTAAATGCAGTGAATACTGCCAACTACATGCAGAAGTCATGCAGCTGAGATACTGGATCCTGCATTCCTTGAGCAAAAGACACTTTACTGGGAGCCTTTAAGCAAGTAAAGAATGCAGTTCTGAATCCAAAATGCATATTATTCCAGATGTGGGTGGGGGAAATACGTATTTACCGACTAAACTGAAAAAAATCTTGTTTCTCAGCTGTTTGTTGTGTTTCTTGCTCTCTTCTCCCCTCTTGCTTTTGTCTGTCTCTCCCTTCAGCCACAAATTTTTCTTGTAGCCCTGACTTCCTTACCTTCCCAAGCTCCCGATATTACACAAACATCCCATGTGTTTGTCACCACTGTGCAGGCTTTGTGTGTGGTGTTGGATCTTTTTTCCTCTCTTTATCTATGGACTTTGTAAGGTTAGGATGTCTGTGAAATAGGGGCAGTATATTTCATGTATGTTCACAGAACACACAGCCCAGTCAAAAAATAAATAAATCTAAGCTTCTTATTGCCAGAACGTAGTGCAGTCCTTCCTGACATGAAGATCATCACTCTTACCCCACAGGCATTTCTGGTGTGTGCCTTTCTGTCTTCCTAGGAGCAGCCAAGACATTAATGTGTGAGCACTACCCGCGTTTCAGCCAGTTCATCGTTTAGTCTAAGATATGAACGTACTTGCCCTAGGACTCTCCAGTGGTTAATAAAGACAGAAGCTCCTCCAGAGGAAAATTTTAATTCACTTAATAAGTAAGAATTGTTCTAGAGACACTCTTTTCTCTCGATAGATAGCAGAGATGGCCAGGACAACTAGGCTTGCATCCTGCTGAGGCACATCAGTTAGAAGGCGCAGTTTGGGTGAAATGAATCCAGGCCTCAATTTTGTGATAGGCTTGTTTAGAACAAGCAAAATGCTCTGTGCTTTGGCCCAGTATTTCAGCCTCTGGCAAAGCCAGAGCTCTTGGAGCCCAGACAATTAAATTCAACATCAACTCTCTAACTGGAAACACTCATGTCAAAACAATATTTCTTAGATGTGACACTAACCCTCATCCATCTGGAAGAACCTGATGAGAACTATTGCTAATGTTGTGAAGCCCAAGTGCTTGGAAAACTTCACACAGTGTAGGCTTTGGGGGTCGGCCAAGTCAGAGCCTACCTAGGAAGAAATAATTGAGTAGTGTTGTTTTATGTTTCATGTGAATTTTGAAATTGATTTACCCCTGGTGTGGCTGGGCCTAGCTACACAAAAAAATGTCACCCACTGCTTTCACATCAGCAGTCTCTTAAGATGTCTGTTTGTGTTTAACCAGAAGTATAAAACAAAAACAACACAAAACAAAACAAAAACAGTAATGTTCAAAATACCTTTCCTGTGAGCTATTCAGGGAAACAGTAACTTGTTGTCGGAAAAAGAAGAGGGTCCCTGACCTACAAAGAAATTGGAGGACTCAGCTCTCACATTGTTTTAGCTGCCACTCACACTTGGGGCGATGTGGTCTGGCATCCAGTTTCTGCCGCTGACCTCCCTTGCAGTTACTGGATGTATTGCTCAGAGGGTGATCGCCATCACTTTGCTGATGGTGGAGTTCCCTGATCCCCTTCTGGAGGCTCAGGGTTTTAATGTATCAAGCCACAAAGGTGAAGGGATTTAAAGCTCCCTTGTTTACAATCATTATTGTAACTTAAGTTACGTGAGAGACTTGCCTAGCATTATGCAAAAGTCTGAAAAAACATTTAAGAAAACAAGTACAATTAAACAAAAACACCGAAATGCGTTCTGGTTAATGGGAAAATAAACTGATTTTAATTCTTCTGGCTTGCACATTCCTATGTCTCTTACAGTTCTTGTTCAATCCTGCAACCTTTGCTGAGCAACTTTGAAATCCCATTTGCCATACAGTAGCACTAAATATTCTTTGGGGGAGGAAACCATCACATTTCTGCTGTTAAATCTGATGTTTGGACCAGATTAGAGCCGTGTTTTCAGCACGCCTATGGCCAAGATCAGATTTAGGTCATTTTGTCAGGCATACAGTCTCACCCCATAAGCCAGTGCTGTGCCTTTCAGCATGTATCTGTGAAAAGGGGTTAACAGCTGTTTAAAACAGTTAGCATGAAGTGAGGAGAGGGCGAGGAAAAGTGTCTCCCCAGGGCTCCAGAAGAACTGTTGTTCATGTAGTCTGATCTCAACAGCTATTTGGTCTTATCACAAGAACATGTACCCATGAAGGACAGAAAAAAGTCTGATTTTAACCAGTTTCTGGATGGTTTTCATTTTAAGACTGGAATTTGCCAGACTTGCATCTATACAAAAAATAAATAAATAAAAAATAAAAAATAAAAAAATCAATCTACACCTTAAAAATAACTAAAAGGAGCTTATACATCTCTTTTGCATATGGAAAGGCAGGAGCTCAGGCGTACATTGAAATGCACCTTCTCAAAACCCCTACCTTTGGTGGAGAGCCAGAGAAACAATGACGTCTGACACATAATTCATACTCAGTTCAACAGGTTTCCTTATCAGATACACTTGCATTCAGTTTTGACCAAATGCTATGATGACTTCCTGTGTAACACAGCATTACAGTGTGACTGCTCTCTCTCTTTCTAATTTGCACTGGTTCCTTAAATCTTTGTCATCATTTTGAGCAAAACGGACAAGCATCAAAACAGCAGATAGGAAAATTGAAAATAGGAAAATTGAAAATAGCAAATAAATAATAGTATGGAATATGTGTCTTGGCACAACTTCCCATCAGCAGGCCATTCCGAGGACAGCAAGGCTCATTGGGCCTAAGCATTACTTGGGAAGACAACTGGCATCACTCTGAAAGTCCTCCCACTCCTTCTTTCCCCCAGGTTTTCTTGCTGGGCACAACATCCCGTGGTGGGGAACATCCCTTTGGGCAGTCAGGGGTGGCTGTCCTGGCTGTGTCCCCTCCCCACCTCCTGTGTACACCCAGCCACCTCGCTGGTGGGGCAGTGAGAAGCAGCAGGGACCTTGGCTCTGTGTAAGCAACAAATAAAATGTCCATGTGTTATCAACACTGTTTGTCATCACAAATCCAATACATAGCACTATATGAGCTACTGTGAAAAAAATTATCTCTATCCCAGCCAAAACCACTAGAAACGGTACCTACAATCCTAAGAATAGCATTCCTCACAGTGTAGCTGGCTGAGGCAGGTCAGCTGCATGGAGACTTTCAAAAAGGGTGAAATCTGACATGGAAAAATGTTGCTTCATTCTTCTGGGACATTGTACGGGGTCTGGCTGGGATGTTAACTTTCCCTGCAGCAGCCCATACAGTGCTGCGCTCTGCACTTGTAGCTAGAACAGCAGTGGTATCACACCAGTGTTGTGTCTGCTGCTGAGAAGTGCTGGCACAGCATCAGGACTTTCTCCAACCCTCTTGGGGGGTGGGCAAAAAAGTGAGAAAGAAACATCACCAGGGCAGCTGACCTAAACCAACCAAAGAGATATTCCATACCATATGATGTCACACTCAGCAATAAAAGGTGGAAGAAGGAGGAAGAGGGGAGGGGTGGGCTTTCGTTGCGAAAATGTCTGTCCTCCTCGCGAACACCGGCTACGTGCGTTGAGGCCCTGCTTCAAGGACGTGGTCAGGCATCGCTCATTTGTGGGAAGTAGAGAGTAATTTCTTTCCTCTGCAATTCCACATAGCCTTTACTTGTTTTGTTTTGTTGTTTCCTTTCCTCCTCCCTTTTCTCCTTTCCCTTTTTTCCTTTTAGTTGAATTGTTAATTAATAATATTTCCTTAATATTTTTTTCCCCTTTAATTAAGTTATCCTTATCTCAACCCGTGAGTTGTTCTTTCCTTTACTTCTTCCCCTCCTCCTCTGAGGAGGGGGAGTGAGAGAGCGGTTGTGGTGTTCAGCTGCCCAGCACGGTAAAACCACCACAGCCTTTTTGGAAGGCAATGGTGGGATCCCTCACTTGAGGGGCATTCAGTGAAAGAAGTCACATTTTCCTGAAGTGTAATATCACTAAGACCTGTTCCTGCATTTGAAGAGGAGCAGGACCAGAGAAGAGCAAGGGAAAATAAAAATAAAAATAATAATAATTAAAAAAAAGCCAAAGGAAAAGTTGAGTTGCACTTTTGTCAAATATGTGTTGGTCTAGAGCAGATGTTACCAATTATGTGCTCTACTTGGAGGACTCCAGAGACTCATGGGAAGTACCACTAATGACAGTTGACTTGCCATATCCATCTCATCAGAATGATAATTTAGGAGTTTTCAGAGCAAGAGAGAGCAACTAGATACATCCCACTGACTTCCTATGAGAATTGGCAACCTCAGGGGTCTTTGTCCCTTTGATAGTAAGTCAGTATGTACTTGCTTTCCTAGATGCTATATGTTTTACCATTCAGCTCTAGGCTCAAATAATATGCTGTTTACATTTGCCATCTGAATTATTCTAAAATTGCATATTCTGCAGTCCAGTTCTGCTTTACAGCTGAAACTGTTTTTACCCAAGACTCAAATGACCCAAGTCCCTACTTCTCTAGCCATATGAAATCCTGCCTGTCTTGCCTTTTTTTTTTCTGTATACCCTTCACGCTTAACCTTCTTTCATCTAAAGCACAAGCTACTATCTTTACCATTATTACTCCCCACCCTCCCGCCAGTCTTTTGCTCCTTCACGTGTGTTTTCTTCTATTCAAATTAAGATTTCAGCCTGTCGTTGACATCAGCCTGTCGGTGTCTGGCTTTCAGCCCATGTGCAACGTCATTAAACAGAGTTCTTCCTCCCTCTCCGTACTTTATTTTTCTTAGTCACCAGGGACCACAGTTTCCTGTCTGACAGTTAGTTTCTATCAAACAGGCATTATGTTTGTCTCAAACCTCTCTCTCAAAGCTTTCATGTCAATCTGTGTTTTAAGATGTGTTGTACAGAAGTTAGGCTTTTATCTAAGATAGAATCTTGCTGTTGAAATTCTTGTCCCAGATTGTCACCTTATGTCTCAATAGTGAAACATCTTTTCTGTAGCCTTGATGAACACAATTCCCCTATGTAGTCATTTAGAAAGTCTTTTGAAAGGTATTTTTTCTAGAATTTCAAGTTTGACAATGTCACCCCTCTTTACATTCCTTCACAACTTACTTGTCTGTATTTTAGCAAATAAGACTTAGGTATCATGACTTTCACTCTTTGTGGTTGATGCCTGCCTTAATTATCATTTATTTAATACTGAGAAGGTTGATTTGATTTCTTTTCCTGAAAGGATTGCAGCTTAATTTCTGAACAGGAGCTATCAGTAACGCCTGCATAGCTTGAGAGAAATGCAGTCCAGATCTTAACAACTGGCCTTGGGTACTGGAAGTTGTATGGCTGGGTTTCCGTGGCTGTACATCTGGATGAGTATATTGTGTTTCCTAGCTGGGTAAATAGCCCAAAGAGAGTACTGCACTAATGAATTTGTTCTGCTTCCAATGCCATGTTTACTGGGTGAGAAGCAACTCAAATAACTGCGAACATCACTACATAGTACTGTGCAGACATATTATCCATGTTCTTTCCTATGCTCCCTCCTACATTTGGAAAACCTTCACCGTTAGCACCAGCAAAACTGCTTTGCTGTTCTCCTTTAAACTGTTGTTTGCTATCGATGTTGCCAGAAAAAAAAAAAATCCCCAACAACAACAACAATAATCCTTACAACTGCTGAGCTAGTAATACTAAGACAATCTTCTAAGCTCTTTAACGCTTGTCTTACAGCTCTTGTATATGTCCTAGTCTATCTCAGATGGAGGTTGCCTGGTTTAAGAATAAAATAAAAACACCAACACTTTGTCACATTAAAGTGCTAGACAAGAAAACTTCTCATGTGATAGGTACTATCAGTTCAAGCCTTGATGGAAGAGGTAATATTCCTTTGTAAATCTTTATTTTAAAATCTTGTTTTTAATTACTAGTGCACAACTTCAAAAAGAACCTGTAAGAATTCCAGTAAATCACTTGTCATAAAATACCCATCTTTCTGCAAATACCTATTTCTGAATGTTTTAAAATATTATTACCAGGAAAGTTTACTTTCCTGTAACTATATTTCCTAATGCTAATTTCTGAGTGAATTCTTGCATCCTGTACTGTTACAAATTATGCAGTTTAATTACATGAGGTGACACATGAGATAACATCTATGCTGGTGGAAATCAGGATCTAAAGCTATAATAAAATATGCACCAGAAGGAATTATCTAGGGAATGATTAAGTCCTTTATATTTTATTTAAATTTGCTTTTCTGAAAGTGACATTTTTATATGCTTTCCCTGACTTCTACCTTAAAAAACAGAAAATATGTATATTGCCTCTGTACTGTGATGACACTGGAATACTTAATTAGTCCTTTGCATACCGAAGGGGTATATGCTTACAGTGATTTTGCCGGACACAGATTTTTTTGTTTGGTTCTCTTCTTGCTGGCAAAGGGCGGCTGAATCCCTCCGCTTCTTGCTTAGCAGCTACTCTGAACTAGCACACTGAACACGGATGGTAGCTTTTGGAATAGCAGGGCAATTGCTGCCAAAAATACTGCCCCCTTAGGATCAGAAAAAAAAAAAAAAAAAAAAAAAAAAAAAAAAAAAAAA
>CM021767.1:60713005-60725346 GCA_011076525.1 Nettapus auritus
CACTGTTGCTGCTCTGTGTTCCTGCTCTCAGGCATATATTGTACTTGTCTGACAATAAGTAAATGTTTAGCACAAATACATTTAACTGAGTTAGCTTATTACAGTTTCTTGACTGTGTTGAAATACCTGGTTATAAACCAGAAGACAAAATGACTAAGTTGTTTGGAAAATGTATTTTTCTGTATTGTGTTAGTCTTTGCATGACTTGTTACTGAGTTTTCACTGTGGAGGTTACTCTACCCTCTTTTCTCATGAAAAAGGAATTTTTGCCAGAGTAAGGACTTCATGAGCAGGTCTTGTACCTTACGAACCAGCACATGGAAGGTCATTAGGAACTGGATGAACACTGAGCACAGAGGCTGATGACTGTTTTTCTCTTTCCTTGTACATACTGCCAGCACCCGATTGTTTTATTGGAAATCTGAATTTCATATTTTTAATACTGCCATACCATTTACATTTCTAGCTTTCATATCTGCCTGCACTGTTTACATAATTTTTTTTTTGGAAAACAAGTCACAATCCATATTAGCTCACACTGATTAAAAAAAAAATAAAAAAATCTCACCATGGAAGTTTAAATACTTGCATAAAATAGCTGCCTAAACTATGAATGTAAATGTAGGCACTGTAAATTTAACAGTATTTTGTATCCTAACTCATTTCTGAAAAGATCAGGACAATTAAGTTCAGAGCAATTTTAATTTTGTCTTTTGGTCCTTTAAAAATCCTTTTTCCGTAGTTATGATTGGAATTTGTAATGGCAGGGGAGATATTACCCACAGATAATTTTTCACAGGTTTTGCTACTACCCTAGCACAGAGTCACAGCTTTTGGAGTTCAGTCAGTGCCAAGATGCTGAATTCACTGGATATTTTACTCCTGATGTCGGTAGGGCCTGGATTCTTGCCCTTGCCCTGTGGCTGCACAAGTTGAAATTCTATCCGCTCGGCAGCAGAAGACAAACTTTCTAGTATCTTCAGTCAGGACAGAATTTCACACTTTAGGGGTAACTCCAAATTACTTTCCCTTTGCTAGCAGACCCAGTGTAAGACTGCTGTCCTAGCTCCTGTCCCACTGCAGCTGTGCACATTTGTCCCTGCACCACTAAAGCAGAAGAGATGAGAATGAGAACATTGGAATAATTTGGATTATAGAGTTTGATTTGTTAAATTACTATTATTACTTTTTTTTTTTTTTTTTTTTTTTTTTTTTTTTTTCACTCCAGGTCATTTTAGCAAGCCACTTTATGCCCCAGAAAGCTCTGTTCACTGTTCACAAAACTGATGCAGATGCAAAGCAGAGTGCAGATCAGATCAGATCAGGATCAGGCCTGTCAAAAGGAGCAGATCAAATTGACTTGAATGGAGCTGGCTTTGCTGCCAAAAATCTACAGCCTTTACATGTACAGTAGCTTATGCACAATGTGAAAAACACCACGTTCTTCTCATGGTACATGGAGAAGAAAGAGAGGTGAACATTTAGGATAAGGAGATGGTGCTTGTTAGTTTTTCACTTACTACATTCCTTGTCTATCCTGGACAACATCAGAGAACTGTGGATGTTCTGAGGTCAAAAGAGCTGAGAACACAAAAATATAAAAAAAACATACTGGAAGCAGTTTGATAACCTAGTTTCCTAAGGCTCCTGTGACTGTGCTGTCAGCCATTGCCCTTTAGCTTTTGAAGTCAGTGGCCAACTTCAGCCATATGTGCCAAGAGGACAGTGATCTTAAAGACAATTAACGTCTTACAGGCTGTGGGAAAAAAAAAAAAAAAAAACAGTTGGCTAGAGAAGAAAGGAAAGTAACTCTTTAGCAGAGGGAAAGGTAGGCAGAAGTCAACCCTGCTCCATGCCCCAGGTTAGCCACAGCCTGTGCCCTTCCGTGGAGGTCGCTGTCCTAGGGGGAAGGGCTGAGGCCACCACAGAAGGGAGACAGGTTTAAGGAGCACAACACAGGACACAGATCTTTACCAAGCAAGACTCTGTTACCTGTGCTGTTCAGCAAAGTGTTTGCTGCACCCCGTTAACAGCTGATGAGCTCGTGTGACATACCCACAGATGAAAACTCACTAGCTCAGAATTCTCTGGCAATGCCAAGAAAACATTCAGTTTTCATTATAAGGTAAAAATAAAACACTTGAAAAAGAAATAAAGAAATTGCTTCCTAAATAGCTTGAAGGAAACAGGAGAAAAGACTTCCCTTCTTTCTGCTTCCCTGCCCAGCGGATATTGGGCTCCCAGTCCCCTGGAGCACACCACCTATGAATGGATGGAAGGCGATACCCCATTTTTAATTGCCTCCTTTATTTTGCACATCTGCAAAACAAACACATTCAGAAGCCTAAAGCTGGGCTTGCATGGGGAAAACCTAGGTGTTCTTAGGACCGAGTTCCCCACACTCCATCCTCTCTCTGTGCTGATTCCTTTTTTTTTTTTTTTTTTTTTTTTCTGACTTTTGAATGTGCCCTGATGCCCTCATCTGACACAGCAACTACATCGGGGAGAGAGAAAACAGGATAGGCTTTCACTTTTGTCTGGCAGCACAGGCTTGCATTCTGTGCTTCGGAGGTTTTCAGAGGCTCTTTATTCCATGTAATGTTCCTGGAGTGGAGAAGCGTATCTTTTGTTCTTCCTTATAAAGGGATATTTTTATACACAAAGATATACAGTACACTGAATTACAAGAGTTTTTATGTATTGGATTGTGAGGATTTAACACAGAAATTTCTAGTGATTCTTTAATTTAGCCTTATCCAAAGCATTTAACTTCAAAACCTTAAAAGTACAGATGAATCAAAGCCTCAAAATCCATCCAACACATCAAGTAATTGTAGTGACATCAGAAACAGAATGAGACTCTTAATTTAAACAGATTTCACTCCTAGCATGTTAAACATGCTGCCTGCGTGTATGTGCTAAGCTGTATTATCTTGGTATGCATACGTATGGCTGTATATACTTGCAAGTAATTAAGCTGAAGGAGGACAGGCATGTAGTTTCTATAAAAATATAAATAATTATTTTATGTTTAAGCATCTCTCTTGTTGTTTCAAACACAACTTCCACATTATTTTGTTTTGTTTTGTTTTGTTTTGTTTTGTTTTTCTGTGAAAAACTATATCCAAAGTGACGAGGCATGTATAAGTCTTCTGATTCCTTTAATATCGTTTCCATGTTAGATAGCCAGATGGTGGAGAGCGATAATACGCTGTACTAATCACTTAGGAAGTCTACAGAGTGGTGCTTTGAGATTTAGACCCACAGCTATTGCCATCACTCTTTTGATGGGAAGCGGCAGATACTATTCCAACCAACTGAGGGTTTTGAAACGTATCAACACTGAACAAATTATCTAAACAGGAAAAGGACTGATAAATACCATTCAGTGCTAATGAAGAGACAGTTTTGTCCAAAGGAAATAATACATTTTTTACAATTATCAGAGATCAGCATAAGCTTATGCAATAATATATATACACATCTAAATAAATATTTTTGCTTCTTTGTAATCATCACAAAAGGAGAGAGATGTGCACAGCTGAGTTACCCAACAAAGAAAAAGGGAGCCTAAGAAGCAGACTAATTATCTCAATGAGTTTTTTAGTGTTTGATTTTTAATTCCATATCGATTTTCTGCCAAGTTTAAGATTTTCTTATTCCATGAGATGTATCTGCAGAAGCGTTTTTCCTATAGCAATGTCCATATGCATACTGGAATATTTTGTGGGGTGTTACTATAACTTAAAAATAGTTGGTTTCCTTTCTGAACAATGCACTGCTAATCTGTTCAACACGTTTTACAGAAATGAAATGTCAGATGTGCCCATTCCTAATGTCATGGACTTTTTCATATGTTTTATTGCTGTAATTTCTACATAGGAAAAAAAAAAAAAAAAAAAAAAAGAGTTTCTCTGTGAATTTTACTGTTATTTTTAAAGCGTTTCTGAGAAGCCACAATGCAGGCTCCACTCCAGGCTGGCAATCAAGGCTCTGTTAGAAGAGACTGAGGCAGCACTAATCACTACTCAAATATGATAAGCAAGCAGACTAAACATGTAAACAAGTGCTATGGTGAGTGTTTTGTTTTGATAGCACCGATTGTCATTTCAGTAGAGGAACAAACAACCCACTTCAGCCTATCTGGCTTATTAATTGTAGAACACTTCAAATAGCAAAGACAACACCAAATCACAGTAAGCAGAAAGGTTCATAATCTCCTTCTTAGAACTGGGATATTCTAGCAAAAAATTTCAAACAGCAGCAATGTTTTACTTCAACCTTAGGGTAAAATGAGGATCTTCATTGTCATAATATTTGTACAGCACTGTACTAACATTGAAAAGATGTTCAACTTCATAGACTACCTATTTAGGATTATTTTTGCAGCACTTCTGAACCAATGTTTGCTCAGCATTTTTCAAAATTGGGCTGTTGAACATCTGAGAACAGAAAACTGCACCTATAGTCATTGTTTTAAAAATAATAATTACCTTTTAATTCTTACTAAGCTTAGTAGTAATAGGTTAATCTTTTGGATGCCACTATTAAATTGCTAATTTTAGTAATTTTTTTTTTCTACTATCCTAAATCACTTACTCTGCATTGTAGTACATATCATTGTAGATTCATTAGTTACATTACCGTGCAATGTGGTATTTCATGATGCTGCCCAGTCAGCCTGAAGCCAGAAGGCTTGATTTTAACCTTGAATGACTTCATGGAGTTATTCCTAATATACATTAGTATACTGAAAAACAACACTGGTTGCAAATTGTATAAAGCCAGCACGCAGCACATACTACTGTTACAGCATGCATTTGTGAATTAGATATGAGAAATAAAAAAACATTAAGGATGTTCTTAAAAATGAGAATGGTGCATGCACATGACAAAGAAGAACATGTAAACAAGTTATAGAAAAGAACAGATGTGTACTGTTTAGACACACGGGCAACTTGCCTCAGGGAAGTTTGGATTATTGAGCTTACATGTCAAAGATACATACGTAGTCTGTTCGCTTTTATATCACAAGAGATTCTGTGTGTTGTGTGAAGAGAGTTCCTGCTATGCCTCTTGAAGAAGTATGTGATTTCTTAGAATATGCTGTAGTCATACCTTCAGACAATTTACACTTTGGTTTGTGTGAATATTTGCTTAGAAATACCAGTAAATGCTGCATCTAGTACAAAATTCAATAGGCTACTTATTTAGAGACACGAGTTACAGAAGCCTCTCCAAGATTGCTTGAAGTCAACAGAAAAAATGCTTCAACAAGCAAAGTAACTCCAATAGGTGTTTCTGGGTTTGCTTCCATGGATGCATCATCCCAGTACTAAAACTTGTGGTGGTCCTGGATCTATTTTGTATTTGAAAAGTCAGTTTCCCATGGCAGTTGTGAACCACAAAACAACCAACTGATGGAGTGGGAAGGGGAGGAGAGAGGGGTAGGTAAAATCTCCAGGCACCCAGATGGCAGTAATCCAGATATTCACAGAACACACAAGCCATCTGTGTGTGCACTAACATCCTGCCTTCATTCACAGCGCTTATGATACTAGTAATAAATAAGTATTTTTTTATTTATTTTTATTTTTAAAGAGGAAAATTACAAGTTCATCCATATCAGAAAAGAAAGACCTCGTTTTTGGTTCTGTTTAAGTCTGAATGTGAAGTATGGTGTGTAGAGTATAGCAAGCCACTTGAGTACCCAGAGAAGTGAAGGACCTGTTCTATAGAAATAACATCAATTTGTCAGTAGTAAAGTTAGTGTTATTGCTTAAGACTGTACTGCAGGGATTGGCAGTTCACTGTCACATAAATTCCTCTTCCGTATGACTCAGGCTTGCACCCTCTCACTGGCTTTAGAGTCCTCCCTACTCCTTGTCCCTGCTACCTGCCATATGCTTTAGCACTGAGAGAGCGGGGAAGGAATACAGTGTTGGCAAATCAGATGGTGAAAAGGTGAGTGAGCAGAGGCTGCAGATGGGAGAGATGATCCTGAGTGAGGTACAAGCTTTAATAGGAGCAGTGTTTCATGTGGGGTGCCCTGGCTGGGCCCTGGAGGAGTGGATCACTCCTCCCCAGGTCTTGCACTTCCATGGCTCCAACCCTTCCTAAAGAGCTGGAGAACATCATTCAGTGCTGCTGGCCTCACCTGGGTCTGGCTGCAGCTCTGACTTTTCATTTGCAATACTGCTTTCCCATGGTGGCTATGCCCATGAGACTGTATATCGATGGAGAAGGGGAGGAGAATGGGTAATATGTTGGCAGTAGGTAGGGAGGAGAGCCAAAAAAACCATGAGATTACAGGAACTCAGTGGGACCTGCAAATTGCTTCTCCTTTTCAAATAATCAGGACCACTTGTTAACAGCCACGCTTGCTAGAAGACTACTAGTAGACCTTACGAAAACAGGGAGGCTGAAGCCTGCAGGAGTGGGGACACAAAGACTGACAAGCCTCCTGTAGGAGAGAGCCTTACTGGTTTTGTTCAGAGAGGGAGAATACCTCACCTTGCTAGGCTGGTGCCAAGGAACTGGAGAAGGGATGTGACATAAAGGCGAATCCAGGCAAACTCCCTGTGAGGGCTGCCAGGGTACAAAGCAACAGATGCATGTGCCATTAGACATTTAACCTTTCTCTCCGAGCTTGTGAAAAACCTTGTCAATAAGGTATGCATGCAGTATGCTGTCTAGAACTCTGAAGTAGACAAAAAATATTTATGATTATTTTTTATACTAATGTTTTTATACCTGTAATAAAGAAGGCTGCCAGTACCTGAGACTACAGACTGATGGACTAAATTCCATAGGCTGTGCAAACAGTGCGTAAATATGCTATATGATATCGCAGAACTTCGCTAATCCACAATAATGCAGGGCAGCCCCAGCACAGATTAGTGGGGTTGGTGGATTAGGGACCAGGAGGGCATTTGAGGGGAAGTCACTCACCGCAGAGCCGTATCTCTCTGTGGGCTCACCTACTCCCTCGGTAGCGGGAAGAATTTGTGCGAGGAGCTGCCAGCGGCTCTGCTGCTCTGCCTGCCTCCAAAGGACATTACCAGTGACACCGATGATGCTATCACTTCTCTTTCAAAAGCTGCAGTAAGCCTTCTCTGAGCAGAGAATTGTGCTCATGGTCTCCCTGGAATTGGTACCTAGCACATGCCTGCTGTACAGATGCATTAAATCAGTTTAAAGTGGGCTGACTCGGTACTTGTGGAAAGGGCAAGGAGCTCTGCCCAGCCACGAGCACAGCCTGAACAGATGCACGGGGCTGCGTGTGCGAGGAAGGCCTTCAGTGCAAGAGGTGGTTCCTGACACCCTCTGGGGAAAACAGTAGAGAGGTTAAGAAGCATGTTTTGGGACTATTGGCCTTTGATTTTATAAAGAAAGACTGTTTAAACTCACATGATGATTAACAATACTGCCTAATTCACGTGCATCTAAAACTGCAAAAAGGGTAACTACATCTTCCACTACTGACCCAACTAGACATGTCAGTTTTTAACAGCAAAGAATGCTTTCACTTGTAGAAAACTTTAGTAATGCTAAAAGTCTTATCAATAACAATCAAAGGTAGTAGCGTGATAAAATATAGGTACAGTAACCATTCTAATTAAACACTATAAATACGTGTAACATTAAAGAACTTGGAACTGAATAACTGGGCCCTGTATCAATATTAGTTGTCATTTCTTCCTTTCAAGAAACAAAATTAACATTCTATGCTGAAAAAAGAAGAGTGTGAAGCTTTTGACTTTAGGTCAAGCAAATTTGAATTTTGCTGAAAATTTGGATATTCAATATTTTTGATACAAGACATAACAGATGTTGTGGCAAGGTCATGACTATACATGGTAGGTTTTTTTTAAACTGAAGAATGACCTGAGGCAAACACTTGAGATGGATGATGTTGAAGAGATTAGCTCTCCGTGATGCACATTTTCCCCTCAGCACTCTGTAGGTTCAAACAATGAGTCTGTGCATGTTGAGTATATTGACCTTTGTGAATACAATACTTGAAAAATGGGAACAGATTTCTTTGAAAATCAATGCCAATTGTGAAGCTCTTTGATATTCATTCTTTATTCTTGAGTACAATTTTTAAAAAATCATATACGTAAAATTGAAAAATCAAACTGTTTAAAAATTGAGTATTTTTTCATTGTTCCTGGGAACAGAAAAATGTAAAGGATTTGGATGTTATAACTCGATGTCTCTCAGACATATATGCTAATATAATTCAGCACAGGTTAATAAAGCTTCTATCATTAACCCTGTCTTTTGGTAAAAATAATAATAATAATAATAATAATAACAAACACTGTGATACGGACAAATGCCTATATAGTAGTAGGAAAAAAAAAAAAAAAAAAAAAAAAAAAGCTAATTTGCTTGTTCAACTTATTTTGATCTAAGCTCTCACAAGTAAAGGGAGGCTTTGTCCTGCTTGGCCATTTTTCAATAAAAGATATAAAATTCAGGCCCCACTGCTGTCAAAAGAGGTTGTTGTTTAGTGATGAAGTGAAGCCAGGATTTGACTTTTTTTCTTTTACAACCATTACTGTCTTATGTGGAACAACAAGAATTAGAGACATTGATGTAAGTAACAATTTTTTTCTTTAAAATATATTTTTCTGACACCTTTGCTGACAATAGCACACATGACCTTTTCTCAGGGAGTTTCCTATCAAGGTGTCTAGGGCTAACTGGCTGCACAGGAAATCTCTTGTGGGCAAAACTAAATACTAGCTCTGCAAACAGACAAAAAAATATGAACTATGTACCTAAAGGTCTGCAGGACTGTGAGGTCTTAGCAGCCCTGGGCCAATCAATAGAAATGTTAAAACCCAGTTATAGGGTAACTTGTCAACAACCGGGTTCCCCGAATCCTCTGTGGTTGTAATACAGATGGGACCTTACAAGCTGTTCAAATAAAACTTTGCAAAAGCTGCTTGCCATTTCACGATTGCATTAGCACCATTATTTGCCACCTAATCGATGCTGTGATTGACAACTTTGCAAATCAGATTAGCTTTCAGTCTGTGTGTAAGAGCAGCATGGCTAGGAATGGAAAATTTTGCGGGCCCCGATTTATGGCAGATGAACAAGAGCTGAAGATACAAAACAGTAAGTCGGTGATGTTGCAAATTATTTGTAACAACAAAAAGCCAGAATATGTGCAAACTGCCCCCAGGATTTATTCAGGACTAGCCCTGCATCCCTCCTGCACTGCCTGCATGCAGCAAGGGGAAGTTCCCACCCAATGACATCATGGCCTGTCTTTGGCCACAGCCAGCCACATATTTTTAAAGGAGTGCTGTTTGTTTCATAACTGAACTCTTCACCTTTTGATTATATGTTTTGTTGGGGGGTTAAAGGGAAAAAGCCTGCTAGTAAATGGACTTAACTTGGCGTTCACAGGCTCAGACTTGGGTGGGCTGTGTTCCCTCCTCTGGGCACACCCTACCTGAACCCGTGTGTGTTAAATCACTTGACTGCTTCACCCTTAACGCTTGGGACACATCCTGGGAAGAAAGTTCAGAGATGCTGGAAGTGTGTGCTTACAGAAACACACGGAACTGTAGAAAAATATGTGGATAAACTATGGGAGGAGCACCAAGAAAAAGGCAGTAACTTGGAAGAAAAAATATCTCTTAGTTGTGATGAAGTGTCACAAAATACACAGAATATGCTATGATTCCAGTGGCATGTTTTTATGGAAATAAACAAAACAAAACAACAACAAAAACCAACAACAAAAAATCTTGCTAATCAAGAAACTTTAAATTATTTTCATATACAAACTCCAACCTGAATACTCTTTTCTTGATCATCTGCTACAAATGCCTTCCCTATTAATTAGCCCTGTGAAAGGCTTACACAAATGTGGGACAACCATCACATTGTGAGGGCTACAATACAGGAGGAGCCACACTAATAAAAAAATAAAAATAAAAAATAAAAAATAAAAAATAAAAAGATATTTCCATAAATATCTGGATCTTCATCATAGTGGAGTGAGATATCGGTAAGCTTGAACTATTGGAGAAGTGCTATGTCATGACCAAGTGAAGTAGACTCACTACAGCTACAGAAACACAGCCTCACTCCGCTTTCCTTGGTAGCAATCTCCGAGATGGGATCTGCAGGCAATTTTCTAATGGTCTGTAGATAATTGATAGGATGCATAATGCTGCCTCCTTGCTTCCAGATATTTTGAGGAGTAGCCAGGAAAAGAAAAGTCGGGAATATTGTTTAAGCAGTTGGAACAGGACAGAAACATGTAACTTAACTGCCTCTTGTATGCACTGTTCTCCTGGGGCAAGTGAAGGCCAGAACCATAGCTGGAATGGTTATGAGTGACTCAGTATTTTCTTACGGTTACTTTTCCATTGGAGCAGTTATGTGGTTGTCCCTGCTTGTTCCACAAATGAAATGGGAGGTGACGCACACCAAAATACTCTGTGGCTTGGGAAACCTTCTGCAGAAGATCCTCAGTACACATCCTGAAGAAGAGTAGCAGAGCGAAAGCAAAAATATTTTTTTTTGTTTAGTTTTGTTTTAATTATTATTTTTTATTTTAAAAAATATTTAGCTCTCAGGAAACAGGTAAGTGGTTGGATAAGGTATCAGATCTATGTGTTTTCCCTCTTTATGATAATTGTGAGGAGAAGAAATGGATAGGTACCATTGCTGCTTGTTTTTGTTTTGTTTTGTTTTTTCCATTTTTCTTTCTTTCTTTTTTTTTTTTTTTTTGTTTGATTGTTTTATTGATTGGGTTTGTTTTTTTTTTTTTTTTTTTTTTTTTTTTTTTAAGGGGGGGTTTTATTTTTTTTTCAGCCTGTTTAATTTTTTTTTTTTTTTTTTTTTTTTTTTTTTTTGCCATTGAAAAGTTTCATAAACTTTGCAGGAAGATAAAGCCAATGAGTTATAGAAACTTAAAACATTTTGGAAAGCAATAGGAAATGTAAAGAAATATTCTACTCAAAGCTCTTGCAGGAATTTGGCTTTATTCCTGCACAAATATTGATATACGTACTCTGATTTGTTTCTTTGTTGGAATAATGAGGCCAAGACTCCTGTGAAGAGTTGTGGGTTTAACATGCAACTCATCTAATTAACGTCACTTTCTGCCCTTGGGTGATGTCATATTGCAGTATGCTCTTTTGAAAGCATTCTTTGTCTTCCTACCATAGGATATGGATCACAAGAACTTCTTTACAGACTCCTGGGGAGTCTGTTCCTACGAGGTGTTAGGTGATTTACTCTGAGTTATAATCAGCCTCAGTTTTTTGAAATTTAGTTGAGTGGTAAGGTTGCCCACAGCTTGGTCACAGATTCTTTAGCTGGTTGATTCTAGGAATAGATATGATAGGTACTATGCTGGTGACATTAATTTCTGAGCCTGTTTGGTACAGCTCTCATGGGGCTCCAATATGAATAAAAAAATCAGTCTTTCCAGCATACATTTTTTCCAATATATCATTTATCAGCCACATTGAATTTTCCTTCAGTTGTAATAATTATCCATAGCTTTTGTCAGCTAAGTGAGAGCTCTCTCATGCAAGCCCATCCTCTTACTCTGAAATTGCAAAGTAGAAGTCAAACCAAGAAAATCTTTACCCTTGGGAGAAGAACAGATTAGCATGCTCTGCATGCTTTTACAGCAAAGTACTCTTAAAGCAGGAGTGGGGATCAGAGCCCGTACAGGCACACAGAGATCTCCTGATGAGGCAATAGCAGCTATGCACATCCCTGCACAAAAAACAGAGGCTGCTTCCTTCTGTTACCTTAAAGAGATAGCTATAGGATGTATAGGAAGTCAGAACATTATTATAGGTGATGCACATATATCCATTTCATCTAATTCTTTCCACACTAACATTGATGTCTCAGGCAGGCAGCATTTTCTTCCAACCCTCTCTTTTAAGTTTGGCTTCTTTCTTCTCCAGCATAGGACCGAGCTGGCTTCTTTTGCCCTCTTTGTGCAGTGGTCATTCACTCATGCCAAATGCCTTTCACTTTATGGCTTTACACCTAATAGCTGCAGCTAGTGTGTATGTGCCAAATGGATCTATCACAGCTTTTGATGTTCTGAAGACAGGCTCTCTCCAGCCAGAGTCCAGAAGTTTTTGTAAGTACTTAAATAAATTAGGTACAATTAGAAACATTTTAGAATTGTGAGATGTTAACAGATATCATATTTGAATTGAGAATTATCAGCTTTGCCATAGAAACTCCAGGTATGCAGAAATTATGTTTTTACTGAGCTACAAAAGGCACACATCCCTTTTCTTTTCTTTTCTTTTCTTTTCTTTTCTTTTCTTTTCTTTTCT
>CM021767.1:60725356-60815353 GCA_011076525.1 Nettapus auritus
TTTCTTTTCTTTTCTTTTCTTTTCTTTTCTTTTCTTTTCTTTTCTTTATGTTTTTTCTTCTCTACACCATTACCACACAAAAATGTTTCAACTACATTTCTTTTGGCATAACTGATTCCGAGGCCCAGTTTGTCTGCCACGTTGGATATTTCTGTGTGTTGTGGATGTTTGTTTGTAGAACGAAATCTAGGTCTTCAGCAACACTTGCCACTCACCCATGCCAATATTTGTTATCCGCTTCACTACCCAGACTGTAGTAATGCCAGGCAGCAACATCAAGAGAACACAGGCTTTTCACATCAGCAGTCACTCTGAACTATTACTTGGCTTTTTTACTGTTCGGGAGAATTCATGTCGTGGGGTTGATTTTGACACTTAACAACACTGCTGAATCAAACAAATGGGAAGCCTAGAGATAAAAGATAAATATTACCTACGGGTACCAATATCGCTGCCAACATGGTATAGTTCACATGCGATTCCCCCAGCCCAATACTTTCAGTTGAGCAAAGGGTTTAAATTAATTGTGTTTAGCTTGCAACACACATTGCTCATCTTCTGGATTCTTTATTTTATTTTTATTTTATTTTATTTTTATTTTCGCATTTAACACTTGTAACTCTAACAATTTCTATTGCAGTAAAAGACACAGAGTCCCTTAAATTGTGCCAGAGATAAAAGCAAGCTTTTTTTCTTTAATGGCAGGGTCTGACAGCCAACATCTCCCTTGACAGAGGCAACATGTCCTAACTTGAGGACAGTCCTCAAGGCAGGGTAGCAGTAACCAAAAAGAATCCTAGCAATTCAAAAGGTGCACTCACAGCAGTGAGTCCTTTAACCAGTAGTGTCTGCAAGATTGGAATCTTAATCACTTCAAAACCCTTCAATTATATTTATCGGTTTCCAATCATCATGTAAGAACTGTCAGAGTGGGATTATTGCATTTGTCCCTCCTGCGAGCACCACGGCTGGGGAGTGAGAAAAGTCATGCCTTCACACTAGAGCAATACAATCTGTCTCTTGTTTTGGGCTCTATCTGATGTGTCAAAATTTGAGGCCAGAGTTAATCCACTGCACTGTTCTATTGCCAGAAATGCAAAGCAAGAATCACACGTTTGGAAGCGACATTCCTTGACCAGCAATCAAATGCAGTGGCAACATCCACTCTTGTGATGCTGACGCGTGCCTTTCACATCACTTTGTGAGCGTGCATAGATTGTGTAACCCTGAGACACTGCACACACCTCGCGTTGCTGCGCACACAAATCCTCATGTGCCAACAGATCTAAAAATCTGTCCATGAAGAAGGGCTTCATCAATAATGCAGGTTTGTCACAGTAAAGTTTCAAGTACAATGAACTTCTTTTCCTAGAGTACTTTTCGTATGTGGTACCACATTTTTTATTAATCACAGAAGATATTTTCACCCACTTTTCCAGTTCCTTGGGACCTTGCTGAATGCTGACAAACGTCCCACCAAACTGACCTGTGGATGAAACCAGGAGAGAGAGAGAGAGACTTCCTTTCCAGAGAGCAGCCTTCTATAAGTTTATTCCCATTTATAAGAAAACTTTGTGGAACAAGGAGAGATACACTTTTTCAGCACCAGTAATCAGTCAGTTTTGTTCATTAAAAAACACAATGGTGGTGCTGAATAATTAAATTTCAAATAATTAAAAATCAACAGTAGTTACATTATTGTACTAGGAATAGATTACAGAGTTTTACTGCTAGTACGTTTACTTGCTTCAGCCATTCCTTGGAATATTTTTTCATTTGTTTTTTCTTTGAAATCTCTAAAATGGAGAAATCCTTACATAAACAAAGGCAACGTGAATATTTTTCCTTGTGTTTTGTTTTCTTTTGACATCAGAAAGTTTATAATTGGAAATTAATATTTTTTTCCTCATTTATTTTCCTTTGTAACAGATGCTGCTGATGGCTGTGCCGCCAGGCTAATGTGAAGTCTTCACAGGACAAACATTATAAAGGGGAAGTTAAATTAATATCGTTGAGGTAAAGCTAAGAAGCCTACTGGCAAGAGTTGAGCAAACAGCCTTTTTACTACAGAGTTCTCATCTGTACAAACAGCAGCTCCAATGTGAGGTTCAGAATTTGCTGTTTGCATTCAGCTGTATTGCTGCCGTCTTTATTTCTGTTAAATGGCGCTTTGGTTGTATCAGCACTTTTGAGAAATTTTGCATATTGAATGCAACAACAGAGTGCTCTTTTCACTGCAGCACCTACACAAAATTTAGATAAAAAGTCAAAAGACTGGAAAGAGTGTAGAGGAGAATATTTAATATGGTATTACTGACATTTCTCTGGTGCTAGAACCGCACCAATACATCTAAAAGTTAGCAGCCTAGGAAAATGACCACCTGTCACGTAGATGGAATGACATTTGACTACCCAGATGTTTCATTACTGTGCTTATGAAATTGCCTACATCCTCTACTCCTTAGGCCATATACATCCCATAATAAAAGAGCATACACTTAAAATTGTATTCATTTTTTTTCCTATGCTTTAAAGAAAATCAACATAGCTTTTAAAACCAATGAAGCTGCCAGGCTATTTATTTTCCTAAAGTTATGCACCAGAGAAGAAGGGAAGTTTGTTACAAGGCAGCAGATTTTTCCAGAAACAAACGGCCTAAAACCAGCGTGAGAATAAACATCAGAGTAAACAAACCTCACTGGGGGGTATTCCTAACTGGGCTTCTCAAGAGCAGTGTCTGAGGAAAGCAGCAAAAAGAGGCAAGTCAGAAGCTGTTTCTTTTACAGTCTTCTCGAATTTTCTAATCTGGGCAAATTTCACTACAGGCATTTCCATTGGTTTTAGCAGCACTGGGAACCTTACTGAAGACAAGATCGTTGCAGGCACAGCTGTTTTTAGTCCTGTGCCAATTCAACTTGCTCAGGCCATTGGTATTAAACACTGGCAGCCAAACAATTACTAGCAATAACAAGAAAAAGCAAACCGGATCGTGGAAACTCAAGTAGCCTTAGAAGGCTGCACAGACCAAGTGTCTCCCATTGAGTCTCTAAATTAAGCCTCCAAAGGTAGTAGTTACCGTTTTTATGAAGGCACCCAAAGCTGCTGTATTATTTTCTCAAGGAACTGGAACATATTCTGCTGTCATTCCTTCATGCTCAGAGATATTAAAGCATGTCAGGAATAGGTCAGAGAAGATCACATACACTGTTTTGGAGACTGTTCTGAATATAAAAAGCATTTAGGAGTGCAAACCTAACCCAGCTGGTGCTGTGGTAATTGCAGCACCTGCTATATCAAAGAAAGAACCATAGCGACTGATTCTCTTGAAAAGTTGTACTTTGTCCCCTCTTTGAAAGAGTCAAAGGCCTTTTTAAATTCCGTTTCTCAATGTGGACCCAGAGATATTGAAAAATCTTAATTTAGCTTTATTTAAATTTTATACTATAATGAAATATGAAGATTACAACATCAAGCAGTACACCTAGTTAATGCCAGAATCCAAATTGCTTGTGCACATGCATTATAATCCACTCTTTAATTATTGGTCCCTAACCTCTTCCACTGCATGCAGAACAACGCTGAAGGAAGCACAGATACCTAACTCTGCTTCCCCTCTGACCAACCGTGGTGGCTCATTGCTCTTCTGTGTGCTTACGTTAATTTCCCTTAATAGCACTCCCATGAGCTGGGGGGGTGCTTTTCCTTCTGCAGCACCAAGGTTAGACAAGAGATGCTCATCAGTCCTAGGTGTCTAATTGAGTTATCCATCTCGAGCATTACGGAATACCCTCAATTTTTATGGTACATTGCCCATTGACTTAATTTTCAGTAAGGTACTCTAAATGAGATCCTGGCATCTTATGACTGTCATTGTGAAGACAAATCCTTTTTGCAAACTATGATTCAAGTGATGTGGCACACAGCACCGCATAGAAACTTTCAGTAAAGCTTAGTTATCCCGAGTTTTTACAGGTCCTCAAACAACACTCAGCAGCCTTAGCCATAACCCTGCTTTCACTTTTCATTTAATTCTAGTTTTTACAGAAACGACATAGGGATTCCATGGAAAACAGCTTTTATTTCTGCCCAACTCTTTCCCAAACCAGGGAATCTATCCTGTGCGTTAGATAGGAGGCCCCGGCCCCGGCCTTCAGCGCCCGTCCCGGTGGGCGGCAGCCGTTGGAGGCGGTAACCGTCGGAACGGGGCGGGGCTGCTGGGCGGGGCATCCCCCATGATTGACGTTTCCTACAGCCAATAGCCACGGCGCGCAGGGCGCGGGGCGGCCCCTTCGGCGAGTAGGCGCGGCCGAGGCGTGGCGGGAGGCGGGGCGCGGGCGCGGATTGGCCGGGGGGCGGGGCGCGCGGGGTTTTCTCCCGGGCTGCTCCGCCGGCCGCGGCGGGGGGACTGTGTGCGGCAGCGCGAGCGGCGGCCGTTGGGCCGGCGGCTGACGGGGTAACGGCGGGCGGGGAGCCGAGGGTAGGCAGGGGGCGACGGGCGGTGAGTGGAGGCGCTGCCCGCTCCTCTCCGAGCCTCCGGCCCGGCCCGGCGCTGTCAGAGCCGGGGGAGGAGCGGGGACGGCAGGGGGCGGCAGCGGCCCCGGGGAAGCGTGTCCGGAGCGGCGGGGGGGCGCCCCCGGGGCTCGCCCCTCTGCGCCCGGGGGCCGCGGCTCCGCCCGTCGGCGGGTGGGGACCGGGGGCCGCGCCGGAGGGGTTCGTCGGGGCTTAGGTGGGGGAGGTGAAGCTGGGGGGGGGGGGGTGTGCAGGGTCATGGCTTCTCGCCCCGGGACAGGGAGAGTCGGCGTGTGTGCCCCGGGGGGGGGCTGCTTCGTGAGTGATCCCCGAGAAGGAGGTAGTTGGTGGGTTTGTCAGCTGAATGCTTGCAGCTTCCAGAAACGGCTCCCGAAATGGGAACGCTGGCAGGGAGCAGTTAGCAGCCAGCAAGGGAGTGAATTCAGGTCGAGGTGCTTTGACAGTAGTAACGGCTAGCAAACAGGTCAATTAGGATGCTTTTTCTTGTTGTAAAGCTGTCTGAGACCCATTTTTAATTAAAAACATGTAATTTATAGCTTTTTCATTGACATGTAGTGCTTTGCTTAGCTTTACTGCCTTGTTTTCATGTGTGCTATCAGCCAGAGTGTGAGTAACATCCTACAAGCACATAATCCTGCAAAACCTAGCCCTCAGCAAGCTCTCATAAACTTCCAGTCCTGTAGGGTTTGAAATGATAAAGTGCTTCTTTACTTTTTGGCTATTTCCTGTTGAAGTTGCATCCTTTGGCGTGACATTTTAAAGTTCTGAATGGGAGATGAACTCGGCCCTGAAACTGCAGAGGCAGCCTGTCACAGGGCGGGCGCTGTGTGGTTCCGTCCTCTGTTACTCAAGAATGGCCCCCGAAGGGTGTTCAGCTGAAGGGCTCTGTTTCATTCCCTGCTCTCCTCTTCTCTGACAAGTTTCTGTTTCTGCTTACCGTGCTGTTTTCTGGCTGGTGTTAACCTATATGGTGAGAAGCTGAGCTGCTTTCTCTTGCTTGAATTGCAGCTTTCTGCCGAGTTCGATTCCCTTTGAGCCTAGAATAGACCTTCCCTTCCTGGTTCTCAGAGGCTGTGGATCTCCGTTTATATCAACAGCTTGTACCCGTGGCAGAGGAGTTTGTGCTGTAGTAACTTCACTTAGAAAGGTCTAGACAAGACTTCCGATAGTATGTATTCTGTGTGTGTGCATGCTGAAAGTGAAGAAGAGTTCAAACTTCAGATGTGGAGTAGGCTTCATTTCTTTGGAAGTATACTTTTTGTTCCACCTCTGATTTTGTAAGTCTTAGGAACTGCAGTTAATCTGTAAGAAATTTGTTTTATTACCACTTTGAAATTTCTATTTTATTTCCACTTCTTGGTATGACTTTAGGTGCAAATTGGTGTGGCTCTTTGAGGCCAGTCTGACCTGTTGATGTCTTCCTGGGGACTAGCTACCGAGAGGGTGGTCGGGCACTGGCACAGGCTCCCCAGGGCAGTGGTCATGGCACTGAGCCTGCTGGAGTTCCAAGAAGCATTTGGACAACACTTCTGGACACATGATTTGATTTTTTTGGGTGGTCCTTTTGGGATCCAGGAGTTGGACTTGATCCTTGTGGGTCCCTTCCAACTCAGATACTCTATGAATACTGTGGACTTAAATCATTCTGATTTGGGGGATAACCCGGAGAATGGTTGTATTACTGTATTCAGTATGGTGTGAATCATTTACTTATTGTAGTAGATACAGACAAAACATGCATTTTTCATGTGGCCCATTCCTGAGTCATACCTTTAGGGTTGACAAGCACAGGTCATGGGGGGACGGGGGGGGGAAACAGGAAGACATTCTGAGAGCGTTTAAAGACTTTCAAAGGCAGTTTAGTGGGTTGCTGCTAATAGTAATTTAAACGTAAGCGCTCTGTAAGTTATTGTTTAAAAAAAAATCAAGCTAGGTTTCCAAACAGTATTTAAAATATGTGTCAAAGCAATATAATCTTTCTACTCTGTATTTGGTGCTTATGGGATTAGTTTTTCTGCATTCACTTGTGGCATTGAGAACTTTTGAAAGGTGATAATAGTGTAAGGAAAAAATGGAAAGCTTGAAGTGTTGCAAGAAGTGGGAAGCATGTCTCAGTACAGAAGATTGATTTATTCAAGTGTTAAAAGGGGAGGGAACAAAATGAATGATAGACATAGCTAGTAGTGGCTATGAAAGGATTCACTATCTAGAAAGAGAATCTGAACAGCTTATGCTCCTTACAGTATTACTCTATTGGGAGAGGACAAGTTTTGTACATTTCAGTTTATTGCTTTAGATTTCAGTAGGGCAAAATTGTTATCAAAGGTTGTGTATAGTGTATTCACTACTGTTAGGTATTTTTGAAGTAAGGTTTAAAACTTCCTGAGAAAGATGTCCTAATTCAAATAGTGGTTTTGTTCTGGAAGTGATCTTATGTTGTTGAGGGTTGATGAGGAGGGGGAGGATGGGTTTTTGTCCTCATTACAAGCAACATGAACCCAGAAAGAGCTGTACTGGAAAAACTGCTCATTGTATGCTTGCACAATTGCCTGACCTAAGAAAAGGGGATGGAACCAAGAAAAGGGGATGTGGGAATGTGCGATTGTGTTATAGCCTGGATTATACAAAAACTCAAACTGCATAGTAAGGGTTATTTCCATCTTTCTAAATAGAAGGAAATCTCTTCTTGACTTTTAAGATTTAGACTTTATTATTGACTGACACACTTTTCTACATTTTTGAAGACAGATAATATGACAGTTCGAGTTACTGTTTTTAACCATCTTAGAATTTGTAGGGATGTTAACATCTTAGTTATTTCTCATTTAAGCACAACTTCACTCTTTTGGTTTTCTAAATCAGTTGATGGGGTGATGGTTGGTGTAATTTGACTACAAATTTAATTCCAGATTCTCTTATAGATAAAGAAGATATTGGGCTGTTACCCGGTTGTCATAGTTGATCGTATTTTGCCAGTCCTCAAGGCTTTTATTGGAGTTAAAGGTAACTTGTGACTTTTTTGTTGTTTTTGCTTTTAATATCAGAAAATTCGCTATAGGAATTTTCTAAATAGGAGTTGTGTGTTCTGTTTCAAGTTCTTACAAACATTTCTGTTGTTAGTGTAATAAATTTACATGGTTAAATGTGGCAACTTCATAATATTTCACAGACAAGAACATATCAATGATACAGTAAGTATTTTGACTTTTAGCAAACCTTAATTTCTTAATTATCGCAAATGTCTAAACTGCTGTGTGAAGATAATATTATTTGTGACTGATTTCTGCCTTAGAGTTCACCATGTCTTGAGTACTTGGTAAAGATTTACAGGCTGTGTGAAAGCTGTATCAACAGGGTATTGATTAATTACAATAATCTAAAAATTCTATTTGGCTAGTGAGAGGCAAAAAAGCATGTTCTGTGTGTAGCAGCTTTTTCATAGTTCTGGAGGAAAGCTGGGTCTGGATCTCTTCTCATTCTTATCAGAGTAGATGACTTGATTGTAGTCTTTGAGGTCTTGTAAAGGATAATTTCAGATGCCTACCTTCTGATCTGCACTTCATGAATTCATTTGGTGGTGGCATGGGAGTTGCTGACTGGGCTGGAGTATGAGATGCTCTGAAGGCCTGACCTCTGTTAAGTTGGCCTCTTGCGTAAAATGCTGATTGTCTCTGAATGTTCTCAGAAGCAAGTAGTATTTTTTATTGTTGGTTTCTTTGTTTTTTTTTTTTTTTTTTTTTTTTTTTTTTCCCGTCGATATAAGATAGCACTGCTGTTCATCTGTGTAGTGCCTTCATTAATTGTAGTTTGGCTCTTCAGAGCCCTTATGTGTTGCAGGAGGATCTTTGTAAAACTGGAGACTTCTGGCAATGCCCGGTAGCCTAATCACAAGTGTTTTACTTGATCTGATATCTGCCATGGTACTGATACACTTGTGTCTGTTTCCTCACTGGATGCTTTCTGAAGAAGGGTGTGATGTGGCTTGTCTTTAATTTGCCTAACCATTATGAAGCGATGCAGCCTATGTGCTCTGTAAAGTCATTCATTGTTAGACTTTGGCATTGAATAGTAAAATAGGGTTAGCTAAGGACAGTTTAAAAGGAACTCTGAATTGCCTTGCTGCTCTAGGTTTGAATCTTCTCTTACTTCTAACATTGTCTGTGTGGTTTTCTGTTTGCAAAGCACTATTTCTAGAGAAATGTTCTGTAGGAAAAGATGTTCAGTTACCAGAAAATAAAAATAGTCTCCAAAAGAGAAGTTTGGACTCTCTGAAAGATCAGTTTCAGCTTAAATTACTTGCACTGATGACAAAGCAGAGTTTAACCAAATATTTATTGTTGAAATTATCCTGTAATTAGTAGTGTTGTACAGCTAAATGTAACACCAGATTTTACTGTAAATTACTGCTATCCCATTTCTGTGGCTTGAGAAGTATAGAGTGTAAATGCGGTATTCTTTTTAGTGGCCTGGATAAGAATTTGACTACAACATCTTAAGAACATAGTTTTTGTATTTTTAATAACATTCTTCGGTACATATTTAAAATGCATGATGTGATCTCTTACCACAATGGAAAAAAGGAAAATTAAAACAGCTTTTTCTAATTTGAAATGCTCCATTATCCCATATATGAGATTTAAAGTATATATTCTTATTGCAAACTTTTGAATTGGATCATAGGCGGAGCTTTAAATTCTGACTGTTGAATCAGCATGTATACTACTTCTGAAAGTCAAAACAATTCAAAAATGATTATTAATATGCGCTTTTGGGGTTTACATTTATTCAGACATTTTTATTGCTTTCTGCTACTCACAAGAAGGTTTTATTAATAAAATATTTTAGAATATATGGAATTTATCCTGCAAAAATTAATAACGCAATACAAGACCTCTTCAGTTTGCACACTTCAATTTAAGATCTGAAAGTTCTTTTTCAATTTCCGGATACAGCATTTTGTACTTTGTAGACCCTATTTGGAAATGAGCTATTTGTTTCCTTTGAAAGAAGCTGGTTTTTGGTCTTTTATTCCCTGTTCTGTTACTTCCTTTTGAAGCTGTACTAAGATAATACTGTAACTGCTGCTGTTCTCCCATCAATCAATTAAAAGTGTGGCCAAATTGTAAGCCTGTATATTACTTGTTGCCTCTTAGAGGACTGGATTGTTTTCCTTGTATGATGTTTTGGGTACTCTTCCTGGTAGGATGTTGCATTATCAGACTATGAATCTGAAGCAAATCCTGTGTTTGGAGGGGGTGGGGTTGAAACCACAAAGAATGTCTCAGTGTAAACTTCTTATTTCAGGCACCGTTTGGTGTTAAGGCTGCTTTGTCCCCTCTCTAGTCAGTGCTTCTGTATTGCATTAATGCTTGAGAAGAGGTTATCTACATAATGGTCAGAGGCAGCTGCTCAGGTCAAGCCTGACATTGCTACATGTCAGTGTTACCACCCTTTTTACAAATAAGCACAGAGTCATAGAATAGTTTGGGTTGGAAGTGACCTTCATAGATCATCTAGGTCCAACCCCCTGCCATGGGCAGGGACACCTCCCACCAGACCAGGTTGCCCAAAGCCCCATCCAGCCTGGCCTTGAACACCTCCAGGGATGGGGCATCCTCAGCGTCTTTGGGCAGCCTGTGCCAGAGCCTCACCACCCTCAGAGTGAAGAATTTCCTCCTAACATCCAATCTAAACCTACTCTCGTCTACTTCAAAGCCATTATCCCTGTCCACACTGCCTGTCAAAGTTCCTCCCCATCTTCTTTGTAGGCCCTCTTTAGGTTCTGAAATACCACTATAAGGTCTCCCCAGAGCCTTCTCTTCTCCAGGCTGAACAATCCTATCTCCCTCAGCCTTTCCTCATAGAGGTGCTCCAGCCCCTGAATAATCTTTGTGAAGGCTGAAACAGCAAAGACACATTGCAAGAGTTTAATATTAAAAGTAGTATTAAACCTATTGTGGATCCCATGCTAATTAACTAAAGCTGTTAGGCTTACTTTCATACTATTCTTTCTGTGTGTGCTTAAGGATGTGTTCTACAGAAAGCAGCTAATATTTGTGGAGGTGGTTAAGAACTGTACACTGGTTTTCTGTTATTTGTTTGTCCTCATCCCTGAGTATGATGTACTTTTTTGATGAGTATGATGTACTCTAACTTTTTTCCCAAATTTGTTCAAATATTGGCATTTTTGATTCAAAGAGGAAGATTTTCAGTTCTGAGACTGAAATCCATACTCAGTCTTTATCTAGTAATTCAGTTCAGGAGAAAAGGTGAAATAAAAACCTAGCCATATTAAAACATTCTTTGTTACATTTGATCTCAGTGTAGTACCATCCCAGAAACTCAGATGTTATTTATGGTATTTATTCATGTTGACCTTTGGCTAACTTGATCTAGTGCGTAGCATCTCTGCTTATAGCAGGGGGTTTGAAGTTAGATAATCTTTAAGGTCCCTTCCAACCCAGGCCACTCTATGATATAACTTCCATAGGATAACTTCAGAATAGAATAATGACTTAAAATACAGACTGAATACTTGACAGAAAATATTGGGGGAGGGGGGGAGTTTATAATATTACCAGCACTTTGTTCTTGCACTGTAGCAGAAATGAAACTCTACAGAAGTGAATCTGGGAGTACTTCAATCCTATGTTGTAGATGAGAAAATGCTTGGAAAAAAGGTGTGTTCTCCATAAAAATGCTCTGTTAAGTGACTTAGTGTTACAGATTTATGTTCAAAACTTGATCCAAATACAAAATGAAATTTTAAAATGAAACATGTTAGTAAACCACAATGTTCTGATGTGGGGAGAGAATGCATATGATGTATTGAATTAAGCAAGTTTTAAGCAGCCATATATAACAGATATAACTTGGTATTCCAGCCTCTTGAATTGGATGATCTATTGGGGCTGAAGCCAGAAATGTATTTACCACTGCACCTCTGTATCCACATGCACGTGCTCTTTTAGCAAAAGACGTGTAACCCCAAATTTTACTTTCATCCTTAGACCGTGCAGGCTCAGTTATCCTGACAGAAAACTTCGGTCTCAAATAGAGACTAGGTATTAAATGTGGGACAAATCTTTCTGAAGAAAAAGTTTGTGCAATTTTAGCTCTGATGCCAGAGGTTACGTTACTTCTGGTCACCATATGTATCGTGGAGTTCTGTTTTGTGTATTTTAGAATGCCTATTTAAATAATGTTTATTTTTTAACACTATTAAAAAATAAACATGTATTAGCTGAAGTGTTTCTTACTATGCTGACTTGTTGGAAATCTAGGTGATTTAGCTCGAGGCATCACCTGACTTGGAGTATTGTGCTGAAAGTGGAAGTGTTTTCACTTACTGCTTATGAATGGATTTTTGAAAGGCTATGGTGAAAAACACAAAATGTGCTCCTAATATGTTGGCAGTGGGTTCACTTGCTTTTATTAAAACTCAGCTCTGTATCTTTCAGACCTTTTGATCAGTTTTCCAAAATTTTATAATTTTTTTCATTATCCTAGGTATTACCTTGGAACTCAAGCTAGTTTGAAGATGGTTGGTTTACCGTAGAATTCACCAACTGTTGGTGGTATTTAGAGTATTCCTTAGACAAAGGGCATGACATACTCCATACATAGTGTGAAAAGCATAGTGTCAAAACTTTGGAATGGGACCAGGTGAAAACAGCTAACATTGGCTGAACATTTATTCACTGTCATGGGCCCTGATTTTTTGACCTGAAACATCCATACTCATGAACTGTTGAATTATGTGAGAAGAGTAATTTGGCTGGCAAAGCTATGTGGTTTTTAAACTAAAAAAATAAGTATGTTACAGTTTTAGATGTCAAGTTTATTGAAATTAAGGTTGTCTACTTTCTTTTTTTCTGAGTGATCTTTGCTTGGAAAGTGTAATCACTGAAGTACTTGGATTCTTTATGTTCAAAAGCATACAAGGGTTGTTTTTTTTTTTTAAACTCCCTTTAAAAACAAGTCAAATTTTCCTTTCTTTTGTTAAATGGTTTATGACTCTATGTAGTTACCTTAAAGATACTTTTCTACAGGTGTTAGTCTTTCAATTCTAACTGTTCCCAAGGTTAACAACAGTATAGGATGCTGGCCAGAAGAATCGGTAAATAAGCAGTTAATTTAACTGCACAAGATAGAACAAATGGGTATATTCTGTGAATATATTCTGACCTTTGGTTATGTAAAGAAGGTAAAAGCAGAGGCATTTTTGGGGGGGGAAGAATGCTGTTTTCCTCTGATCAGCTGACCTTTATTTTTTTCCCTGACTGAAGCTTTGTTTCAGGTAACTCAGGCAGCATGTCCATAGGTGTGTGTTGGTAAAATGATCGTATAGTTATGATAGCAAGTCAAATTAAAAGAACCTAATGTACATGTTCTTGAAGATCTTACTCAATGCAACTTTTCTTCTTTAAAAAAACAAAAACATCAACCAACCAAAAAAAACAGCTTCATCTGGAGCAGTCAGCACTGTAGAGTCAAATGATGCCTAGAGCTGTTCTTGGCTACTGGCTTCTAGCAGATGCTGTTCTTGAGATTCACTTTTTAAAACTTTGCAAGAAATATCAGGGCTTGGGATTTCAAGAAGTTTTTGGAGATTTGAGGAAAAACTGTAGTGGAGAGAATTGTCATCTAGATGTAGGGTACACAAATTACCTGCATTTCAGAGTGAACAGACACCTAACAAAAATAAGTTGGTTAAGGGATTGTAAATTTTTTTTATTGCATGTTTCATGGTTCGTCATTAGAAGAGATGCTTATATTTAAGAACTTGAAGGTAGCCTGGTTGATGTGAAGTTAGTGTTGATTTAAAAACTTTTTGTAGAAGATAAATAGGAGGCTTTAATAGAGATTTTTTTTTTTAATACTTGGCATGTTCATGTTGGAGGTCAATTCCTTGCTCTGACCGTATTCTTTCAATATTAGACTGTGCTTTTGAGTTATCACTTCAAAGCTGGAGTTGCAGTAATTTGAGCAACGATAAAAGTTGGAGCAGGGCTCACGTACTTGTGTGTCTTACTGTATAGTATATTAAGATATACATTTTATAATAGGCAAAATGTTCAGTTGTAACCATCACAAGATGGTTTAAGGCAGTACTGCAAAACACTGATGTCCTCATGGGTTTTTTGATTGTTTCTAACTTTACTAAATACATAAATATTTATATTTACAGTAAGGATTCATTGTGTTCTTGAGTATGCATTTTGTTTGTGATGTTTTTAATGGCCTTCCCCATGTTTATTACTGGAAGTTTTCTATTTCATTGTGAATCCATTTGGAATTAGTTTCACTCTTTCAGAGAACTTACTAGTAGAAAACTTTTTATATTCCTTTAAAATGTAGTGTTCTTGGATTATTTTAATAAGTAATTAGTTGAGCTGTAACAGTATGAAATGAAATAAAGAATATCTCTCTTACTTGGGGAAACAAAGTTTTTCGTTTTTATGGGTATGGAGGTTTGTTTGTTTTTTGAGAAGAATAGCTTCTGTTAACTAGCTTCAGGTTCTTCCTCAAATGTTTGATCCAGTTTCTTCACAGTCTGTTTCTGCTAAGCATCTGTTGGAATCAGAAGAGCAGCACTGTGTTGTGATGGCATTAGCCTGCTGTCAGATGGCACTTTAATTCTTGAAAGTATCCCATCTTGATTTGAGGAAGAGGGCTTCTATATACTGAAGCATTGTTAGGATGTTCCATGATAGATATGACTTATTGTCTAATAGTGTTACAGAGGCAAAAATGTCTATTGTGCATTTACTTTTTTTGCCAGGTGTATTCAGTTACAGGGTGATTCTCTGGTAATTCAAAAATGTCACTGGTACTTGAGTAATTGTGTGGAAATTCTCTTATCAAGTTTTTTTGTTGTAAAGATTTGAGTAACTTTCCCCCATGAACAATGTTTGCTTGATTTCTCTACAAAGCTGGAAAGTTTTGCAGTGTATGTTTCTTTTGTGAAATGTATGAGAAACAGAATTGTTAAATAACTGCCTGTCAAAGCAAAGCTTCACGAGTACTGAACATTCTTATTAAAAAAACAAGATGCTACTCTAATGGAAATCTCACCAGTGATCTTCCTAGTTGCTTGTTTACTAATGTTTTAGAGTATTAGCAATTGTTTATATAAAACCAACCATGTTTTTCCATGGGATTTTTAAGGCTTAAAGTTATAATTGTTTCCACTTTTCAGTAGTGTAAAGAGAATCATGGATTTTTCCTCAAGCATATTTTTGCTGAGCATCATCAGTCTGAAATGATACATGAATGGTGATGGCACAGAGGGGAAAAACGTGCTCCTATGTAGGGGTGAATTGGAGATGGAGGTACTTGAGACATTCCTGACTATGACTTGTTATTCCTTTGTCTGCTGTGTTAAGCTTAAAGAATAGCGTGTCTCTTGTAAAACTGTGGTCATATCTGTCTTGCATGTGCAAATATTTGAACAGTAAGTTTGACTGCTAACAGAGATGTAATTTTTTTCTCAATACTAAATTTGAGCTTTTTAAAGTAGTGATATGTGTCCATCGATGGGTATGGTAGTTCTGAACTGTTTGTCCTACCATGGGCCCTTGAAAATAAGGATAGAGAGAGAGGCCTTTAAAGTAGGAGGATGAGTATCTAGTCTGTATGGAGGTTAAGCCAGAAGGTCTAAGCAGCTGTTCTTTATTTTATTTACAGCAGTAGATGTACTTTTGAGTTGGATTTCTTTTCCCACCCCTCCATTTCAATTTATCCTCCAAAGGTGTATTTCCTTGTTTTCTCTCCCGTTCATCCTTTCAGTGCAAGCCCTTCGTAGCGTTTTTCTCCCCACTTCATCTTTTGTGGTCTCCCCTTGAATTAGCTCTGGAGTAACACTGCTGTTGTTTGCAAAGGCCTGAGCTACTGGAGAATTGAAGACAGCTTTTGCTCTTCTAGTCCTAGCTAAAGAAACATTTGTAATGAATTGAGAGTGGTCTGATGTAAAGGTGGGCATAACTTTGTCTCTGCTGAGAGCAGTAAAAAGTTACCTGACCTACAGCTGGGATTTTTAAGTGCTACACTACTCAAGTATGAAAGGCTTCTTGTTTCTTTATTTGAAGGTGAATGCATTCAGGTCTCTAGCTGGAATTGTAACAGCCTGCTCAGACTTCTCTGCTTAAGAATGGACAACGTAACTATTGCTGCAAATTAGATAATCTAAAATAGGCCTTAAATCAGCAGGATTACAATTTAAAGGCTTTTCTTTTGCAATATCAAATTAAGTGCCCCAACCCAGTGCTTCTAACCTTTCATTTTGAAAAGAGTTGTTCCTTTTATCCTGCTAGAGGAAAGGGAGATAATGTCATTAGCATTTGAGGTACATCCTCCTTTCAATTTTCTGACCTATCTGAACAGCACTGCCATAGGCTACGCTTCTTTCTTAAGAGTAAGCAGTCGTTCACATGACAAAACTGTCTTTGAAACCCTGAAGGGCTGGTAATTCTGCAAAGGGCTAAAATATTATGAAAGAAGTTTCTCAGGTATTCTGTGCTTTTCAACCAAGTGACCATGTGTACTATATTCAGTTCTCTAGTTTGATCTACTGATTTGGTTGTACTTGTTTCAATCACTCGTATGCTTTGTATTATTCTTCAAAACACTCTTACAGATTTTAGTGTGCAAGTTTGATTTTTCTACTTGGTTCCTCAAAACTTGTCTTTAAATTCTCAGTTTGCTGCTGCATAGGGAGAGTTGATAGTAAGAAGTAATTAATGCATGTGTGGAGCATACTCAAATACAAGCTCTTGAGCTTTGGCTTCCACTAGCTTTCCATTTCTGATCCTCAAATTAAAGAGGGCATAACTTTTGGGGTGGAAGTAAGAGAATAGGAGGAATCTAGAGTTGCATGATTCTTCCTTAAACCCATTTTCCAGTCATTTGTCTTCTATTCTGCAGTTTTTACTTAATTGTACTTTTTCCACCTCATGCGTAAAAGCTTGAAGTCTGTCTTCAGATAGTAGGCTTTGGCTGTTTGCTTAGCATCCTAGTGTAAATAGTGATATCCAAAGGTATGACAGGCAGCTAGTTTTTGAATAGTATAACTCAGAAAAAGTTGAAAGTCAAAGGGATTTACAGTCTGCAATGACTGCATTATTGTGGTTTTCAGCTCACAAGACATCTGAGTCAGCAAGCAGTGTATGAGCTGATGATGCTTTTTTTCCTGTAGATAGTTTTATTTCCTCTTATTATGTAGGGTATTTTGACTGTTAAACATTTAACTCTGTCTATAAAGCTAAAACATTTCCTAATGACTTTGCTGACTGTTGCTGCTGCCTTAAAGAATGCGTAAGAAATAGAGGAGTATTAACTAAAACTAATTACTTCCTCTTATCATAGGTTTCAGCTGTTTGTCTTCTCAGTTCAAGAAAGTACTTTCATCAAATGGTTTAGTGACTTACTGAAATCCCTACTAGCAATTTGCGTGAGAGGATGTTGAAATATAGTAGCTGACAGGCAGGTAGAAAGTAGCCTTTTTGGGAGGGTTTTCTTGTAGTGAAAATTATGATTTGTTCTTTTCCACCGAATGCTAAGACAAATGCATTAAGAGATTTCTTAATGTGTTTTGATTATATATTTTGCTGTGGTCTTATGACTATTATGTCTGTGTGGTTTTGGTTTTTTTTGCCTTTTTTTTTCCTGTAGCTTACATAAGCATTAGGAGAGTAGGGTGTCATTAAATATGAGGTATCTCCTGACCTTTCAGAAAAGGTTGAGATGCCATTATGAGAGTCCTGAATCAGATCTGTTGAGTTCTTGTAATAAGATGCCAAAGATGCTTTCTTTTTTTTTCTTCTTCCCCTTAGAAAGTCAAGAGAACTGTAACTTGATTTACTCTTTTGTTTCTTCTCCCTCTAAATCAAGAAAATGAATTCAGTAACATAAGTTCTACACAGGCTGCAAATGAACTTCTCTGAAGTGTTTTATGATAGAAACAGCTCTAACATAGTCTACTGAACTTTGTATGTTCAAGAGAAAGGTGAAAGTTGGTATAGTCAGTAAGTCCCCTGAGACCAAAGTGCTTTGGACACAGGCAGATGTGTATGTTCACGTGTAGACAAAGCGATCATTGCAGCTTTAAAATGGCTCATTTGTTCTCAGATTAGATGTAGATGGGGTACCCAGCTGTGAGTAAAGGTCACCTTCTGATTCAGGACATGATACTTTGTTTCCATACACAGTGGTTATGATCTCTGCTTCCTGTCTAACATGTCACCATGCCCAATAAAGTAAACTTCAACAAATTCTGTTGCCCTTGTGATAGGGTAAGGATGGAAATGATGCCGTGGGTTATCTGTAATTTGAGGAACTGCTGCTGCTAAAATACCAGAAAGACCGTCTGAAGTTGTCTTCTCAGGTTTGTCAGCTGCAACGGTTGAGGTACATTGATAATCAGCGTGAACTAACTCAGTTGAAGTACTTGCAAAAACATCACAAATACTTGACTAAAATGATCAAACCATCAATTTGGGGAACAGTTGTTTTTTATATATATCTTCTTGTATTATCAGTTCAAATGCCTGCAGCAGTCAGAGCTTCACAGCCCTTAATTCTTGCTTCTATGGTCAGCTGTCTGCATGTTTCTGAGTTCAGAAGATTCTGGGGCTAAACGCATGAATCAGTTTGTATCTTGAGTGTAACAGTGGCAGGGAGACAAGAAAACCAGATGGCAAAACTGGTGAGTCATTCAGGCTGAATAAACTCCTATCTATCTATCCTATCTATCTAATATCAGCCCAAGTTGGCTTATGTTGCTAGATTTGTTTCTGCTAACTTCTCAGCAACTTTCTAATAAATTTAGTATTGTGATAAAACAATCTGATGATGGTTCATATCATGGTTTAAGTTTGATTAGATTAACTTGTTTGAGGTAGGGGGTTTAATTTTTTTTTTTTTTCCGAACTTTACATATTCTTTCTGCTTTCCTTGGAGAACAGATCAGTTATTTTATTTGTGCCAGGAATTACAGAATCATTGAAATTCCAAGAGACCTATGGAGATCATCCAGTCTGATCCCCCTACCTGTTCAATGTGTGTAAGTAGGGTCATGGAAACTTGTCCAGTCAGATTTCAAATGTTTCTGAGGATAGAGACAGCACAGCTTCTCTGGACAACTTATTCCCAGTGTTTGACCTTTAGAGTTAAAAAGAAAAAAGAGGGGAGAATTCCCCCCCCCCCCCCATTTAAGTAGAATCTTAGAATCTTTAATTTTGATTTGTGCCCACTATCACTATTTCAGTAGGTACCACTGATCCTGACTGTTTTCTTTGCTAACCCCATCAGGTATTAATACACTGTGGTAAGGTTCCCTGTCTTTGAGCCTTCTCATTCCCAGGCTAAACAATTGCACCTTTCTTGACCTCTCCTCGTCTGCCAGATGCTGCGGGCCTTTACGTATCTTTGCTGGACATGCTTCAGTAAGTCCCTGTCTCTTCTGTACAGAGGACCCTAAACTGGTTGAACCTGTGAACCATAAAGTGCAGCAGAGATGTGATGCCAGAATTCAATATACAGTGAATCCATCGGCATATGTTAGAATGGGAGAGGGTCCTACAACTTTGTTTAATGCTCTGCCATGTGTGGTCTGTGTATGTTTTGCCAGTGATTACTTTGGCACTCCTTTGAAGAATATAGAGTACATATTTGGTTCTAAAGTCCAGCTTCCAGGCTTGTATAAGGTATTTCAGGTGATAGCAATAGGGTAGGGGAGGGTTAGTCAAAAGAGTCAATAAGGAAAATGGGTTTTGCTTTAAGTGTGTGTGTGGATGTGTACATATGTATAAAATTTACCTAGCTTGTGATTTGTAAGTCAGTGGTTGAAAGTAAAAAGTTACATGATTTAGCTTCTAAAACGAAGGTAAGAGATTTCGTCTGGTTTGTTTCACTGACCACTATTTGTACAGATATGTCCTGAGGAGATGTCAGGTGGAGCTTAAGCTCTCTATGAAGCACAGTTGCTAGACTGAGGGAGTTATAGGCTGGAAAACAGAAGTTAACGTTTCCAGTTTCAGTTGGGATTTCTGAAGTACTTTAGCAGTTTTGTTTTTTTTTTTTTTTTTTTACTTTTGATGAAATCTTTTATCTAATTTTTATTTTTTGCTTCAAGAATGGTTAATACTTTTGCTAAAACTGACTACTTGTGAACTGTGTTTTGCTTTCAGGCAATTCTCACTGCTGTGCTAATTCTGTGTTCACAGAATCACAGAATAGTCTAGGTTGGAAGAGACCTACAAGATCACAGAGTCCAACCTCTGACCTAACACTAACAAATCCTCCAATAAACCATATCCCTAAGCTCCACATCTAAACGTCTTTTAAAGACCTCCAGGGATGGTGACTCAACCACTTCCCTGGGCAGCCTATTCCAGTGCCTAACAACCCTTTCTGTAAAGAAGTTCTTCCTAATATCCAACCTAAACCTTCCCTGGCGCAACTTTAGCCCATTCCCCCTCGTCCTGTCACCAGACACGTGGGAGAATAGAGCAACCCCCACCTCGCCACAGCCTCCTTTCAGGTACCTGTAGAGTGCAATAACATCTCCCCTGAGCCTCCTCCAGGCTAAATAGTCCCAGCTCCCTCAGCCACTCCTTGTAAGACTTGTTCTCCAGACCCTTCACCAGCTTCGTAGCCCTTCTCTGGACTCGCTCGAGCACCTCCACGTCCTTCTTGTAGTGAGGGATCCAAAACTGAACACAGTACTCGAGGTGTGGCCTCACCAGAGCCGAGTACAGGGGGACAATCACATCCCTGGACCTGCTGGCCACACTGGTTCTTATGCAAGCCAGGATGCTGTTGGCCTTCTTGGCCGCCTGAACACACTGCTGGCTCATATTCAGCCGACTGTCAACCAAAACTCCCAGGTCCTTCTCTGACTGGCAGATTTCTATCCACGCATCTCCCAGCCCGTTGCTCTGTTTGGGGTTGTTGTGCCCCAGGTGCAGGACCCGGCACTTGGCCTTGTTGAACTTCATACCGTTGGCCTCAGCCCATTGGTCCAGCCTATCCAGATCGTCCTGTAGAGCCTTCCTACCCTCGAGCAGGTTGACACATGCACCTAACTTGGTGTCGTCTGCAAACTTACTGAGGGTGCACTCGATCCCCTCATCCAGATCATCGATGAAGATGTTAAAGAGGACTGGCCCCAGTACCGAGCCCTGGGGGACTCCACCAGTGACCAGCGTTGTTGACTTTTGTTCCAAAAAGCATGTCAACTGTTTTGTTATATCATTTTATAAGCTTTTAAGTTCACTCAGCTGAATATATCTTATTTAGCAACTGAAATCTGTGACAGCTTGTAATGGCTAAAAGGTCTTATTTCCTTTTTTTTTTTTTTTTTTTCAAATAGAAAAAGATGTTAACTAGCAGAAGGATGTTAGGGAAAACACAGTCACGATCACTACCTTAGCTTAGTAACACTTAAGCTGAGCATATTTCAGTATGTGGACAACTCTTTAATCAAGTGAGTACTGCAACTCCAGTACAAGACCCATAGTCCTTCCCAGGTATTCCTTTACTGTTTTAGGCTAGGAGAGAGCCTGGTAGTAGACCACAAAGTAGAGTGGACCAGGCAGCAACTGGGGCCACCTCACCAAACAAACTTAACAGTCAAGTGTGTTTCCTGAATACTGGGAAACAGACTCTCTACATTTCAAAGCCTATCCTGGTGGTCATCATCCAAATTGGGAAGAAAATATGAAATATGATTGATCAAGTGAAGCTGAGTACTCCATACAGACAAATAACAGTACTTCGCCTAAGTCGGAAGGCTGTGCAGTTTCTTTTTCTCTGACTTTAAGCATGTGGGAAAGAAGATAGCTTCTAAGCAAAGGGAAAAGGAAATTGTCTCATATTTATTAAATCCTTTTCCTATCAGGAAGTTTGCATCAGGATTATATGCTTGGCAAGCCAGAGTACATATTTTGGCACATACTTCTCTCTTTGTAACTTTAACAGCCTGCCAACATTGCAGGCAACACTAACAGCGGTCTGTGTCCCAGACAGTTTTGATTATAAATCCCAGTGCCTTCAGCAGGGGAGAAAGCTCCCTGGGGATGGGTACTATTTGGTCTCTTTTGGCTTCTTTTCCCTCTCTAGTGCAGTGGAGAAAGAGGGTTAGAAATAATTGGACAAGGCAAAAAGACGATTACAGTGAATAATGTGCTCTGCATCCTAGTTGAATATCCTGTGAATGCTTACCTAAATTTGAGGACATTCCAAGCCACTTTTGATGGAACCAATGGTCTGCAATCACACTGTAGCTGAAAAATACTCTACAAACCATTGTTTGAGTGCACTGGCCCCCAGAAATACAAATGACATTGCCCACACAAGCATTCCAGAAGCTTTGTACACAATCTTATCTTGCTTACCAAATGCAAGCTTGATCCTTATTCTCTAGTTTTTAAGCATTTGGTTAATCTTTTCCTAAGGTTTCTGTGGGGCCAAATGTAGTGTCATGAATTTTAGTCCTCAGTGATCAGGTGCTTAGTGGTAACTGTCACTTGACATCACGTTTAACAAGAACAGGGATGAAAATGCAGTCAAGCATAGATATGTTTTCTGTTATGACTGTGATAGTGATGAGCATGCTATTAAAATAGATTAGGTGTTATAAAGGAAGTAAAAGTTCTGAAGTGTGAAGAAAAGCAAATGAATAGAGTAGATACACCTGTTTAGGAAAGCTTCTGAGGGAAAGACTGGATGTCCAATATTCTTTGGTCTTCGGGGACCTTAATTCCTCTTTTATGCAGTTTTTTAGAAACTCCAAAATATAAATACATTTAATGAGGCTCTAGCCATGTAGATAATTGGTGTAAAGACAGCTTATATAAACTCATGTATTTGGTTAACTAAAGTTGCTATATAAGATACTCAAACTGTAAAAGTAAGCTTGTTCTTCTAAACCATTGGACTAGAATGCTGAAATTTTACAAGAATATTCCATTTACAGAACTGTATTTTATGATAAAATTCATCTGAAATTTTACAACAGTATTCTATTTACACATTTTATCATTCTGTGGAATGAAGTGTATGAGATCATAGAATTGCGTATCTTTCCAACTTCTGGTTTTAAAAATGTTTTTTAAACTTGCTTTAAAATGTCTGATTACATCGTTAATATTAAAGGGAACGTATATTTTAGGTTGATTGTTTTGGGGTACTGGAGACAAATGTGTAAGGAACACTTGAATAATTCCTTTGACTGGATTTTATGGAGCAGTTGCATGTATTCTATTTTCAGTTAAAATGTGGTGTGTTTTTAAGGCAGATTTTTATTTAAAGACAGTAATTTTCCTCAAATAATGAGGAGGTATTTAGGACGATCTGTATTGTGAAGTAAAAATGAAAACTTGTCTACCATCATCCTTCTTAATTTTATATCAGGTATATATTGTGCTATTTTTCTTTTTCTGGCATGTAAATTCATATTTTCATATCTGTGAAGTGCTTGACAATATGTTGTTGGTACTCTTAGCTCAATTTTATCACACTTGTCAGTCTGCAGTTTGATCTAAAATGTAGCCTTAAGTTTGCAATAAAGAAAGCTGTAGCTGCAAGGAGGAAGAACTGATTACTGTGCACACAGAAGCTACTCTATCTCATTCAAAAGAATTGGATTAACAGAACAATGTATTTGTTTTTCTTTGGAGGGAACACTGAAGTGCTGCCAATACGACTCTTGAAATAACTGCATAGTCTTCCCCAGACTCAGTTATATCTACTATATGCAGAGTGTTTCATATCTTATAAGAATTGAGGTATTGAATAGTTCATCATGAAGATGAAGTCTTTTCATCTGCTGTGAAGTCTGAAAATTGACTTTGTAACATTGCTATGTTTTTGCTGCTTTCTGAAGATATTCATAAGCCTAGATTTTCTTTGTATAGAGACAAGAAGTGGATTACCAAAACCAGTACTGCAGCTTGTAAAACTTGATCTTTACCTCTAGGTATCTCCCTTGAGTCAAGAATCCTGCATCTTATTCCTGAGGACTTGGTATTTCACAAGAGATTGTAGCTATAGGTAAGACAAAAAATACACTACTATGATATAGTTAAGGCAAGTTAGTTGATACTAATTAAGGCTAACTATTATTAAAGGCAAATAAATTGATATTAATTAGCAGAAAATGGCTTTTTCTTAATGCTGTGAAGGCAATAGAGACTAAATCTGCAAAAACAACTAAAAGGCTTGGTTGGCTGTTACAATTCTTTTGGCATCAGTTCTCACTTAAGCTTCTGTAGCTATACACGCCTTCCCTGTCTTTCCCTTCCCCTGCACTACAAAAGAGGCTGCTGCATTATTGTTCTCCATGTCCTATTAAGACAGATGTTGCCCCTTCCCTGTTTTAGTTAGTTGTTTAGGTGGCTTCTCCCTAAACCAGGTATGTGAAATAATATATTTTAGGTATCAGCTGGGGAGACCCTTTTTAATATAAAATAGTAATGAATGTTTGCAGCCTTACTAGATAGATAGCACCCTAACATCATAATTCCTCATTTCATTCAAACCTTATTTGTTAAAATTTAACTTGGTTAAGAATGGGTGCAGTAATGTGCACTGTAATGAAAAGATGAATGAAAGAGTATTCTTTATCAGGTGGTGCTAATGCTGAATTGGTTGGATATCATAGTTTAGAAGGTAGTCCTCTCCTATTTACTATTGCTATTTACACCTGTTTGGTAGTCCTGAATTAAAGTAACAATATGTGTTGCTTTAACAAGGCATGAAAATAACTTTTTGCAATTACAATGGGAAATACTTTGCCTATGACATAATTGTCATACTTAACCTTGGAGGCGTTTGCTTTTTGTCTTTATGCATTTGAAGACTATTGAAAAATACTTTGCTTTTAATGTTGGATACTTTTAAAGTATATGATTAACTGAGAGTTCTCTTGTTCTTGTTTCCCTCCCTTTTGTGGTAATAAAATGTTACAATCTTGTACTTGAAGGGGAAATCCAGATTCACATTCAGTTTCATTTGTACAGTGGTCTTGCTGGCTGTAAAAACATCACTTTCCAAAGTGGCATACAGTTGTCTTTTACATTCCTTTCACTGATCTCAGACCCCCAAAAATGGCAATACTACATACTGACCTCTGGATTTTGTGGCATGATTGCTGACTGGCATGATTGATGATTGCATTAAGTAGGGTACTCTTTTTTTCTGTTGAAGGAAGATAATAGATTTAAGGGGTAATACTTCCTAGAACATGAATATGCTACTTGAGAGTGAAATGTTAGAATATAAAATGCTATTAACACCTTAAAACCACCATGAATAGAAAGTCAAATGAATAGCCTTTGAATTTTAGTCGACGTATGAAGTCTTCTCTTTCTACAGGTGTTAAGTCACCTCTGTCTTTAGTTTGGAGTTCAGTTGTGATCAGTTTACCCTATCGTCACGTAAGCTGTCATATACTGAATCTGCATGTTAATCCACGACCAAGATAGGCTTTATTACTAGAAAATTGTTAGTCATCTAGATGGCATGCAAATATTTCAGTCTTTAGCCCAGAATATCTAGTGCACCTGATATTTACCTGAGGAAACACGGGTGACAATATAAAGAAGCTGGTAGCCTGTTAGGAACAGATCTGTAGCATGCTTGAAAGCTGTTCTTTTATTTCTTTAATAGTCAGTCGTTCATAAGAGTGTAGATTACTACAACAGGCTGCTGTTAAGACAGTTTATAAAATCCTGTGCTGCATCGTTGGCTGGGGGAAACTAGTGCTTGAGAATAGTGGTAATAGGGAGAATTTATTTTTCCGTCTTCCTTATGATTATCAATAATTCAGGTGCTTTAAACAGTATGTTCATGAAGATAATGCTTTGTGGAAATTGTGAAGCTATTAATGACTGACAGGTTGTGGAGAATAGCTTTTAAATGCTGAAGAATGAGCATCTGGCTGAGGAGTGCCATCAATTTATGGATATTGCTGATAGCAAGAGCAATACTGAAGATGTCAAAAGTGCTGATGTTATACAATAGCTTTTAAAGTACATGTAGCCTGAGTCTGCGCAGAATACAGGTAGCTCATGGCAGCCATTCAGTCAAGTGAAGCATAGCTCTAAACAGATGGACAGCTGTAAAGGGATGAACTTACATGGTAGGTTTGTATAGTAATCCCAAGCTAAACACAGAGGAATACCTCCTGAGGCAATTCAGGAGGTTCCAGTGAGGTAATTCACAGTGAATTTAGCTGTAACTGGAAACAAACTTTTTTTTCAGTAGTAGTATACTGACTTTTTCCCTCTTTTCCCTTCGATCTGTGAAAAGTGAAGTTTACCTTAAATGCCTGAAGGAAACTCCTGTGAGCTGATAAGAATGACTATACAGAAGTCTGTCAGGCAGCTGCTCGTTCTTTTTAACTTGATGTTAATACTGCGGGCAAAGTAATAACTTTATTTTTTTGAAGAGAAGCTATAGACCAAGGTTGCCATTGTTATATGCTTTTATTGATCATCTTTTGTCTTGGAATTGATTTGTAGGTTGGACGGCTGGTAAGGTCAGCGAAGTCACGGTCTAGAACAGGAGGAGATTCTCTGGGTGGAGGCTCTGGCCCTGGCGTGCTTTGGCGTGAGGTCTGCCTTAAATGGCCCAGGGTGCTGAGACTGAGCGAGGCACGTACCCCGCTCTGCTTGTGCATCTTGCCCCGTTTGGTACTTGAATTTATTATGGTAGCAGTTGGCATATCTTGCCTTGGCATATCTTTGCAATAGCTCTCTATTGTGAGAGGCAGAGGCAAGCTAGAAAAGCTTGGCTCTTGCAGTGTCATCACCTGTTTGTTTTCCGGTTGAGACCAGGCAGGTTTATGGTAGGCTGATACAGATTGCAAAATGGAGCACAGAGCAACCAGGAGCACACTATGAAGGCAGCAGGACAAGAGTCACTGTGCAGTGAGGCTGAGGTCACTGGGACTTCTGAACTAAGGGAGGAAGGACGGAAGTGAGAGCTGTTGCTGTGGTACAAATGAATCGGACTGGAAAAAGTTACATCTTGTCATTCCTGCTGAGTCCCTAAATTGCTCTCTGTCCTCTGCTGTGTATCTCTGTGTGCTGTTCTGTCCCTAAACTTGAAAATGAATTGAGTCACTAATGGTCTCACTAACTCATGTGACCGGTGCCTCTTAATAGACAAATAATGAAAATCTAAGTATCAGCTGCATTTGAAAGTGTCTTTGTGATTTGCTTTTGGAAAATATATTTATACTAAATGATATGAATCTCCTCAGATAAGCTTACTTTTCTTTAAATAAGACTACTTTTAATTCTTTGGTATGTCAAGATCCTAGAAATAAGAGAAAAAGTTGAAGGAATATTGAAAAGTTTTGTTTCAATAGTGTGTACGAAACTTACCGCTAAGGTAATTGGAGAAATGTGGTGCTTGATCTACGATACTGGAAAAAACTGGAAGCAAAATAACTTGTTTAATATCAGAATGAAGATGGATGTATCTCAACAGGAAAACTTTTTACTACTAAAAATTCCACCCATCAAATTTGCCATTTCCCAGTATTGCTTCAGGCTATAAATGTTAATCTTTTAAAAAAGTTTTCTACTTGTTTTATAGTTCAACCATTTGAAGAGAACTTAGTATTTATTGTGCATGATATATTAGTAGGATGTTAAGTCTTCAGGTGGCCCTGACAATGAGCTCTGAAATGATCAAATGCATCCAGTGTAACTTTTAATGCATGTCATGCCATAAAAAAATATTTCTCACTTTTATCAATACTGCATACCTCAAACTTCAATTGTATACTGACAGTATATTAAAAAGGCAGTCTCAGGTTAGGGATATTGCAAACTCAGTCTTTGTGAAGTGCTGTGTGATCCAAGGTAGAATACCATTTCCTTGAGTACTTCACTTCTCTGAAATAACTTTTTCACTGCCTTGTGGAGTCCACTACAAACATTTGCATTGCACTGGTCAATTAGAATTTTGGAAAGTAGATTAGGAGACTGATTTGCAAAAAAAAAAACTCGTCAATTTTTTTCTTAGTGTCAGTATTCCTTTAGTTATTTTGAAAATTTCAGAAATACCCATTATATTAAATAGAACAGACCTATTTCAGTGTCTAACAGGTAAAAATATAATAGTTTATAGTTGTCTAGGACCATCTTAAAGTAGCACTGCTGTTGAAGCAGCAGTAAACTTCTGTGCCGTTTGAGTTCACACCAAAACCTCTGTATGGCTGACGATCTAGGAGCTGCACATCCCTCTTCAGAGGGAGAGGGAGGCTTCAGCAGCACCAAACGGGTGGGAGAGTGCTGAGTGCAGTGGATCCTCATGGACCCACTCTGCTATTGCTGAGTCTGAGTGATGCTGCGATGCCCCGTGACTAGTGGGGATTCAGATGGCTGTGTCTGACCCTCTGATAGTATGGTAAATGATAAATTCAGAAAGGGAGCTCATTGGTTCCCAGAAGATACATGGCTGTGACCATGTTGCTGCTCAAGCAGTACAGTGGAGTTAGACTTCTGTTCTTCTTATAAGACTTTCTCTGTAGGCTTGAGTGCAAGACATTTCTGAAGAACAACATTAAAATTAAGATTTAGTTCTATAACCTGAGAAATCTGTAGAGGTCAAAACTGGCACTTTGTGGTAGTTTACAGATAATCCATCTAAATAACATTTATATAAGGGGTGTATAGTGAGGTATAGAGACTCATTGCTGGTATTCCTTTCCAACATAAAAGCACTTCTAGATCAGGGATCTTTTGCAGGAGTGCAAAACCAAGGATTTTTCTATCTTTATTAGAGGCTCTGCTTTTGTAGATAACTCTGAAACTTAGTTGTGTGGATGGTTGCTGCTTGATTTTGTTTGCCTAGCTTTTTTTGCATTGCTTTGTCTTGTTCAGAACTTACATCTATTAGTCTACAAGTGGCAGAACTGCTTTTTCAGTTCATGAGTCTCAAATGTTTCTGAATTAGAGACTCTAGCCATGGCAAAGGCTTAGTGTATTTGCTAGTGTTTGTTTGAGGCACTGGTGTGTCTGACCTAATTGGATAGTAAATTCCAGCTTTTGTTCTCAGCCTTTTCTGAGTTCTCAGCAGACTTTAAAATTGAATACTGCTTGAAAAATGACTTCTCATTGTTGAACTTTCCAAAGGAGTCAGTAGTAACCTTTGAAGCCTGAAAAGGTTTCCTGTAAAGTATCGGCGTGAATTCAAGTGACTTCATGTAGTGGTGTAACTGCTCTATTGCATTAAAGTTTTGATGCCTAAAGATTTGGTATAGCTACAAATCACCATACTATCCATCTTTTTGCTTTATCAGTCTTTTTCACTTTGAAAGAAAGTACCTAACTTTCATTTAATGGGAAAAAGTCATATTTCATGATACCAAACACTTCTAGAGGATAAAATAAACGTAAAATGGGAGAGTAGGCATGATGTTATCGATACCAGTTTTTATGCATATATACTTCGTTAGACATCTTAGGTACACTGTGAATTTATTGTGGAAGCCGCTATTTAACTTTCGTTGTGAAAGTTGTTACATTCAAAGCTGGTTTTCTTCAAGTAGCCACAACTCCAAGACAAGAAATACCTACATAGCTTCCCTGTATGTTAGGCCTATTAATTACCTGGATTGTGTTGTATTAAGCAATTAAGCCTCCTCTTGGAGTTTTAATTATACTCTAACTCATAGTCTCACCTTATTGGACAAGATTTATCTGGGAATATTTTCTGGCCACATTCTATAAATGCCTGATCTCTGTACATTGTGAGAATTGCATTGCTGTTTTTGTCCAGTAAATTGTAGAATAAAACTTGATGCAAACCAGAGAGCATTCCAAATTGTTAGCATCTGCAATCTTTCTCCATAGAAATATGTGGGGCTTTGGCAGAATGTGCAGTGAAATTTGCCATGTCTCTCTTGTATTGTACCCGATAGCATCAAAGTGCTGCCAGAAGGGTGGATGGGTGGTTTGTTCTGTAGCTTGCCAAGGATCATTGGTGGCTGAGTGCTCTTCACTTAGATTTCTTTTTGAACTTAGTGGCAGACCACTTCTAGATTTCGCTGCATGTCCTGACTGAAAATGTTAATGCTGGATGTAAGAGCTTCTTTATCTTTTTTTTAACTGCAAGGAGTAGGGTATTATACAGGTGTTTTCATGTAGCACAAAAAGAGACAGGATTCAATGATTCACTGTATGTGAAATATTACTGTTCTTCAACCATTCAATTTCAACACTTATCTGATGAAAATTCCTACAGAGTTCAAGGATTTATGATAATCTGAATGATATCCTGTCGAATGTTTGCTAAAATAGACAGGAATTTTTATGAAATGTCATGTAGGAGGGTATTTCCTGTGTAAACCGTTGGCTGGATGAGACAGCGCTATAGTATACGTACATGTGTGTGCAAACATGTTTTAATTAAAAAGTGAGTGCACATTTCTGTTGTGTGCATATTATAGAAATCTTCAGCCTGTTGACAACTAATCATACATAAAGCTGACTTTTGGATTAGCAAAGTCTGATTTGTTTAGTGCTATGTCATAGCTACTATTGGTACTGCTTGCATGATTTCATTAACTCGATTGCATATGTAGGGCTTGTTAAATGCACGCATGTATCTGTCTGACTTGCTCTTTGTCACCTTCTGACAGCAACGTAGCCTTACAGCTCCAAGCCTTACTGTAGCTTCTGCTTTTCCAAGCAGTTTCCTACACTTCCAATGACAGCTATGCTTTTGGTGTCTCAGAATGAATAGCTGTGCTGCTTCTATTGGATAACCTGTGTCCTGTGAGTTACTATGGAGATACCAAGATGACATTTTCTTCCATGAGCACATGATTTGAAGGACATAGTAACGATAATTGTAACTGTAACTTAATGTTAAAATTTGAAGTAATTAGCCTACTGTCTGTGTAAGCATGTGTTGAACAGTAGGACTGTGGCTTAAAGGCCTTCCTTTGTTTCTACTGTGAGAACGACATGAAAGACAGAGACTTCTAGATTCAGCCTGTGGATAATGGGAGTAAAGCAGCTTGCTTGTGAACAAACTTTCCAGCAGCTCTGTAATGGATCTCTTGTGGCTGATGCATGTGACTGTTGCTCGTAAATTGACCATGCCTGAGTGCACTGATGATAAAATAAATGAGTGGATTATTTTTTCACAATAGCCTATTATGACTGACAGTGATTAAATTATGAAAGATTGCAGAACACATTCTTTGAGTGGCTACAAATAAAGTTGTCTGTTCAAAGCAGCAGAGAAAGTACATTGTGTTTTTGCATTCTTGTTCTGAAAGTAAAACGATGCATGCAGGAGATGCTGAGCAGTAGTGACAGCAGTGCAAGTTGACAGAGGGCTAGTTTCAGTTTTGGGGAGAGTAAGGATGTTTAAACTGTTACCTACTGGAGTTTGACTAAGTTCCTGGGTCATCAGGTATTTAAAAGTAAGCACATCACCTGTTTCAAGATCTTTGCAAGTGCCATTGTGAGTTTGCTTTTTCGTCTCTTCCTTATTGGAAAGTGGCCCAAAATCTCAATCACTTGTTGCATGGAAAAGCATATTTCTGGACTGAGTATATTACACACAAATTTATACGCATTTGTTTTTGTATCAGAATTTCTCAAGTTGTTTACAACTTATTTCCACTGTTAGTGCTATATGGTGTTATTGTATGGCTTGTGGAGAGGAGGATTGCTCATCCTGTGCTATGGGAACTCTGAGCTAAGGTGTTATTTTGTGCAATAGAATTTGTATTTTAGTTTGGTTAAAACATGATCTGCTAGTTAATACTGACTCTTTGTGGTGGTAGCTAGTAGAAAAATAACTTCTTGACTGATAGGTTACTAGAGGCTTTTTTTGAACTACAGAATATGACAATTCTTTAATGATCACAGTTCTTACTGTAACATGTACTGTTCTTTAATAACTAATGCTTTGTCAATAAATGAAGTAATTAACTTGGACTTGCCACTAAAACTTCTCTACAGATCTTGACTGGTGAAGTCAAACAGTGAATGGTTCTAAAGAACCTGACCACACCATGGTTTTGTTACATAAGCAGCAAAATGCAAACTCTCGCAAAATGTCTGCATAGACTGTCTGTGAATGCTGCTGGCCAAAGATTAGCCTGGCCTACCTAGTAAATATTATGCGAAGAGATACTCAATATTACAATATGTAATCATCTTTGTGGTTTCCTACAGCAGATGCATGACAATTACCATTCATTCTTTTTCTAGATCTTTATTCTTGTCTGTCCTGTTTTCATGAGTTGTGCACAAAGTGGAAAAACCCTGTTCTTACTGAGTATCATATGAGCTAGGGAGTAGAACTTTGATAGGTTGATATGGTACACCTAGAGTATAATTGCTGGCACAGATATGACTTAGCTTGTCTTCTCAATACGCATTATAAATGCCTGTCTGTCTTTTGCATGTGTTTTTCTTCTACTACCATGTCTTCTTTTTTTAACCGAGAAAGTAGAGAGGTATCTTGTATGGACTAACATGTCTCTAAAACGATTTTTTCTAATGCATGGCTCTATACTAAATTCAGACTTACCCAAATTAAGCGGCTCATGAAAGTGTACAATACTAAACAATACTGCTGGTTGCTTCTGGGGTCTGGCACAGCATGTTGTGTGCTGGCTTCTGAGTGCCAGCCTCTGTCCCCTGGTGAGAGTTGGCCTTTCAGTTCCTGTAGCCAAAATGAAGCAAGAGGTGGGCTGTGTGTACATCCTTACCCTCCCCGTTTGTCAAGTTCCTTAAAAGGAGTATGTGTGGTGTTTTGTGGTGTCTTACCTTGTTCTCCAGCAAAGTGCTGGAGCAGAGCTGTGTGTGTGGAGGGTCTCCAGCCTTGTGAAGGGTTGGGTTGGAGTGAGTATCTCATGAACACAAGAAGGGTGTAGTAAGGAGAAAGGAAGATTCACCTTGACTAATACCTCTTTGTCTAAGGTGTTTAATGTTACTGATCTGATGGTCTTGAAATACATTTTGATACAGCTGTTGGGAAGATTTATATTATATTTCACATTGCTAGTGAATAGGGACAAGGTGTGGTGGTCTGCACTGCAGAACACTAGAACAGCTAGGTTGATTCTTTTTAGCTCTAACTATGAGTTGGGCAAAAAGGGGTGGGGGAGAGAAATCTTGATGGGTCTTGCAAGTTCAGAAAACACCAGCTCATAATTAAGGATTGTCAAGTAGTATTCAAAGTGAGTTTGTCCTATACAAAAGGAGTTGCTTGTTAATCAAGTCCACTGGCAAGGTAGAACTACCTTACACTCTTTGAAATGCTTCTGGACAAAATGATTCCTGTTTTACTTACGTGGCATTCAGCTACAGACTTCCTATGAAAAGTGTCTTTAGAGGGCATAGTATCCTGAAATAGCAAAATCCAATGAGTTTTTTTTGCATGTAGGGCATGAACTAGGAAATAAGAGTAAAAAGTTGTTGAAACTCTGCCCTGCTCACTGAGACAGCTTCAGAATTGAGAATCTGGTTTAGTAATTGCCTGGTCATAATTTTCTTTATATACTTTTCCCGTCAAGAATATGTACATGATTTAAGTAGGAAAAAAAGTCCCTGTATTTAAGGAAAAAATCTATGTTGCTGCTAAATTTATTAAATTTATCCAAGATACAAATAGCGTAATATGAATAGTGTAATGTATGCTAGAGCCTTGTTCTGTTAAAAGCGTGGGTTAGAACAAGATTTGATAACATGTCCTGTAGGGATCAGAATTTACTGTATGGGTTTGGTGTATGTAAACTGCTTTTGGTGATATCTAGGTTAAAGCTGGGGAGGGTGTGCTTTATATTTGTATATACACCCACTATATAGGGGCTGTGCTTGTTTGTGCTGGAAGCAAATCTGTTGGCTCCCTAATGGCATCTTCCACTTAAATCTTGAGGAAAAATATTTTCTTCCTAGAGTTAGTCTTACTGCCTTTTTGCTGATAGCGTATTTGTAATTTCACAAGGTTAAGGAACATCATTGTGTAAGGGGAAAAATATTTGACAGACAGCTTCTTTCCTGTGGCCATGTCTACACTATTTTTGGATGTTTTTAGAATGTGCTTTTCCGCAGTCCAAAACTGCAGCTGCTGTCGATGTAGCTAGGTGAATTGGCTGAAATACCCAAAATACTGCAACTTTAAGCCACCCACTTCAAAACATAACTTTGATATAATTCTTAGTTTTTCCTCTTATCTGTTATCTTCTGAAGTAGTTTAGATATATACAGAGGAGTATTTGCTGCTTTAAGATGTTGGAGAAGGGCAGCTGTGAGAACATAGCTGTTTTTTTTTAAGACACATGATTTTAAATAAATCTTTAAATAAGAAATACTTGGTTTTAAGTTATTTTCGGCAATAGCAGTATTTTGAGACATGTTTAGAGCAACAAAGCATGTCAAGAATTGTTACTGTTCATTAGGTACTAATCCACATATGAGTTAGTTGTTGATGTGTGCTCCAAGTAGCACTGTGGATTACGATAAAGAGTCTTCTGCCGTAAGCTGTTCAGAGTTGGGTTTGGGAACTAAATACATGTGAAGTATTGACATGAATATCAGATATTTGGGCATGAAGCTTGAATTCAGAGGTATGATAGCTCAAAGTTCTGTTGGTACATCTGTACTAGTAAAACAAATCCCGTATCCAGCTTTCACTAATCCTGGTAGAATCTATAATGCTACATCTTCTTACCCTTCAAAATACTGTGACCTCCTGTTGGGGCAGTGCCAAAGCAGTAGAGGACCAATGGAGTTGCCTGATAGATGTGCAAGAGACTAGGCAGTAGAAGCGACAAGAACGTGCTGCTTTGTATGTTGTGAATGACAGTATATTAAAATGCCATTAGCAATTTGTGTTGACAGTTTAAAAGCATACTGAAAAGCAGAGAGAAAACTAATTTTAAAGCTGTTACATAGTAGTTTTTAAGGATTTTGACCTGTTGAGTTTATCAAAACTAGCTTATCAACAAGAGATTGAGGTGAGATGATTTAATTTACGAATACCTAAACGGGGAAAAAAAAAATACTGTGAACCTATGGACTGCCTAATTCCTGAAAAGGAACATTTGTCCTCAGTCTGGTAAGAGGCTGGGTGTAACACAATTAAGAAACAACGACCAACTTTTTAATTTGGTGAGGAGTGTTACTTCTGAAATCAGCTTTGAGGATAGTGATACGTTCTCAACACGTCTGTAATCAAAACAGGTATCTTTCAAAATTTTTATCTCAGTGATGTGGTATTCTACGCTGTGCTTTGAAAAACAATTTTCAACTTCAATCTAAATAGCATGATGCATAAACACAAATGATGCTCAACGATAATCATTTTTCATTAAGTGAAATAAAACATCCAAAATTAAGGTATACAATAATCTCAGTGTGTGTGAAAAACTTCTTGATTATCACAAAAGAAATAGCAAATGCAATATTAATGTTGCATTGTACTGAAACTAATCTATTTTATCTACTGAACAAAAAGAAATTCCTGATTTTTCTCAAGAAGCTTCAAACATTTATATGCATGCGTATTTACACATTTGATGGAACTCTACTACCAACTGACTGAAATCAGGGGACAGATATTTATATATTTTTAATAGTATTACCTTTTAAACCAGCCTGCGTGCTTAGTCAGTCAGGAGGAGTAATGCCCTTCCACAGAATGCGCTGGCCGTAAAGATACCAAGTCTTCTGTCTCCCTTATTGATGAATGTGGTCGATGAATACAGGCTGCAGGGCAATCAGCTTAAAAGAAAGATGTGTAATGTAATACCTCTTATAGTTCTTTAAGTTAAGAAACACTGCAACAAATTCTGTTTCAGTCAGTAAAGTAGTCAGTTCTAGTTCTATTTAGAACATAAAGTTGGCATCTAGCCTGGAGGCTCTTGTTGCTTTGCCATGTATTGAACGCTGGGTTTTGGTGGTTATCCTTATCAAGGCACAAGAGGGATGTTGGAGAGAAAACTAGTCATGAAAGATTAGACGGAATACTTTGGAAGGGTCCCAGATTTCTTAAATGACAACCTTGAACATTTTTAGAAAGTGGCAAGTGGCTTTATGGAATTTTACGGTCATTTCATTAATAAGCTTGGAGATAACTTAAGGCTAGCTGTCAGATCTGTTTGAGCATCTGCCACTAAAGCAATCTAAAAGAGTTTAAAAAACAGTGATAGTTATTTCTTTACAAAATTACCTTTTTATTCCCTCTAAACACCATGTGTAAATATTAGCTTTTTTTCCCATCAACTTAGTTTTTAAACATTAAGAAGCTTTTCTTGGATCACAGTCAACAAAGCACTCAAAACTAGAAGAAAAACTTGTTCCAGCACAGCTTCTTAAAATTTGTTTGCATTCCTCTTATTCTTGCTGAGTTTCCTGGAGGGATTAAGCACTAAGATGTGGAAATATTACAGCTTCCAAGAGGCTTCAGTATTCTTTCTTTTTTTCACAGGCCCATGATACTAGGAATTAGTGAAAAGACAAATGGTATCGCTCCTTTTGCAGTTTTTCTTTTGATAATTGATTTTTGTTCCTGCTGGGCTTATTTTCTTTTACTGAAGGGTATACTAAGGATTAGACAGAGCCAATTCATAAGACAGTGTCATGGTCAAAACGGAGAGAGAAAGAATGTGATGTATCTACCACCTCTGCATGAGGTCTGCAAAGTCAGCTCTGAGTTGCATAATGCAGAATATATATTTTTCCTGAAACTTCTAAAGTCATTCTTTGAACTGGAAATGCTTTTCCTCAAATAAAGGTAGTCCTCAATCATCATGAAGATGAGGGATATTCTTTGTCTGCTGGGCATGAGCAGATTGCAGCTCTCCGTGTGTCTTAGCCTGTAGACAGATTAACGTAGCCTGTGCAGCACAGCATGCTGCTTAAAACCTGGCTCAGATTGAGCAGTCATAAAATGGATTGGTGACTTACGCTGGTCATCCCATCTATGACAGTTAAAAGGAGGTCACTGACAACGTCAACAGAGCGTAGAATCCTGTTCTTCTAGATAAGCTTTGTTGTTGCCTTTCTTTTTGTTTGTTTTTGTTTTTTTGGCGGGCAGATTCTTTCAGAAGCATTAAGTCTTTCCACTTTCTTCTCTGCTTGTCAGGGGTTGTTCTGGAGGAGATTCCCTATGAAAGTAGCTCAGGTTTTTGCCTGTGATCTCTTCAGTTCTGGAGTGTGGAAGTCTTTGTAGAAAAAGAATATAATCAATCCATCTTTCTCAGAACAAGAGACATGTCTGGGAGTTCAGAGCAGAAAAATCTGATTTATACCATTCTCAGATTTGGTTATCCCTGTTTTAAGTGGATTTCTGTCATTTTCTTCCAATTATTGGGCATGTTGAGAACACTAACTGGAACATATGCACAGAAAAAATACTGAATTCCCTTTGCTTCAGCCTCCCTGGAAATATCTGTTATAGATAAGCTATACTGGTTTCCACTTACTTTGGGCAGAAAAAAAATCCTTGTACTAGACAGTAGTATAACACTGTTTTAAAAAATTAGCTGTAGAAATGCATTCTGTATTTCTGAAGCTCTGATTCATATTAAATATTTGGCTGTGATACAAGTTGTGATTAGTTGTACAACTTTCAAGTACTGTATATGGATTTTCTTCATCACCATGAGTTAGCAAGTAAAAGCATTCACGTAACTTCAACAGCTCATTTTGCTTGTTTTCTTATGAATATAATTCAAAAGAAAACGCAGATTGCATATTGAATCAGTTATTTTCTTATTGCTCAGGTGAGATGACCTAAACTGTTGGGATGTAACCCAGGCTTTTGATATGGTTTGGCACTCTGGCTGTTTAACAGTGTTTATGGAATTAAGAGGAAGGCATAATGCTTAATTGATAATTAGGAAGCTTCTAAAAAAAGTAAATAAGATTAAGTGAAGAGAGGAAGGAGAAGAGAAAAAGATGAAAGGTGTTTATACGCAAAACTAAAATAAAGCAAGAAGAATCTCTGCAAATGGTGAAGCCCAGACCTCACAGCCTAAAACAGCCTTGTTGCGATGTCTTGGGAATTTTAGGGAATCTGTTTCCTATTGCTTGGCTGTGGAATGCTGTGCTCCAACACGATTATTTTCATCATTTCCCTCTAAGTGTCTCTATCATATGGCTATATAGATATTTATCTTTTTAGGAGGCTCATCTATGCATGTTAGCATAGAGTAACACAAGCTAGTAATAATACTTATTCAGAATAAGTTATATAAATAATTTCACAAATATCCAAGACTTGGAAATCTTTTTGGATATGTTGGCATACTTTACGCTTTGTCAACTTTGGTACTATATTTTGGTTCCTATAACTGACAGGGGGTGAAAATATATTTTGCCTCATCAGCAAGTCATTGCTGATTTAGAAGTTGCACCAAGCATGCTATATTTTGTATTGGTATATATTAAAAGGAAGACCTCTTTCCTCTGCTTCTCTTTTCCAATAAGCTTACATTAATCTTCACAATTGTTAGCTCAAGAGCTGCAGTATGTTTTGTAGACGTATGCAGTCTAAAATCCATTATCCTTTGTTAGAAAAGACAATGCAACGTTGTTTTAATTGACTAAGAAATGCAGAAAAACTGCATATTCATTTTGCTTCAAGTACTGAATTGTGTAAATGTAGTCATGATGATCAATGAAATTGCAGGGAATCTCTTGATGTGGCTGAGAATCTGGTCCATTTGTGCATAACTCAGGTGAATTTCTATTCTGGTGTATTCTAATATATAGTTAAATAATGGTATATGTCTTCAAATGTGAATTTGACCTCCAGTTTCTAGATGTCATACAAGCATGAATTAGCTTGGCTTGTTCAACAGGAAAATGTTATGTCATGCCCCGTATGAGAACAAGCTTTTATGTTGTATAATAGTCAGTTCAGCGGAAACTGAGCTGGAAATCCTTCTGTTCCAGGTTAGATCTTCAGAACAGAGTAGTTCAGTTGGAAGGGACCTACAAGTTGGACCTACAGTCCAACTGCCTGAACACTTCAGGGCTAAGCCGAGTTAAAGGTTGTTATTGAAGTAATTATCCAAATGCCTCTTGAACACTTACAGGCATGGGGCATCAATCACCTCCCTAGGAAGCCTGTCCCAGTGTTTGACCACCGTCATGGTAAGAACAAAGCTACGGTAAAGAATTTTTTCTGTTGTTGTCTGAAGCTCCCCTAGCACAGCTATGTGCCGTTCCCACATGATACATCATTGGCACCAGGAGGAAGAGACCAGCTCCTCCCTCTCCATGTCCACTCCTGAGGAAGTTGCAGAGAGCAATGAGGTTGCCTCTAAGCCTCCTTTTCTCCAAACTAGACAACTCAAATATCCTTAGCTTCTCCTCACAAGACATGTCTTCCAACAAGCCTTGTTCTGGACACTTTCAGGTATCTTAACATTGTTGTGTTGTGGAGACCAGTATTTAAGGTGTGGTGGCATCAACTGCTAAATACAGTGACCGAATTGCCTCTTTTGACCTGTCTGTGCGGTGCCTAATGCACACTAAAACAGTTTGCCCTCTTGGCTGCGAGGGCACACTGCTGGCTCATGTTGAGTCTGCTGTCAACCAGCATACTCCGGTCCCTTTCTGCTGAGATGTTCACCAGCCACTCATCTCCCAGTCTGTATATGACTGTCGTTACTCTGTCCCAGATGCAACACCCAGCATTTTCCTTTGAGTTTCATGCCGCTGTTGGTTGCCCAATGCTCCAACGCCTTTTGATCCCTCTGCAATGCTTCTTGTCCCTTCAGAGAGTCAACAACACCTTCCAGTTTAGTGTCATCAGCAAAATTCCTAAAGACGCATTCCACTCCTACATCCAGATCGTTGAAAAAATGTAGAATGGATCTGGCCCTAAAACTGGGCCCTGGGCAACAATGTTAGTGACTGTCTGCCAGCCAGATGTAGTCCCGTTCACTACAACCCTATGAGCTCGGCCGTCAGCCAGTTCACCTGGTGTAACATGTACCTCTTTATATCACAGTTGGGCAACTGGTCCTGAAGGGTAGTGAGGAATGATATCAAAGGCCTTACTAAAATCCAAACAGATTACATCCCCTGCCTTTCCTGCATCCAACAGGTGGGTGACCTTATCATAGAAGGAGATTGTTTTAATAAGGCAGGACTTCCCTTCCTGAACCTGTCTTGATTATACCAAATAATAGGTTTATTTTTCTTTTAAATTACTTTGAGTATCCCTCAGGATAATCTTACTTAATCCCTTGGAAAAATTATGAAGACTGAGGTTAAGACTAACAGGTTAATAGTTTCCTAGGTAGTCTCTCACACCCGTTTTAGATGTAGATGGGTATAACACTGGCTAGCTTGTAGTCCAGCAGGCATCTCCGCAGACTCACGTGACCTTTGGTAAATTGTTGAGAGGGATCCAGCTATAATGTTATCGAACTTCTTCAGTACTTTGGGGTGAATCCCATCTGGCTGCATGGATTTATGAACATTCAGCTGATTGCTTACAATTTGGTGACCACAGATGAAAAGTCACCATTGCCCCAGTTATGGTCCTCCAACACAAAGGACTGTGCAACCCCAGATCTATCAAAATGGGGGGAAAAAAAAAAAGTAAAAATGGCATTAAATGCCTTTTCTGCATCCTTACTTGTTAGGTCACCATCATTAAATATCAGTCAGTGTTTTCCTTAGACCTCTTCTGGCTGTTAATGTACTTAAAGCCTTTTTTGTTTGACACCACCTCTGTCAACTCAAGGTGAGCTTTGGGTTTTCTTTTCTCCCTACAAATGCAAACTGCAGCTCTGTGTTCTCTCTGTAAAGCCAGACCTTGCTTATATTTTCTTTGTCTAAGTTCCAGGAGGTATTCCCTGTCCAGCAAAAAGGTTTGTTTCATAACTTCTCCTAGTTCTCCTAACTTGCATGTAACCCAGTACTGACATTTTGTATATCGAATACAATATTTCTGTATGCCTAGATGATCTAATAATGTAAACATTCAAAATACTTGTCTCCCCTTTTTCTTCTCTATGCTGAATTGGGAAGTATTGCTATTGTGTGAGGAAAACTAAACTTCTGTAGACTCTCACCCTTAAGTTTTTGGATTGAAGTGACCTCACATGGAACATCTGGAAGTACTTGATAGGAGGTAAGGGAGGAGACCTTGAGACGTTTTATTTTGGTTCTGCTGGCCTAGTGAATGTGTCTCATGTATCATTTTCTCCTCAGTGTGCCCATGTTTCTCTATCTGTAAAATTAACTTTTGCAAAAATATTTTTATAGATTAGTGAATTTTATAATTACCCCAAAATGCTTAGCTGGTGTCTTTAGATACCTATTTTAGATCAGTTTTCAATCTTTGATCTTTAACAAAAAGTAAATGAGATATAATTCATGACCGTATATCATTTAAAAACAGGAAGATTATTCTTTAGGAACTGGACACCTGAAGATGTGGTTCAACTGTTGAAATGTTACACATCAAATCTTGTTATTGAATGGAATTTAAACACCTAATCTATATCTATATGTCTTGGGAAAAAAAAAAAAAATTAATCACAATTCTATGACCTCAGAGGTTTGGGAGTATAGTAGCCCCATTTTCTTCCAGGAAGTGCTGCTTTTCACTTAATCCATCAGACAATCCAAAGCAAGCACTGCTTAAAAACAAATGTCATTACAGGTGCATTTTAAGGAGCACTCTATTTAAACTTTACACCAGTGGAACAGGTCTTGAGACTTGTCATGAAATTAAGACACTGGTGGGGAAAAAAGTTTGTGGGTTTTGTATGAATGTATTGTCTCTTATGAGGCATTTGATTGTACAGGACAGAGATTTTAGGCTCCTGAAAACAAATTGTTCTGTGGAAACTGTAATAAGTGCAGAAGTTGTTATGGATTTGCTTTTCCTAGTCTCTTAGCTGTTCATTGGCCCTGACTTTTTTTGTGCTACGGCAGCTTTTACTAGGCAATTTCTTCTATGTGAGGGTGAAATCAGTTGCTATACCCACTGCGGCTGTTCACTCCAGAAGCTGCAGGACCTGCATTTGGAGATGTTCTGGCCGGTAGTCTCTACAATGTAATTTCACCCTTATTTGGTGTCTTCCTCCCCTGCTCCCCTTTCTGGCCTCATTGAAGTTTTTTGGCTATTACACAAATCATGACCTTTTTTCCTGTTTTGTCTTCAGTGCATGTTTCCTGTTTTCTTTCCCTCCCCCACCCCATTTTTTTACTCCTGGCTCTATCTCTAGTGTTGTCTTAGCTTTTTCTTTTACCATTTACTTATTTTTCCCAATTATTTTATGTTTGTAATAAAAGAATTGAGAGCTATAACATCACTCCTTCCCTTTGGTGTGTTTCTGTATCCACAGTTGCTGCTGAATGCATGATGAGCGTTATTTTGTGTGTCGTTTATACCGTTACCCAAAAGTCAAATGTCATAATCTTGTTTCTCTTACCTTTACGTAAGTATAGATGTACATGTTTTCTAAGTGATAAAAGTTTATTTATTGACAAACGTGTGTCCCAGTAGAATTCTTAGACTAGTATGACTCATCTGGACCTGAGCTTCAGTTCTTGGTCTTGGACATCTCCCTTTGGTATTTATTGCTCAAATGATCTTGATTTGAGAGAAAGCGATGTTCTCAATTTAAAGCAAGACTCTGAGTCTCTTGTCCATTTTGTTAATATATATGAATTTTTCTCATTGCTTTATGCTTCTCAAGGTATTTTAGAGGTGAATCCGTAGAAAGGAAAGGCTAGATATGACGGAGGATATCTACAACTGTAAGCTTAAATATGGTCTTGGATTCAGGATAAGCATACCCATAGAGAATAGCGGTACACTTAAAGTAAAATACGCTTTCAAACGCTTGTTCTGTCAACACCTAAACTGTTGAGCCTAAAAGGAGGAAAAGAAACCCACAAACCTGTGCCCACTGGGAGTTTCTTTCAAACAAGTATGTATTTTTGGCATCTAGCTCAGAATGTCTTGCTATGTGTTTTTGTAATAAAACTATTATCTAATAAGTTGCTGTCAGCTTGGGTTTGTGTGTGCCTACAACTGTTTCCAAGCTTTCAAAGTTTTCTTGCTATATAGAATGTGGATGGAAAATGTGGCCCAAGAAAGCTGAACAAAGCCTCTACTTAATTTGATCTGAAAGCTTATTGAAACAGCATGCCATCTGTATCTGTACGTGTTCATTAAAAAGCTTTGCTGCAGTGGGTGAGTCTTTGGTAAACTGTACTTTGTGATGTGTATTTCTATGGGAACGTCATTGCAAGTCACTAGCTTTTTTTCCTTGTCTGCAGGACAGTTCTGAATATTCCTCCCCACCATTTCCTTGGTGTTCACAAAAAATGAATTATTTTAAATCTTATCTGTCTTCTTTCCTTAATTCTTCAAAAAAAACCAAAAAAAAAAAAAAAAAAAACTTTGTTTAAATAGTTGCTCCCTTGAGGCTTTCCTGCATATCCTGTTATCTGTTTTATATTATAATCTTTCATGCTGGGAATGTCCTTCCAAAAAGCACAAAACAGCTAAAGCACTTAGATGACTAACAAATATGTTAAGTGCTAAAGTCCAGGCTCAAAACCACCCCTATTAGCATAAAGTTCTCTTACAGTTTGTGTTAATGCTATTAGACTTATTTCTGAATTTTCGAGTGTCATTTTACTTTAGCCCAGAGACATTGCAGTAGTCGAAATATTGTTAATGGTGAAACAGTTGCCACGAGAAGTGGGAACCTTTTACAAAACTGCTGATATTTTCACTCTGCTAATCAAATACCAGCATTCAGAAGAGCCTATGGGAACGATGAAGTTTTGGCTGCCAATTTTATTTGCTCAGCTAAGAGGTATTTCTCTTTCTTTCCTTCACTGGTTTTTGTTGCTTGGGGTTGGAAACATTATGTTCCCCTAGGAGCAGTAGATACATGCTTTCCTGAAGAGCAGTATTATCTGTATTTTCAATACTTACTTGTATTGACTGTGGTATATAACTATCTAAGAAAAAGTTTTCAGTGTCCCGCATTAAATATATCATTTTAGGTGCATTATAGCTATTCAGGGAAAAAGAACACTGAGCAGATTAGTTCTGATCTTTCAAGAGAGTAACTCTGTTCCAGGAGCAGCTAGCTTGTGCTAGCTGCAAAATAAAAAATTAAAATGTCAGCACAAGACATCTTGGATGGCTTAACTTTGAGGTTTGAGGAATACAGGATAGCAGGGAGGGGATATGGGAAGAGCATTTACTCAGTGCAACAGCAATTGTGAAACATGTTTTCAACTATCCTGTTCTTTGTGTTATTTTTGATTTGCTATACTATTAATAGGCTAGGTTTATTTCCTTGAATGTGTCAGTATCTCTGAAGGTCTGTCAAGAGTACATTTACATACTGGCCACAGCATTGCCAGCAGAGAGCTGCAGCTTACCTGCGGAGATCCAGAATTATTTCACTGCATAGTTTGAAGCTTTGCACTTATTTGGAGTTTGGATTAAGCTTTCTTAAGGTTAATTGCCAGGGATGCCAAGTATAAAACAAGTATTTAAAACTGGCTACTTCCTTCCTATTGATAGGAAGTGGTGGTAGTATGTTTTGTATTTCAGTTTGCATCATGATTCGGGGGAAAAATGAATTGTTTTACACCCGCCACCTATTTAAAATCATAATTTTATTGTCACTTTTTCCAAGTTCTTATTTCCCTCAGTTTAACAATACTGATTGTTTACACGTTTCTGGCTTGCCAAGCAGAGCTGTTATTTCCATAGTGCACATATTTGACAAAAGCAAAAAATTGGAAGTGTACATTAAAGCTGAAATATAGAACTGATGCTGCCACTGCAGAAAAGGCCCTTCTGTGGTGATATTTACACCCTGAAGCTTTGCAAATGATGTTCATTGAACTCGGTTCTTGTACATGGCAGAGCAGACTGCCTTAATGCATTCTCAGTTGGTTTCTGCCATTGCTCATAAGCTGAATTAGCTAAAATAGAAAGCTAATAGGAATTTTTAACATGATCTCGGTAATGTCTTCATCTTTATGACATTTAACCTTGACATACTGGTGAAATAAAGACAGTGGCTGTATCTGCTTATGAAAGTTGCATACAGATGTTCTGCTTGTATGGTCTGTCACTAGCATTCTACCAAAAGCACAGATTAGTCACTTGTCACTACTTTTTCCTGAGCTTGAATTCTGGTATTGTGGCGATATCCCTTTTTTCCATGCTCTTGTATGTTTCCTAAACATGTGAGATAGTAATAATTCTCTGTATGACTTCCACTAAAGAGGAAATAGATACTTGTCAAAACAATTGTGTGCCTGGGATTCCAGCATCCAGAAGCTTTATTACAGTGGGGCCTCTCAGTTTACTGGGGGTTGGGGGGGAAGTCTTGGGTTCTAGTACATAATTTTTCAATCTGAGTTGGCAAGTGCTTTGATCAACTATGTTATTGAGTGCCCTGAAGGCATACTTCATGCAAGAGTAGACTTAATGTTACACGTATAAGAAGAAACTGTTTTTAATCTTGCTGATGCATTGCAAATGCAAAGAATAAAAGTTGGAAAAGTTGGAAATTTGTCATGGCATATGGAGGTAAATCACCTCCAGATCAGAACAAGCTTGAATAATTTACAGAACCTAAATGGATTTTTTCAAATTCTTTAATCAGAATTAGAAAAAGTGAAATATTTGCCTGTGCTTTGGAATTGTGGCACTGTCACAGAAACAAAGCCATTTGGTGGTATGGGATGGGGTAGAAGGAATGCTATGGAGCCAGGAGAGAAAGCATTGCTCAGAACAAATGATCGCTTACTGCTGTCTTTAATCTATAAAATTGTGGTTCCCATGAGGGGTTAATGTGAGCGGTTGAAAACGATTGTAAACTTGCAACTTTGATTTCTAAGATAAGGAGAGTTTTTTTGTTTGTTTTTTGTTGTTTTTTTTTTTTTTGTCAAACTGTTGCTTTTAGTTTGTTGGACAGACAACAGGAAAACAGAGCTGTCTCTTGACCCATGTGCATTTTCTGGCTGCTGGAATGAAAAGATTTGGAACTAAATCCCGGTTTTCCACAGAACGTGCCCTTCTCCAGCAGTGTCAGGGCTTGGGTGGGGTCACTCTTGTTCAATAAAGCTTTTCAAAAGTGTTGGATTCTCATCAGCTTGCAACTTTTTTTTTCAGTGCTGGGGAACACGTACTCTGGCGGAGAGATTGCTTGATTTGAATTAAGTTGCTCTCTGAGACTTCTTAGCCTTGATAAATCAAAATGTTCGTAAATTGCAAAGGCAGAATTGATAGATTTCTGTCTCCGGATGTGGAATGGGTACCATCGGCATAGGTGAAAGGTTGTATATATGGATAAACTTGATCCCAAATGTTCTGATGTTGGATTCAGAACTTGGCTTCATGTAGCACTTGGAATGTAGCTATGTTCTGATTTTGTTGAAAACTTTCCTGTTGCTGTGATGAACTTTGCGTATTGTATGGATACTGTGACACAAATGACGCAGTCTTCAATGATTTTTATTCAGTTTGGGAAGCAACACTTTCTAAATGATTCATTATATGCTTTTAGACCACTAGCTGGTATCAGTAGACAAATTTTATCAAAATAGTATTTAAAGCATTTTCATTTATTTGCATGTTTCACAATACTATCTTTCCTTTCTGAGGCATTATACCCTTTAAATTGAATTATCCTTTAAAACTAATGCTATTAAGTTCTATATGTATTGCAGTAAATGACTTATTCACTAGAAAACAGTAAACTTCTGCAAAAGGTGCTTTATGATAAGCTGGGAGTACTTAAATGATAAGGAGTAGATATGGACCGTTGAGCTGCTTTAATTGGAAGGATTGAGAAAGTTAGAAAACACTTAGGTTGGAAGGGACCTTAAAGCCCACCCAGTTCCAGCCCCCTGCCATGGGCAGGGACATCTCCCAGCAGACCAGGTTGCCCAAAGCCCCATCCAGCCTGGCCTTGAACACCTCCAGGGATGGGGCATCCACAGCTTCTCTGGGCAACCTGTGCCAGGGCCTCACCACCTGAGTTAATTTCCTCAGTCATACCCACTGATTCTATCTTGACTTTACAAAGAGGAGTTGAAGTAACTTAAAGTTGTTTTCAAGAAATTTTGTTGATCTAAGTTTTATTGTGAAAGTCTATCTAGACTGCAGGTACTCATTCTTTAATTTTTGGAAGAAATAGCTTCCTCCATATCATTTCATTTGCTGTCTATGTCCCTGATGTTTTTGTCTTCAGAATAACTAATACTTATATCATAGATTCAGAAATATTTCTTAAGCTCACGTCTTCTGTAAGGAGTAATATTTTATTTTTTATTTTCTGATGAGTCTTGGTATTCTGTGTGTTGCAAGAAAAGATAATATGCTTGGAATATTTTTCTCATGCTACAAATCTTAGTTCTACAGGCTTAATGTTTATGTTGGGACAAAAAATGTTTTCCTGGCAATACGCATAGGCTACTATATTTAGAAGCATTGTATGCTTGCAGATGCTCAGCTGTATGGTGGCGTAGATGTGGACATGAAGGCTAACAAAAATATCTGGTCTTTCGAATAGTGACTTTGCTACAAATGCTTACAATGATCATTCCCGATAATTCTGGGGTTGCTAGCCATCATGCATGTGCCAGGACTTCTTTGGAAATTGGCTTTTATAGACCTAGCAACCTTTGGGAAAGTGCTGTTTTGTGCCTTTTCTGATGTTGGAGATGAGTGTGAAGGCTATATGCATACGTGTGTATAATTAGACACACATGCTCATGTGTACTTAAATATAATAACTTTTTAGTATCACAGTAGCAATTCAGTGTCTGGTTCTGAAGTCTTATGTTTTTAAACAAATCATGTTAACACTTGTGGGAAAACATACAATTACTTGTCATAACTTGAACTATGCTTCACACTGCAATACTGTTGGTCTTTTCAGTTTGGTCTTTGAGTTGTGCTAGGGATTTTTAGAACTATTATGGCACCATCTGCTGACCAATGTCAAGACTGGCAGTGACAGTTTGCTCACCTGGGTGCTACATGGAAAATCAGCTGCTGGTGAAGAACGAAGGAGCAGTTTGTGCAGAATCATAAGGCAATTTTTAGCTGGCTCGTGTTCAGGATAAATATTTTTATCAGGAGATAGTATTGCAAAGGCTGGATCATAACACAGCTTTAGTTGTCTAGTCACCTGGGCTATCACAGAAGGCTTTTCTATACCAGCTATGAAGCTTTAAAAGAAATCTTTTTTTTTTTTTTGTCTACATGTAGCGGAGGATTGTTCTTATTACTCTGCCTTTCAGTACTTTATCTTCTGAGCTTGCAGAGGAGAGATTTGACAGCAGAAGGTCAGTTTAGGCTCCAGCTCTGGTGGTCGTCATAACATGGGAGATTGCTTGACTGTGACTTGATTGTTGCTTAAGTTTAAAAAGTTTTAAGTTTTTTTTTTTTAAAAGAAAACTTGTTCTCTGGTAGTCGATTCACTTTTTCAAGTCCAAAGAGCTGCTTCAGTCTTAGATTATGTACATGGATTAACACAATGACCAACAAGTGCAAAATCTGCTGAGACTTCTCCTTTTTTAGACCTCAGTAACGCTGCCACTTGAGTGGCTGCCTAGGGTTTCTTCTCTGCTTCTCACTCTTGCTGCAGGATTCTTATGCTCATTCACATTTGTCATTTCTAAATGAAATATAGATTTAATGCCATTTTGCAATAGAAGGAGGTGAGATGAGGAGAAACTTGTCCTGCTGTAGATGTTGAGGGCTTAAGAAATTAAGAAGGGGAGAAAATATTTGACATGATTGTGCTGTTTAGTAGGAGCAAACTTGAGTTTATGATGCCTTCTTGGAGATGGGAGGGGAAGAAAAGATATAATTAAAGCTTCAGACTTGTCAATGTTAAGTCTAACTGGGTTTGTTTTTCTCCATATCTTCTGAGATAAATGTTATTTGCTTACTTCTGTTTTTTGTTTTGTTTCTGATATATTTTTAGCTCTTAAATTGCAGGGCTGGATGAGACCTTTAGAAACCCTTTTTAGCTACTTTCTTAGAGAGATACATGGGGGAAAACAATCTCTAACAATGAAACCTCCAATTTGCTATTACTAAGCAGAGTGGATCATTCTGTGATTATTCTTCGATCAGCAGATGGCTGGATTTTTCTCTCAGGAAAATTAATCTGTTTATATTAGTCATTTTGATTTGGAAAATAAGCTTATACATTATTTTATTGTGATTGATACCTGCCACTAGGAAAGAACAGCAACAGTTCAGTTCTCTGTAAGATAGATCTGAGGATAGTAGCAACTTCCAAACTGGCATACTAATATGTGGTTTTAAATAGCAAATTCTTTGATCTCAACAGCTAGTCAAATTGAAACCTCCCTTTCAGAGGCTTATTAACTCTGAAAAATAGTATAATACATAAATGTTAAAACTTTAGTACTATTTATAAAGGATGTTAGATAAAACATGAAGGACTTGAGGAGTGAAGGAAATGGCTATGTAACTGCGATATTTAAGCTTTAGTTATATTCAGAAATTGCTAAAGCAGCAGTAGATATACTACTAATGAGATTTTCTCATTAGTGAATGCTTTTGTTTTAGATAGTGAAGGCTATTAAAGTAACAAACAAGGAAACACCTACCACATGTAGTTAGACTTCTGGTCTTGAAATGCTTGCTTAGTATGAATTTGCATGTGGATAGTTCACGGCTCCTGTGTCTTCTGACTAAGATAATTATCAACTTTGCTTCCTTTAGCTGAATGTTGTCCGTCCCCTTTTCCCAGAAGGGCTTCTCTTGTGTGTTTGGGCATCTATTAGCTTCTGTATCTTTTTTTTTCCCCGTGTCTGGGAATGGTCTAGATTAATTGGAGTTATTTCTGACTACTTATGAATGTGCTTTGGAAGTTTGGAGGTGGTGTGTTTTATACCTTCTTGTGATCTCTACTGGCTTCTAATTGTCTTCAATTGCAGTTCAGGCTGTCACCTCCTGACTGTAATGGCAGGGACTGATAGGAATTGATTTTAATCAACTTTGTAACTTGGAATTTCTGCATTGTAACTAACCTGCTAATCTCAAGGCCATACAAGTGTACCATTAATTTAAAAATAATTGTTTGAAGAAGGTTGTAAATAATCAGTGACTTCTGATGGAATCTAACCACTTTAAACTTTTATTGTTGGACCCCCTGGGGCTTATCTTTGCTGGTCCACTTCAATAAACTTGAAAGTGTGATGAGATTATTTCTTCTAAGCAACAAAGCAGCAAAATCTAGTGCTACACATTAGGGAGAGGGTCTGAAAAATCAGCTAGAACTATCAACAAATAACAATGTTGCTATTAAAGATTATTAGTTCATATCCAGTTATTGTCTTTAATTTGATCTCTTGTTGAGCATTGCTACAAATTACTGCAAATAATACAAGAATCAGTAAAAAGTGGTTATGCTACATCACTATTTTTCTTGATGCTTTTTTTAGTATAAGCTGTGACAATGACAACTGAAGTTGGCTCAGAAACCGAAGTAAAGAAAGATTCCGAGCAGGTGGGACCAGACAAAGCCAAGGACAAGCCTGAAGAAGCATCAGACACTGTAGAAAATGAAAAGTCTGGGAAAACGTCCTCTGAAGAAGCTCAAGATTCTTCCTCTGTCCCAGCACCAGCAAGCCATAGTAGTCCAAGTAGCCAGAAGAAGGAAAAATATTCATCTGAAAGCAAGGGTATTTCTCGCTTCCTTCCTCCCTGGCTTAAGAAACAAAAATCCTATACGCTGGCAGAGCCCAAAGATGAGTCCAAGAAAAGAGCAGCAGGTGAAGAACAACAAGTAGTTGAAGAAAGTGAATGCCATCCACCAGAGGGGATGGCTCAGCCAAAAAGGATTTTAGAAGTGGTGGCTGAGAATAATGCTAAAGCAGATGACAAAGAAGAAAAACACTCTGTTAGTAGTGCTGAAACACAGGTATGTGTGAGGAGGCTACTGAACACGTTGGAGCGATTCCAAGGGGACTTGATTGGTTCATGTAATTCATGTAAGGCTTTATTAGTATCATCATGAAAAGATAGCAGTTATTATCTGGCATTTTGTGCAATTGGATTGATACAGTTATGAGTAATGTAGCTGACTTAAATGGTTCCTGCTCTGTGGTGCTATTTATTTTTGACTGAAGTTGTTTCAGCTGTGACTTGAGTGTAACCTTATTGTTTGGTGTAGTCAAAAGGGATAGTGAACTGTACTATTCAGGTAGAAATGAGCAGGGATAAGAAGAGAAGCTTCTTAACCAGCTTTGCCTCTGAAGCCATTGTATTGCACAAATACCTCCTTAGTGACTTAATCTGCTTGTTATCTGTTGTAGTTATCTCAGAGTCCTTAGATGTTAATTTCTATGTTACACTTTACTTTGAAACCATGATTATAGCCACTGCTCTTAGTGATTCGCTCCAGAGATTGATGCTGAGTTCCAAAGCAAACACCACATACTACAATGCTGTCAAGTCTTGCTTTTTTTTTTTTGATGTACAAAGTTGCACATCAGGTCTTAAAACTCAAGCCTTGTATTCTAGGGCCACAATGATGATTAAGGGCATGGAGAATCCTCTCATAGGAGGAGGTGCTGAGAGAGCTGGCACACGCCAGCCTGGAGACGGGGAGAGTTTGGGGGAATCTTATCAATGTGTGTAAATACGTGAAGGGAAGGGAAGCGGATCCAGACTCTTCTCATTGGCATGCAGTGAAATGACAAGAGGCAGTGGGGACAAATAAAAATAAAATACTCCAACTGGTACACACATCTTTTTTTCTCCAATATCTGGTCCCCAATGGAAGACCTTAATGCTTACAGGGGTTATTGTACTTCCATTACATGCATAAATTACATTAAAGCTTAATGTCTTTTTTAGTGGCTTATAAAAAAAAAAAAAAGAACAGGGTAAAAATATCTAAAAATCAGGACATCAAGTCATTTAACAGAATTGTTTGACTGTATTTTATATAGCCTGCCAAAGAAGATGGTAAAGAAACAGAAGTAGAAAAGGTTGCAGAGGAAAAGGAAGAAAAACAAGAAAAAGAGAAAAGGGAGACAAAAGAAGTGCAGACAGCTGAAATTATTTCCCAGAAATCTCCCAAGAAAATTAAAACTGTGCAGTGTAAAGTGGTTCTCTTGGATGGCACGGAATACAGCTGTGATCTAGAGGTAAGGCATCAACTCTTTATCTAAAACACTCTTTATAGAGAAGAAAAAAGAACTTTCATTGCATCGAGAGTTTAACGAGTATGTTTTTGTATATCTAATGAGCTTATTACAAAGTTACATTCCCATTACTGTCATTAAGGCTCAGTTAACTTTTCATTTTAAATTTCCATCTTTAAGTATATAACCTTAAAAATGCACTATGAGGTACACAAAGAAAACGCAATAAAGAAAACTGTTCAAAGGCGCTCTCTTGCAGCTCAAACTTTTTTTCCTACAAAAGATGAAGGTAGCGTCACTTGTATTAATACAAGTTGTCTTGAGTTAATTAACGTCATTTAAAAATAATAATCTCAACTGGAGATGCACACTTTTAAGTTTTCTTCAAAATAAAATTCTGTTACAGTTACAAAATCCAAGTTACAAAAATACAATTATTTTTCCTCAGAAATGTTCATCAACAAATCTACCATTCATTTTTGGTATGCTGGTGCTCATGACTAAGTCTGAACAAAGTTCTTCCGTTTTTCCCTGCTTGTTCCTTAACTTTTCACGTTGAGAGTAGCAAATGAATTATAGGTACTGTTAATTAATTTGTTAGGTGGCAGATACAAACTAAAATTCTTGTTTTACATGTAACATGGATTCTGGGAAATGCTTTTTTGAGACTACAAGTTTCCATGGCTTCAAGAAGTGATTAGATAAATATGTGTAGGAAAAATCTGTAGGGAGATGTTAAACAGAAAGTCGCTTTGGCTCAGGAAACCCTAGAGCTGAGGATTCTAGAGATGTAGAAACAGTATAGGGATTTCTTCTGTCATGTTTTTACCTTCAAGTTTCCCATGGGCTTCTGTTAGATACAGAATATTTGTCCTTTTGGTCTGAGTTTTTTTATTTTGAGAATTTTTGTGTGAAGTAGGAAGTAGATCTGATCAGCAGATTTATTCAGGTAATTCTATGAGTAGCTCCTGAAATGTTTCTCTTGTTGACACTGGCGTGTACAGTAATGTGCACCCCTGCATTTTGTGAATAGGTCACAGGCTTATCCCTGGCCTGATGAATTAAAACCACCGTAATTGACATATAAAGAAACTAAGTAATTGTAATGTGTTTGACTGCTCTTGTGTCTGAGCAAGTCCTTGTTCTAGTAGGACTAGTATTAGGCAAGATGATGCTTAGTCAACTTAGCATACTTCTTTCAAAGGAGGCTTTTAAATTTGCATTCTGCTTACTGTGGTGTCTCCAGCCTGTCCAGGTGCCGATTTCTAATTCCTCTACCTTGCTTTTTGCGTTCTGTCAGTCTCAGTGCCTCCCTTGCAGTACTGCTATAGCAGTTCTGTGGGCCTGAGCTGTGTTGCACTATCATCTCTATGTAGAAGCTGCTCAGCAGACTTGTGGTTGCTTTCCATACAGGAAAGAGAACACCACAGCTTCTATTTGCTAGGTGTTCACAGCCTGCTGGCATTGGTAAATCAGCATACTATTGAATTATCCAAAACAACTCTAATAGCTTAAATTAGATGAGAAAGTGTCACTTGGGTTGATGATAATGCAACCTAAAGCTCTGTTACGGTGGTTTAGTATTATATATGAAAGTTCTTATGTACACAGACAACGGGGGGAAAAAAAGGCAAATTATGAATGTGTTATGAGTGCAATTGGAAAACAAAAACATCCTGGTTAGGATGACACAGGAAGTTCCTTCTTTGTTGGAAGCCTTGTCATCAAGAATTGAAGGATTCCTTTGTGCAGATTCTCAGTAAAGGTAACAAACAGATATTTACTCCAGGACATAATGTTCAGTAGCTTGTAAAGTTAGCTTTGAAGCTATTGAAGCTTTTTTCTAGTTTCATGTCACAGTCTTTAAACTGATGAATGTGATATCCAGGGGTACTTAAAGATCAATCAAAAGGAAATGTTAGGAGGGCACTGCAATCTTCTCCCTCACTTGACCTCTAATTTTAAAGGCTTCTGAGGGAAGCCCAGTTTATTCTGACTTTTATAAATGTACTTTTATAAACATTACCCTATATACTGAATTTTCAAGATCTTTGCAGGGTGCAGAAGGCTAGGATGAGCGGGATCTCTGAGGAATTAATAGTGAGATTGTTTATGGAAATTAGAGATTATATTGTTATCAAAACTGATTTTCAGAATAGCATAGAAATGTAGTTTGAGCAGATACTGCATAGAGTTTCTGGTTATTATTTCTAAAGCTGAATGTTGAGGACATGGAGAAGCATGTTTTATTACCTCCTCTCTATTTTGATAGGACAAGGAAACAATTTTTAAAACCCTGTAAGAAGTCAAATATGAATAAATCTGTTTTTAAGACTTTCAGAAATGTCATAGTGGCTTACGTTTTATTTCATTTCTTAGTGTATCTTTATTTCTTCAAATGTATATTCAGGTAGTTCAGAAATGCTTATTCATTGTTTGACAATATGAAATACTCCCTGGGAATACTTGGCTGTAGTTTGCTGGAATTTTTAAAGAGTGTATTTTATAGTTGGTAGTGGTGCAAACTTTCTGGAGCCTTCATTTGTCAAATAGGTCCTATTCCCGACGTTAAAACCAAACAGTTTCAGTGTACGCCTCTTCAAGAACAATATTTCAGCTGTCCAGGGATCTCTACCTGATGGTCTCAAATGTACTCCACTTCACCATAAGCTAAGTCCAGCTGTGGAAAAGCAATAGTGAAGCCATCGTTGATGTTAGTTGTCTACGTGCTTTTTGAGCTGTGTCAGCAGAAGAAAAGGTTTAATCACAATAAACAAAATACCAACATGAAAAATACTCTACAGAATAATTGTTCTCCAGAATAAATTGTGTAGGGTTTTGCTTACCAATGTTCTGAAGTTGTAGGAATTCTGTCTCTAAAAGCTCTTGAAAAATGTTTATACATATGTTTGTATTTATAGACAGATGGGGTGTGTAAGTGTGTGTGTATGTACACTATATTTTTCAACAGATTTCTAAAAGTAAATAAATACAGAAAATTGACACAGATGGTGTAATAACGGCACAGTTCTTCTCTGCTTCCACTGACGCCAGGATGTTTTAAGTCTGTTTAAATCTGGATGGTATCTCTGTATTAATTGATGACTATGAATTTGATCTTTCTGGGCTTTTTCACCAGCTAAAAATGAGACATAATGCAGAATGTGATGAGGTCCATCACAATACATTTAAAATGGTAAACAAGATTTCTAAGCACTTTCTAATTCACTTTCACAACAAAAAAAATTAAGCTGCAGATTAAAATTAATCTTGTTTCCTAATTATTGTAATAAATCTTCGCTGTAAGAACAGAAGTAAAAATCAAGGAGGGTGGGGGGAATGATGAAGTGGAATAGGAACAACCTGGTTTATATGTTCATTTGAATCATGTTTATAGGACATGAGGACTGCTGACTGCAATTTTGCAAAATATTTCTTAAATACAAGTAGCTTTTATACTTGACTACTGTACCAAAATATTAAAATTCTCAGAAAAATGCTTCAACTGATAACTGGAACTTCAATTTTCACTCTCTGCAGTAGATCTTATTAGATGAGTTTCTGGTACAGATCTTTTCTTTAGTCTTCCTTTAATATTTTGTTTGAGTGAATGATGGTTCATTTCTGCTTTATAAAGTAACAGTGTATAATCATACAAGACTTAAAAAGCAAGTAAAAAACCCCTCTGCAGTCTAAATACAAACTGCAAAGCTCAGGTTCAGTTTGTTTCTTTATTAAATCAAATTTCAGGGTGATTTTCAGAGTTAGGACATTCCTTATGACTCTTCTAATTCTTTCTATGTACTGTTCACAAACTTTATTATATTTTATTGTTAAAGATACTTCTATAAATACATTGCTAAAAAGGAAATAAAACTGTAAAAGCACTTCGGTTTCACGCCTTCTGTTTCGCAGTCAGAACCCTGTCTTTTTCTAATTGACGTCTCTTTGTAAGTGCGTTGATAGTATGACAATTAACAGTTGGGCGTAAGCTAGCTTGTAGTTGGTGATATAAATGGGAGATGAGGCTGATATATCTGAGGGGCTGTGCTGCTGCTCAGAGGGACCTGCCCAGTCTCTAGGACTGGGCAAAGAAGGATCTCAGTACAGGAAATGAGTCATGCACCTGGGAGGAATAACTCTATGGGCTGATTGGCTGGAAAGCAGCTCTGCAGAGAGAACCATAGGGTACTAGTGGGCAAGGGAAGGGGCAAGGGGCACTGACAGGTTCCTGGACTGCAGCAGGAAGAACTTGGCTCAAAGGAGGTGGTCCTTCCCCTCTGCCCAAATTCTCTAATTGTGCTATGGAGAGAGAGAGAGAGAGAGAAAAAACATTAGGGACTTCAGTGAGAGAAAACTCAGGAACTATATGGGTTTGTTAAGTTAACGATATTTTTCAGAAGCTCTGTCATCTCCCATTGAATAGCTTGTCCCTTTATAGTTTTTTTCTGGTGTATTTGAATAGAAAAACATAGTTTTTCTTTACAAATGATAATTCCTTTTGGAAGGATGAGAGAAGTGAAAGGGATCAGTTATGCATAAAGATTGTCTGAGGAAAAGCTATGTTCTGAGCTAAATTAATAGTATTGCTTATCCTATGGCATACTATGGGAGGAAAAAGTAAGGCTGAATTTTCAACTTTTTTCCTTTGCAAGAAAAAAATGTCCAGACCTTACCTTTTTTTCCTCATAGACAATAGCTGTTACTTGCCCTGTTTGAAGAAATATACTTTCCAGTTCATAGTCTATGCATCTTGCTGGATCTATGGCTTTGATTTCCAGGTAGCCTTCTTATTTCTGTTATTCTATACATGTACTTGAGTTCTATCCTTCTCTATGAACATGGTAAATCCAGAAGTGAAAACGAGGACTCTCAAGAGTGCACATATTAGATGTGATGTGTGGGGGTGAGTGGGAAATAAATTTGTCTACTCCAGGTCTAAGGTAGACAACTCAAATCCTCTTTTTGTGGTGATATAGACCTGGAAATTCTGAATCTGTAATTTGTAATCTGCAATCTGTAAACTTAAGAGTTTTCTTGGAGTTTTGTGATACCATCATTTGGAGAGAATAGTGAAGATGCCCAGGAACTCTTTCTTTTGTTTTCAAGTTTTGTTTTCAGCCTGTTGTGTAGTTATCTGTCATGATTAGCTGCATAACATGCTATATGAGATGCCTTTATGCCTCTATTAACTTACACTTCTTATCGTGGCTGTGGTTGCTTATTTCAGTTTGCTAGATTATAAGCCATAAGTAATGGCAAATTGCAGAGATCTTCCTTCAAAGATTATGTCCAGTATTGAAGTATTTAATGCTGAGTGGTTGAGACTGACACATCTGTCACTTTCTCCAAATGCTTCTTAAATGGTATTATGTGTGGAAGATTTAATTATATGCTGCAGAAATGTTATTTCTGTATAATGTGTATTTATGTGACATGCAGAATGCATTGAGAGAGATTTCTGAGTAAACAAAATCCTAATGACTTCTGTTTCTGCATTTAATGCTTCTGAAAGCTAATTTCTGTATGTCATCTTTCAAATGGGTTGTGTAATTTGCTGGTGAATACCACAGAATAGAAACTGATAGGAGGTACTCTGATAGAAAATGTTAGCTGCCTCTGTATGTTCAAGCTAACTTATATTTGAAATTGCTTATGCAGGGGGATGGAGGGAATTGTTTACTTTCAGCAAATCAGCACATTTTTACTATGATATAAAGACATCTTTGCAAATGACTGTATAATTTGATGCTGTTATATCATAGCTCAGAATTAATCGCAAATTGTTGTTCTTGAAATACACATACGTTTGTACCCTTCATGTTTCTTTGCCACTTTGCATGCTTTGTGTATTGATAATTGCTGTACGTTTTTTTCTTTTTTTTTTTCAGCTGCATAGTGTTTGACTAGGGAGTTATCTCTTTTGGCTTGTTTTTGCATGTCTTTCCCATTGCCCAGGGCATACCTGACATGGTAGATGTTAGGCTTTTAACATAAAGCACATCTCAGATATTTCTTCTATTGAGGGTTACTTTGTAAATTAATTTATCACCTTTGAGAATTATGTTTGTTCTTTTGCTCTTAGAACTTTTTATTTTGCCTTAGTAGATCTTCTGACTGGTGTCAACTTGCCAGTCTGAACTTAAAGTCAATAATTCTTTTTATAAAGAACTTCTTAAGCAGATATTTCAGCTTCTTTGGTGAAACTTTCCTTCCATTTTTTCTATATGCTTCTCTTATTCTGCTTTTGTAGATGCAAATTGGAAAGACCTGGTTTCTAGCCTGTTTCTTTAGTACAACTTCTAGAAATTTGCTTGTCTAAACACCAGCTCTGACAACCTTTAAGGTACTCTGCTGTCCTCCAGAAAAGGTGTAATGAAGCTAAGTTAAGCTTTGTAGCAAGTGAAAGCTTTTCCTCAGTTCATTTAAACTCCATATTCTTACTCTTGTGGTGCTTTGTGGTCTTTGATTTTGCCAAAACTGAACAGTAGTTAATTGTAATGCCAGTGTCTCTGGTATTTGTTCTGAGAAATTATATAAGTGGCATACCAGCCGCTCTTCAAACTTGCTTAATTTTGGGGAACGAGGAAAGTTTCATAAGGAAGCAAAATAACCTCCATTGAAAGGTTATATTTAAATCCTTTAACTTATAGTCTAGAGCACGTGAAATTACTTATTAGGTTCCACGTTAACAAAATAGGTTGGTTTTCTGTGTCCTGTAACTTGAAAGTAAAAATGTCCAAAGTTACTTATCTCTAGGAAATTCATATAATACATAAGGGAATAATATTCTGTGGAAGTATTTCACTAAACAAGATGAGTTGTCTACACAGTACGTGCATGCATAGAGAACATGAACAATTTATTTAGATTATTTTAATCTGAAAACTGTAGTAGCTTTTAAGGATAGCTTCCATGTGTCCTCAGATTCTTCATAGAAATCTGTAAACGGCTAGAGAGGAAGAAAGGTAAAAACTATTGTTTGAGTAGTTTTGGAGGAACATGAATTAAAACAATTTTCACAGGTTGTGAACTGCTAGCAACTTTCAGTTACCTTCTATTGCTTTCTTTCAAGTGAATTAAGTTCACTCACAGGAATGGCAACATGAAAGTGGGAGAGAGACTTGTGAAAGCATGTGGGGATGAAAGATGTGGAGTTTGTCAGAAGTTCTAAATCACTGAATCATTGTACTCAAAACGACAAAGTTCACCATCGTAGGTTCATGATTCAATAGTGTAATGTTTGTGGGATGTAATGGCCGTTTAATAGCTTGAGTGAGCAGACTGGAATGCTCAAAATGGATTTCTAAGATGCAAATTTTTTATTTTTAGCATAGTGCAGATAACGTAATTCTGATGAACTCCTTTCCTAATAATTGACATCTATGAGAGCAGGTGCAAGTTCTCATTCTCTTAGAGTGGTCTAAGTGTTACTCTCTGAGGAGGAAGCTATTTTTGAAGCTTTTTTAATGTGGTTTCTTAGGTAGTTGTAAGGAAACTTTTGTTATATTTGGGATCTAGGATGAAGGCTTGTTCAGGTTTTCTTCAGTAAATGTAATCTTGGGTTTTAGTAGAGGATAACAGTTCCAATTTAAAAAAAAAAAAAGTGCTAACTGTATAATAACTGCTAGTTAGAAGCAAATGTAGATCATATTAGGTTTGTTTACTGCATTCAGTCAGCGGTCTAATTAAATATTTATAACAAAAGACATTTAAAGGATGCCAGAACTGACCACATTTCATGCACGTATGAGCAACTGAAATATATTGGAGATGACAGAAGGGTCCTATGGTTACTTAGTTTGCTTATACAAAATATAATTTGTTTGTTTAATGTACAGTTAAGATAATTTTTTTTAACACTTTAACCTTGATATGGATCAGATGTTTAATTGTAGTTGGGCTTTTATTTGCAAATCTTAATTTTTTGACTGGTCAGATGTGTAGACTAGTGTTTGGATAAACCAAAGTGATCTGCTTAATGTATGAGCTTTTATTTACTTAGAAAAAGAAAAAGAGGGATGACAAAATTTCACACATTTTGAAAACTTTGATCCAGATTCAAGAGACACTACTAAAAGTCACGTTTGAGTGAAGTCATCTCAAAGGGAAAGGAGATACGTGCCTTGTGTGGAGATCAGTCATTAGTACGGCCTTTCAGAGCTGGCTGCCTTGGCACTGGTCCTCCCATCTCACCGAGGAGGGAGAGTGTGAGAGTGGTCTGGGGGGCACCTGGCCTGCTGGGAGCTCAACCCACCACACTGACTTCTACTAAGCTGAAGTGGAGGCTGTCGAGAAAAGTGGTTACTTCAAACTGCTAGGGGAAATAGTTACCTGTGTTTCTGAAGAGTAAAACCTGTGAGAGTACTGACCAGGGTTAAGATTCCCAGCTCCCTTTTTCAAGTGATTTGGACTTTTAAGCTCCACTGACTCTGATGCTTTGGCAACTAATTGTGTTCATCTTATAAATGCATTGTTTGAAAGTTTTCTGATCTTCAAGACTTTAACGTCTGCTGAACAATGCGGTCTTGAAGAATCAGAAGTTTGGATTGTTGGAGAATAAAAAAAACAAAGCCTTCACTATTTGCTCTGTGCATACCTTTTCTTCCCCTTCCCTCCCCTCCCAGCCTTAACATTTTGTATGGTGCAATGGGGCTGCAGTGAGAGGCACACTTGAGGCACTTGTGAGAGCTCTGTCACTGTCTGCGGGACACAATAACTGCAGTGTTGCCAGGGCCTACACAGAGGCAGTTGATGGCGTTTCTTTGGAATTGCAGTAGTGTATGGCATCTACTGAAATCTGTGGGATAAGCAAATGCAGAAATTCCTCTGAGCTGCCAGGCCTCGGAAAATGCCATGTTGTGGCCTCGCTGGTAAATGCCACAAATAGCAGAATAGTCATGTAGGGCTTGGTTCAAAAGGCGAGACTGCATGCTGTTCATGTTCAAATGTTCCACCAACAGACCGTATTTTAACTGTGGAAAGAAATACTGATGTTCCCCACCCCTGGTTATGTATTGCAAGCCAATTGCTCTAAAACGTTTTGCCTCTTGTCAGCAGCCATCTCCAGTACAATTTTTCCCTAAAATCTGGCACGCAGAAATAAGATATGGGCCTGTTTTTCATTACCAGCAATAGGAAGACACAGGATAAACCATGCTTACATTCCTAGTTACCGGTGTGGAAAGAAAAGATAGAACTTCAGGGCTAATTGCAACTTACTGAAGCTATAATTATTCAGAAGAGCCTTCTTAGGTGTGCTAAAGCTTTTGCCTTTCATCACTATGGTGAAATAGCAGACTACAATATTGAAACTAACCTCAAATAAAAATATGATTTTCTTACTTGTTACTACACTTTTTTTGATGGAATTTCTTCTTTAAGACTTTGGTTTCTTTGACTTGCCTCTCAAAATCTCTGCAGTGTTCACAGACCTGTTACATGTGCTCTGCTTATATGCTTGTATGGTATTCCTACTGGTCTGATCACCTACTTCAGTGGTGTGCTTTGTTTTTTTTTTTCTTGAAGAGTTTCTTGAAGATAACGTGCTTTTCTTTTCAAAGAGCCATAGAATGGCTTGGGTTGGAAGGGACCTTTAAAAACTGTCAAGTTCCCACCCCCCTGCCACGGGCAGGGATACCTCCCTGTAGACCAGGTTGCTCAAAGCCCCATCCAGCCTGGCCTTTGGGTAAAACTGAAGACCTAAAAAAAATTAAGAACTATTTAGCTACAATTAGTGGTGTGGAATACTTAATTTAAATAAAAAATGTTACTGAATTTTTCTTGTATATGCAAGTCAACTTCTTGACTTGGAAAAGAATTTAAAAGTTGTTGTTTCTAACAGCGATATGTATAAAATTTCCTGACTAATGCCATCTAATTACAGTACCTGTTGTGCAGCCTGTTTCATAAGCTGAATATGTTCATAAAATTAAATGTTTACTGATATTACTTTTCTTTTTTTCAGAAAAGAGCAAAAGGCCAAGTACTGTTTGACAAAGTGTGTGAGCATCTCAATTTACTGGAAAAGGACTATTTTGGGCTGCTGTTCTATGAGAATTCAGATCAGAAGGTAAGTCTGTATTAGATCTTTTGGTTTTCCCCTACATTGCTACTGGCTAGAATAGTTTAGTGAGGGTTATTGTATTAAATATATACCTTTAAAAACATTTAAGTAAACCGTTGCAAAACTTCAATTCTAGTTTGCTGTAAACTTGCACCATGTGCAATATACTGATGTGTATATTAAGATACCTAACAAAGTTTCTATTTATTTAGAGTGTGAAATAGTTAAAATATACACATTTCTGGAAAAATTAATAGAATAATTCCTAGTCTTCATTTTGGGATGGTAAAATAGCATGCCATTCCTGCCAGTGAAGATAGGGAACTTTCATATTATTCCTTTAACAGCCTGCCAAACTCCCCAAAATTTTGTACATGGTGTACATGAAGCAAAGAGCAAGATACATGATTCCTCTAGATTAGAGATTTCCATGTATAAAATAGGCTTGATGTATTTTGACTTGGATATTGTATTTTTTATAATGATTGCTAAAGCGTTTATAGAAAGTGGACCTTGTTCAGTGTAACAATGAAGAGCATCCAAGTTGATTCTCTGAGTAATGCCATAATCTAATTTATTTTCTGGTGTTATCATTTACAGTCCCTTTATTTGTGCTAATCAGTATTCTTGGTGATACATGGTGTACACACAGTAAAACAACATAGGATGGTCTCACTGACAGTAGTGGAAATATCTAATAGCAGATGTGGGATCCTTGAATTATACTAGTAAACAGCACATTTTAATAGATCTTTAGTGGAATTGGGGAGCCTTTGGTTTTTTAAAATTAGGAGAGTTTGGATTGGTGCAGAGTGTCAGTTCTCTTTTCTAATGCGCCTCTAGTTGGACTATCAGACTTCTTGGTATTCCTCAATCATGTGAATGGAGGAACCCAGTGTCATAGCTTAAAAAGCCTTTTTTCCTCTATATAGGAGGATTTGTGTATATATTTCCATTTATCAGTGATATCTGCCTATATTGTAGCTACTATATGAAGTTTAGGGCACACAGAATGATGTGAAGTTACTTGTGCAAATTAGTTGAGCTTTCAGTGAATCATAGGAATTTGGTAGGGGCAGTTACTGAAGTATTTCTGCTAGTTCTGGCTTCCTTAAAGCTGCGGTCAACCAATGGATTTCTTAAAAAGATCTTCATTTGGTGAAAGAACTCTAGGTTGTGTTTAGGCACTTGGTTTGCAAACAGATATTAAGCAGAGTTGAACTACTGTATTCCCTGGATTGCTCACTAAGACATCTTTCAAAGTCTGAGAGGAAAAAGGAAAATTTCCAGTTTTGGACTGGCAAAAGGAGGTACTTTACTTAAATTTCCCAATTTGAGTTTGTTTTCTAATTGTTCTTTGAATCTGCAGTGTTTGCTTGTTCAAGAGGGATTGTCTGTTTTACCTATTGCTGTTCATTTGTAAGCTTTTCATTTTAATTTGATTTCCAAAGCTACTAGAGCAGTTCTTGTCTTGTGCAATTGGCCTGTATTTTACAAACTTAGGTACATGTGCATGATGATGAGTGCATTCTTTATTAGTGCTTTACCTGACACTTCTAAAACTACGGATTGTATGGTTTTGCTTTCTTTCCTCAACTATTAGTATTTTGTAATCGTTAGATTGGAGATAAGGGAATCTGTGGTGACGTGCAAAAGGCTAAGGAGGACAAAAGGTTGTATAACAGCTTAAAGCCAAAAACAAAAAAAAATGAAAAAAAACCCTAGTGGTCCTAGTTCAAGTTTTCTGGAACTCTTTAATAGATAGACAGTCCTTGGAGTTTGGCTTTGAGATACAGAGATACAGATAACATTTTTTTAATTGTCTTTTAAATCTTGGTATTTAAATGGGTGCCATCTGTAACCAGTTTTGTTTTCCTTCTGTGATTAAATAGAATGTATGTACAATTTTTCTGATAACCTATTCTATTTTAAATTTATCAAATCATATTTCAGATGGCTTTGCTAAAGCTGTAGAAGTTTGCTTTGTTTCTGACCTTGAGTACATTAAACTCTACAGAGTTACAGTGTTAGAGGAATATTAAAAATCACAAATTGACCCCCAAAAAAGGTAGAAAAGTATAAAGTAGAAGCAGATGATGATCTTGCTGTTAGAGACTGCATACAGTTATAACTTTCTACATAATAAAATGTACAGCAATATATTCAGCAAGACACACACTCTTGAAGATCCCAAGCTGAAGTACCACATTTAGGAATGTCGTTTGTTGTAGTGCCTTTAGTCAATTGAGACTCCCAGAGCTCAAAGTATGGCTTAGGTGACCTATTCCCTCTCCTGACGCGTAACTGGTGTGGATGTGGGGCTCTGCTGCAGCTCTAAGTTGTAATTACCAGATGAGCGGGAATACCCAGGTTTCCAAGAAAGACTTTGAAAGCCTGGGCTTCAGCATGAGAGAGTTGTGCCCCTTAACACCCAACTGCTATTTCTTTCATGCTTGTAAGTATGAAATTGTATAGCTACACAGAATGGGATCAGTAAGATAGATGCATGTATTTTTGTTATGAAAGGGACCTTTTTAATACATGGATGAAGACCTTTTTATATAGTTTGTAGAATGTTGAGCATTTGTGTTATGTCTCTTTAATAGATCCTGTTTTTGTCTTAGCACTTTCACATACATCTCAACTTCCTCTCATTCTTTTCTAGGAAAGAAAAAATCATATAACATCTCACATATTGATTTAATTAATGGATGGGGGTGAGGATGCTGATCAGTTGTGTTCAGCAATATCTGGTACAGAAAGCTTAGTGACTTGGAGCTTTTGCTAGTTTTAGGGGCTGGCCTTCTCTTTTGTTCACCTCTCTGTATAAAAATCAACTTTGAATTATTTTTTCATCTGTACTGGGTACCAGTTATTTCTAATATATTTTTTCCAGTTGTAACTATTGCCCCTTGAGATTAAAATGCAACAAATCTGACCTCCATCCCAGTCAGTACTAAATGCTGAATGATGTATTTTTTCTCATTCTTGTGCAGTCATCACAGCCACTCATTTAGGAGCCAGCTGTTGAGCTAGACAGCAGCTGTGGGGTGTGGAAACTCAATGCCAGGCACTCTTTTGAATTAGAGCTGCTCCCTAATGCACCATTGGGGTACCATTGGAGGAGGAGTCCGATTAACTTTTTTCTATGGGTGTTCTGTGCAGCTGGGAGAGATGCTTTCATATCAGACCAATTTTTGTTAGCTTTCATAGACATTTTAAAGCTATTTAGGTAAAGTTACTCATTAATGATTTTTTGTGGCTTTACAAATGTTACATTTATTAGTGTAAAGTTTAGTTAGTGATTTTATTGCATTACACCCTCAAAAGTTCATGAATGTTCTATTCATGCTGTAATTGGTCTGCAAAAGTGTTAGAAAGCTTGTGCTCTTATGTTCTGGGCACCAGCTGGAAGTGCTGCTTTTCTGGATTGTTACAGAATACTTTTGTGCTTGTAGAGAACATTTTGTTGTTCTTTGACAATTCATTACTTTGTCTTATCTATAACCTTACCATTCATAAATTAAACTAATAGGTTTTCGCCTACTGGAGCAACGAAGTGTGCATACGCTTTGTCTTTTGTGTTGAAAGACAGACCTACCTATTCTGTGTTGAGGTCTATTTCAGGGTAGATTTTTCAATAGTGTTTGTTTCCCTTGTAACAAAAGGCACAGCTGCCCCCCCCCCCCCCCAAAAAAAAAAAAGTAATTACACACATAAAATCGAATACAAACATCTGATTTTATTCAATGGAACAGTAATGAAAGTTGGCGATGAAATCTGCTTCCAGTAAGCCTGCTGCAGGTTTGGAAAATCAGAAAATGAACTGTATTAAAAATACAGATTCATTTAAATAAATGAATTTATTTTTTTAAAAAAAGATTATTCACATTTTTGCAACACATTGTTTTGTATGTTTTCTTCTACTTTGTAAAAGTAGAGGTAAAAGATAAAGCACTGAAAATAACTTACTCATGCATCCTAGTTTTCTGCTGTAATTGTCACACTATATAAGTATTCGTTACTTTATACTACTCTTTGTCTAAAATTTAAGAGTTTAAGATAGTTTGTTATCTTTGTAATCAGGAAGGTGGCTTTGTATCATTTGGGAATGGAGTTCATACCAAAACTGAAAACCAGGGTGATAACTGTAGCTGAAATGGGTCTCAGCTAATATCTTTGAAGACTTCTCATGTCTTCTGAGGCCTGTCCTTGTCAAGGTTCTTCCAGGAGGTAGTATTTTTTCTGATTTAAGCAAAATGAATTTCATCCAGATTTTTTGGGAGGGTTTTTTCTCTTCCTTTATGACAATGTTATGGACTGTGTATCTCTGGAATCATTGTAACAGTTACGAGATACAGAGATTGCAGGCTTCTTAAAGCAAGAACCGTGGAATTATCCATGCATTTTAATTACACCTACAACAAATGATAATGTTTTGTTTGTTTGTTTTTGCATTTATTTTTAAAGAGTATTTGTCTATTGTAGACATTCTGCATCAATGACAAAACTAGATTAAATTAAGGTCATTTACAACAAGGATCTTAGTATTTTGTGTCACGTTAACAGAAGCCACATCCTTTACAGCAGAGAAAAACAATAAGGATTAGCTGCAGTGTAAAAAAATATCATGTTTCACATTCTCCTAATGCGTATAAACCCATAAAAGTGTGGTGTAGCACACTGTTCCTGAAATGGACTTAATTTTGAGTTGGAAAGTCTGCAGTAAAGACTGATTTATATGGTTGTGGAGGACAATTATTGGCGTCTACAGTTTGGCATCACAGACTGAAAGGTGAGTCACAGTGTACTCAATACCTGGTACTTGGCTAGGTTAGGAAAGAAATATTGCCAGAGATGCACCCTTAGCAATGTTTGTGCTGGCACTGAGGTCCCTGCTGACCTTCGTACCTGCAGTGGACTGTTGAAATGCAAATGTTGACCTTGACCTTGTAAGTTAGTTGCTAGCTCCTCACTACTTTGCACACTTCTTCTAATGAAACATACTAAGTTCGGCTGACAGACTGGCTGTGTGTGTGTGTATGTTTGTTTATGTATATGTTTGTCTGTCTGTTTATGGGAAATAAACATTCAAATGCTGTAAATAATAAATGTTCAGTAACTGCAGTTAAAAAGCTTATATTTCTAGTCTCTTACTTGATCTACTTTGTAATGTCTTTGGGTAAAATTTGTAAACAGGTTTGTTTGAATTACAGATGAATGTGTGCTACTGATTTCTTGTTCTCAATTTTCAAGGTTATGTTTTTGGATGATCAGTCACAAAAAAAGTCTTTGTATAAGTAAGCATAGTAATTGAAATGCTATAAGCTAACTTAAAAGGTAGTACAAAATATAGAAAAATATTCTTGGTGTTGAGGACAGAACAACATTTAATAGTGAACCAGCTATATGGAAAATTTTCTTTATTTGCATTGCCTAAAATAGAGCAAAGCTTATAGTTTTGAACCTTGTGTATCAGCATTAACATCATAAAAGTTAATGGAGAACTTTGCTTTGGGGAAGATCAGAAAAAAAAAACATGGAACTTGATTATTTTTTTTCCGAGCACCTTTGAATATTATCAGAGCTAAAATGTATATAATTTAAGACAAGTAACAGGAATAGGAGATCTCTAGAGATTAAGAGAAATATTATCATAAGTGAATATATGGGTATGTAAGTGCTGACATGTAGAGATTACGTAGTTGTTCAAGAAGTCTGCTTATGCCAATAAAAGGAGAGAGACAATTATATTTGTCAAATGTAATGTGCTAGCAAAGACTATCCAATTTAGAAAATTACAGGGCATAGTCTAAAGCAATAAGACAAGCCATGAAGGCAGTGGCATCACACAGTATCAGGTATGTGCATAGATGGGGAGACTTGCTAGCAAATCACAAGTTCAATTTTAGAATTCTCTGGGAAATCTTAAAGTAAAACAGAAGTCTAAACAATACAAACTTTGCATTGTATGAAATTACTTCATCTTCTCTCTGAAATTATTTTAAATGTTGTTTATTTTTTCAGAACTGGTTAGATTCTTCAAAGGAAATTAAGAGACAAATTCGAAGTAAGTACTTATGTATTTGGATGTTATGTTTTTTTTTTTTTGCTTACAGAAACTTTCTTCCTAAATTCAGTAGTCTGGATGTTGATTTAATTGCTTACAGCATTAAAAGAATTTATCTGATGATGACATTCAGCCTTAGAACAAAAAGCAAAGCTTCTATTTCTGTCCACTGTCCAATAAGGAAAGGATTGCTCAGACTTCTGCTGCAGAAGTTAATGACTGTAGTGGCTGCCGACCCAAATTTTTCTGTATTGCATTTTACTAATCAGTTGATATTTTTTGCGTCCCAAAACAGTAGATGTCATTCAAATTTTGATGCTGATATTTGGGTTATGAGATGGAAAAAGTTAACTTGCAGAAATGGTCATGTTTGTTGCTGTAAGGCTTTCAAACTTCACAGGCTCACCAGAAGAACAAGAAACTACAAAATAAGAATCAGTATGGCTTACAGAAAGTGTATATATTTTTAAACCTGATCAGTCCAGCACCATTTTCACAATGGAAATGGATTAGAGAGAGAGCTTGGAACCTCAGACTACTCCCTGGAATGTTTGACTGAATCTGTTCAGATTTTTCTGCTTCCCTTACTAAGTATACACTGAGTAACTTATTTTATTGTTTCCGTAAGAGTCTGACAAGTGTTTTACTCAGCATGTAGCTTTTGTAGTAGACAGGAGCAAATGGTGAATATATTCAGGAAATGCTCTGAGTTTAAATGTCTCAAAATATGTAGCCACTACGAAGGGCTAGACAACTCTTAACTGACACTCTTCTCATTGTTTTATATGCTTGTGGCCAATATGATTTCCTTTTAATGTTTTTTTTTTGGTGGAAACATTAGTTTTAAGTGGCTGGCAGGAAATGTAAGTGGGGAGAGAATGCAAATTTTATGAAGAGGTGATGATAGACTTGCATGTCTACATTTCCAACACAACAAGAATGTTACTTAAACTGTGATCTCTTTTGAGGCATATGATCCAATGGGAGCACTTGTAATTAAGAACAGCATTGTGCTAATTGCAATGGTTAACAAGACATTTCTTTACTATTTCTAACTTCTTTGTAAGGCAACACTTGAATTTTCAAAAAAAATGGTAGTGCTGTTAAGTCTGTTTTCTTTAGACCTTTGCCAATTGGTGAAATCCTTTACTATGTTGAAGGTGTATTTTTCATTTCAGTGAAGAAATTAAAGTTACAGAAGGTTCATTGACTATTTTTGATCTAATATGCTGTTGTATAAACAAACTAGTCCAATTAAAATGGTGAACGTACTTGCATGCTTATGCAATTGCAGAAGCCATCTGCAATTGCCCTTTTAATAATGGAAAAGTTGCAATACTACTTATACCATAGAAATGTGAGGGCTTCAGTTAATATATATATATATTAGTAGTCAAAATACGTGGGTTAGTGGCTGTTTTGTTAGGTTTTAATATTTGACAGAAGACACTGATACTTTCCATGTTACTGTCTTCAGTAGTGATCTGCATGCTATAGAGCATCATCTACAAGTATCACGAATCTGAAATGCAAGAACTGTCCTGATACTTTTTGAATACACTACATAATTTTTTTTCATACCATGTAGTACATTCTCCAAAAATATTTTAAGGGAATCTGAGTTTTCATACAACATGAAGACCTGTGTTTCTGTATTGGAGATCAAGTCCAGTTTCTTGAATTAGGCATCACAATTGAAACTTTTCCTCTGGTCTATAGCATTTCTGAGTTCATAGGCATACTGCATGAAATAAACAACTAACTGAGAATGACATTTTGAAGGTTTCTACAGTGAAACTTGCTTACGCTGATTTGCAAGTAATGTACATACTGTTAGTTGTGTTCTTTGTAATCACTGTATTAAAATTTCCAGATAGTGGAATGTACTATGAAAGCAAATTTTCTCTCCCAGCTATGTGGGTATTGAGTAATGAGGTTTTTTTTTTTTGTTTCAGGCTTAGTTCTAGTCAAGAATGGATATCTTATGTACAAAAAAAATACTGTTTAAAATATATAAGATACCTGTAAAACCTACTAGCCCATTCGAAATGAGGAAACTCATTTCTTTTTCTCATGTATAGCATAAACTGAAGCACTAACATGCTAGATGAGCATATCTGAACACTCAGAGGTGTTGAATTTGGAAGTGGAGTTCAGTACGGCAGTTTTCAACTTAATATTTATAATAATCTGTCTCCTAGATGTGAGCAATACCAATACTCCACATATAGGGCACTTGTGCACCACCCTGGGGAAGATTAAATTAGAATCTTGTAGTCTTCCAGGAAGTCACGGTCTGCATCAGGCTGTCTGTTGCTGAGATTTAGGGTCCCCAGGCTTTGTGATCTGTCACTTATTCACATTGGCCTTTGGCTGGGCAATTACATTGGACCTCAGCAATTACCCATATACCAATTTTGCTATAGCTAATGAACTTGGTCCACAAATTACTGTCTCCTTTCTCAAGGCTATGAAGGTGGCAAAAAACTTGTTTGGCTTCACTTAGCCTGATCTCTTCAGGAAAATTAATGCGTGACCTTTTTTAAACTCATGTAATTGGATATCCACTGGCATATGATAAAACCTCTAATTAATTCAGTTATGGACAGGTATGACATTTCTGTCACTAGCTTGGAAATTGATACAACCAAAGTGGATTCAGGCTTTCACAAAACTCAGAACTTCAGCTCTTGCATATAGTGAAGGGACAAACAGTAGCCACTGACTTCAGAAAAGTCAAATCCAAGATTTCATGGGGGGTATGGTGTTTTACCTTTATATAAAATTTATTGATTTTTTTTTGTCTATGCAAGATGTGGGACATGAAGTTTGTATACAGTACATTCAATTCAGTTTTCTGAGTTTTTCTGAACTCATTCTCAGTGTAACAGAATTGAATGAGTAAGCTACTTAAAGCTGGTTTTAATGGAGTATTAACTGCAATTGAAGATTAATCTCTTGTCTGGAGTTTAAATGTTCACAATTATATTGTGGGCAAAGATTAGAGATGTGAATATATAAACCATCTGTTTTTTTGTCATGAGTAGTACTTATTTAGCCAGAAAGATTTTAGGAACTCATTGCTGTACCCAGAATGTGATTAATCTGATCTAATTTCACCTAAGGTAACAGCACTTGTCTTCTGAACGAATGGGCAATTTCAAGAGGTGAGGCATTGCCTTCTGAAATAGGAACCTGAGAGGTGAACCAAACCAGTTCTTGCAAATGCCTATTTTCCTTCATTGACTATAAAGAGAGTCAGTGGTGTCTTACACGGATGCATAAATTTCAGCATTCAGGGGCTAAATGAAACTGTCTACTAGCATCAAAAGAGAACAGTTATTGTGATACAAAAGTTTTCTTTTTAGAAAGGAAGTATTAGCTTGAAGACAGAAAACTTTGCTTGCTTTTTCCTTGTTTCAGTTTAATTGTTGGGGGGGGGGGGGGCGAGGTAAATTTCCTGTAATGTTCTGGAAGCGGATTAGAACAGATACAATAATACAGCTACAATATTTAAGGTAGCTGGTGGCAAATTTGGGGCTTTAAATCTTGCTCTTTATTCATGTCAAAGACTGTTCTCAATATCTTTATTGTTTATGGGCATCCAGTCATTCACACTGGGGAATTTTAAAATAGCCAAATGTGATACTGACCTTGTCCTTGAGACATGTGCTGCCAACAATTAAATTCTGGGAATGCCACGGAGTTGAAACAGAATTTTGACATTCTTGGTTCTATAGCATATTCTGCAGCAAAGGCTAAACATCTGAACTGCTCAGCAAAGAGGATAAGAAAGAATAATGATATGATTAAATGTGTATTTTCACAGTAGACCAAGCGGTGATAAATTCATAAATAAAATTCTGTGAGAACAGTATAACACAAATTTAGAATTTTGCAACACTGTGTACTACCACATTTTACAGTTTGTACTTAGTGTGAAGGGAAGTTAGAATTCATTAAGGAAAAGGATTGCATTTTAAATATACAGCTCTTATTTTATTGCCAATAAAACATGGCAAGCTCAGGTTAAAGTGTATATATATGTGTATGCAAGGTCACATTAAAGAAATAGATATAATAAAGTAACGTAAATAACTATACATGTGTAAAACCTGTACCTAACTTCTAAGCAAATCATACTGGAATGTAGTAGTGAAGAGCAATAAGCACTGTGCTAAGGGAAGAGTTGTTCTGTGGAAGGGTTCCTGTACATCTGCTAGTCATAAAAATTGTTTTGCAGTTTAGAGATGTCTGAGTTTGTGAGCTGGATCTTTTTGGTCCAAAAAGGTCTGGCTGCACTCTGGTTTTGTTAACGCAACTTTGAAAATGTGGGCTAGTTGTACAGCAGCTGTATTGCTTTGACTCCCTGCAAGGTGATTTAAGCTATATTATAGAAATAATTTTCTTATCTTTATGGGGCATATGGCATCTGCCTGTGAGCAGTTCATCTGTCCTAGTCACACAGTACCCTAAAAATGTTAGCTGAGAGACAGGGATCATGAGTAAAAGCTATAAATGCTTTCACTGGAATAAAAACTCACTGATTTCCAGTGTGAATGGGATGAATCATGTTAATTGTATGTTGTTAGCTGGTTAGTTACTGCATTCTTTTTCTCGAAGAATATGCCTAAAGCTGCCACAGAAGCATTTTTGAGGTAACAAACTGTCTAGAAAAAAAAAAACCTGACATTTCTGTAGCACATACTATTAAACAATAAGACAGAGCCTTATCGGGAACAGAATGCTAAGTATCACTTCCATATCAGTTTTTTGTTTTTGCTGTCAATTCAAAGTGCCATTGTGTGAAGACAATTGTTTGTGTGCCTCTGGTATGTGGCTATAAACAGTATAATGTATTGAAGTACAAATATAGCCTGTGCACATTGTAATACACTCGATGGTCTATGTTCTGAGGATAAATGTGTTTTCAGGTAAAGTATCAGGTCATCAATCCAGAAATTATTTAGTAGAAAATCAACTACAACATTTTTCCTATGGATTAGTTGTGGGAATTAGTATAAGTAGAATTTTTTTTCATGTAGTCTGTAGATTCAGAGGATTTGTGCTCTTTTTAGCTTTTAGAAGCTTTTTTTTTTTTTTTTCCAGCAGTGTGTAGGTCTCCTAGTTACAGAGCTTTCTGAAAGCTAACAGTGAAAATGCTGACAAAAAGAGAAATAGGTTAAGGCCAAATTCATCTGTGATTAGCTGAACTGTAGTCTTAGACCAGGAAAAATTGTTTCACATCAGGAAACTGTTCCATTCCAGGAAAATATTGTCTGGCTGCTGGCTGTGTGGAAGGACACATCTTTCTTCCATCGTTCCTGCTCCAACCTCCTCCGCAGTCCCTGTTAACATAACTCTTCCTAAACACTGTTTGCATAGATATTTTTGGCTCAATTGCTTCTTGTCATCAGTTTGGTTTACTTTAATATTAGTATTAAATGATGATGCTAATCTCCTGGGAAATTCATTAGTCCACTTCCATCATTTAGTCCAGATTTAATTCTGTTTGTTCATAGTTATGTTAGAAACTTAAGATATTTTTCTTCATTCTATCTTGCATTAGACAGCGACAGATAATGGAATGAGGTGTATATTACCCAAATCATTACTATGTGTACATCGGATAAATTAGGCTTTCCTGTTCAAGGTGATGTGCCTTTTTTGTAAGCCAAGCTATCATTGTCCTAACAAATAATTGATAACTGGGAGCATGAAGATACATTAGATCCCTGTGCTCCCAAAAGGAAATAGTGACTTAGCAGCCAGGGAGGATGAGGTTCACAGTTAAGCAGACGTATGCAGAAATTAAAATGCTACAGTGAATGCTACATCTGAAAATATGAAGTAATTTTGAAATGTTGAAGTACATAGTTTGACATAAAGCACCTTTTCATTTTTAACAGCTGTGAATTCATTATTTCTTTGTTTTCTTAAAAATAACCTTAAGCAAAAATGTCAGCACCTGTAACGTAATGTTGGAAATGGCATTTTGGTAATTTCTTTTTTTAAAATAGACATTTTTTGAACCACGATTTGTCTGAGTATGGCAACTTCTTAAAATCTTATTTAAGAATAAGACATTTAAAACTTAAAATATTTAATCATATTTAAAATCTTATTTAGGATTTTAAGTGTTTGAATTTGGAAACTACGTTTTGTCAAATTACTACTTTCCGATGAACATACTTCTCTTGCACATAGTATTATAACAGAGCAACATTCGTAGAATGGATTTTCATTATTTGAGTGACTTAAATGTTTCAGATTCGAAAGCTGTTTTAGAACTAGAGCTATGATTAAAAGCAGAATTATATGCTTTGTCAAACTATTGCTCTAGTTTTAAGTGGTTTTTTAAAGATAGGCAGTTACAATTTTCATATGTGAATTTAAAAAATATAATTACTATTATAGTTAAAGATATTATTGTTTAAGAAAACTTAAATGATTTTAAAAGAGAAATGGCTAATATTTTTGTCTTCCATGCATTCAGTATGAAAATGAATAGTTTACTTTTTGTCTTTCCATTGTATGCAACACAGACTTCATATCGATATCTTAAGTTCATAGTTACTGTACAGTCTTTCAAACTACAATCAGTTTAAACGGGGAGATCATTAGTCGTGGAAGAGTTGGAAATAACTGGAGACTTAGTACAAACAGCTATTTATATTTGAACACAGAATATCTGAAATGTGTTATGGTTATATATTATGGTAGTTTTCAAATTAAAAATTCTGATGTTTACATAATTTACTGTTAACATGTTAAAAATTAGTTTTTAACATGTTACATTCTTCCAAACTATTCACTCTGTCTGATAATGAAAATAATGTATGGTTCTTACTAACATACTCTAAAAAGAGGGAAAAGAACTTTCAAATATTTTCAAGGTTTCAGTGATCTAAAATTTACACAACTGCCTTTTGTTCAATAAAGCCCTTTGCTTGCTTCGACAATTTTGAGATTAACAATCAGATGTTTCCCATATTTAGGTTTACCTTGGCTGTTCACCTTTAATGTGAAATTTTATCCTCCTGATCCTTCACAACTGACTGAAGACATTACTAGGTATGTTCATAATTTTAAACTTAAAAATTGCTGCTCTTTTATCAAATCAGGCTTCTTCAGTTTCTGAATGCCATAACAGGTTCTGTTACTGTAGGGTGCTACAGATGTTCTCATATCAACTACTTTTTGGAGTCTGGGCACAAAGCAGTCCCTTGGCATGGAAGGCATCTTGAGGAAGCAGGAGTACCTAGCAGGGTATTTCTCAAAAAGAACGAGAGGCCTTTCTTCAGAAAGAAGAATTTAATAAGTTGGGATATGATTTGAGGGGAATGCAGGAGGGGGAGATGAGATAGTGTATGAAGGAAGACAGTGGTTTATTTTTGACCTGCTGCTTTATTATGGAGCAAATGAGGGTATGGGGGTGTTGTTTTGGAAAGCAAAGCTTAAGGGGCCCAAGGTACTTTAGTTATCATCAAGATTAGGTTGTTGAAAATGTAGCTTTTGTAGTTTAAATAAAACCATAAAACATGGAAATAATTGCCTTGTTTAGAAGGCAATGGAGGTAAGATCTAATGAGATCTGAGAACTAAGTACTTTCTAAGCATCTAAAATATAGCATTGTAAGACTAACATAAGCAGTGTAGGCAATTGGCTCACTTTTTCAGGAGTTATGGCAAACCTAAGCACTTTGTTTTAATTTGGAGTTAATTCTGGTGGGGTGGGTTACATCATTACATACTGTATCTAATCAGTTCTCTACACAAAACAAGATAGCTACATGAGTCTGTATTACTACAAATAACCCAAGACACTTAGTATGCAGTGTATTTCAACTGTCTGTTTAGTTTGAAAGTTTTCAGTGACAGTTGGTGTTTGAATTACATGTTCAACTAATAAAGCGTTTTTATGATTATAGTTTAAAGCTAAAATCCTTAAAATTTGAACTTTCCTTATAAAACTTTCTTAAATTAAATAACGGTGCTAGGGCATGATGTCTCTTGATTGTTAGCTTGCTATATTTGGTAAAAGACTATGTGCAGTACTTGAAATAATAAATTTTAATGTATACATGGTTTAAGAAAGGCAATTATGGTTTCAATAATAATACAGATTTCTTGTCTATTATGTTACTTGATGAGCTAGTGGCTGTAAGGTTAGAATTTTCAAGCCAACGGGAAATTCCAAAGGAAATGCATGGTTTTTACTTGTAAACCTTAGACACTTGCAGTCTAAAATGCAAAATAAAGGAGTTCTTAAGTCTACTTCTGTTACAAACTAAATATTTTTATTCATTCATGTGTTGGATATCAATTTTTCTTGCTCTTCAGATTATTTATGAAAAGTAATACCATCTCTTAAAAATGGAAGTGAAACCAATTTACTATGTAGTAATGACATTCCAAATAATGTGTAACAAATTATTACTGTATTGGATTACTTTCAAAAATGTTTGTGATCACATGTATCAGAGAAATTCTGCTTTATCTTATTGATATTTTGATTGGTAACTCTTCATCTGTTACTGTTATTCATCTCATTCCCCCCTCCTTTTCTTTGTCTTGCAGATATTTCTTGTGCCTACAGCTTCGCCAGGATATTGCTTCTGGTCGACTGCCATGTTCTTTTGTGACTCACGCCCTCCTTGGTTCATATACCCTGCAGGCTGAAATGGGTGATCATGACCCAGAGGAGCACCACGGTGACTACATCAGTGAATTCCAATTTGCACCCAATCAGACTCAAGAAATGGAGGAGAAAGTAGCTGAGCTACACAAAACACACAGGTCTGTCAGATACAGTGGCATGAAATTGAATCATGCTGTCATATTTGTTACCATTTCTCTTAAGAGCTTATAAACTCCTAAACTGAAGCCTATTGTTGCTCTGGAAGTCTCTTGCTACATAACTGGAGCCTCTTAATTCCATGTGTTTCAAAATCTCAATTTGAAAATAGTTGCTTCACGAAGGTATCAGAAGAGAACGTTTTGGAGAAAATATTTTATCCAAGCATATGAATTAGTTGTCTAATTTGTGGCAACGTAGACCTGAAAATATTTTGAAAGAGAGAATATGGAAACCTAGATTGAAGGAATGCTCTGAAAGAACAGTTTTGCTTTACATCAAAAGTGCTATTGATACCTTACAAACTGACATTTTTCTATGTGTCTGAATTGCATAATTCCTCTGTTTTGATTCTTTGCTCTTTTGACAATAAACTCAAGCCTTGTTCAACGGTTTTAGGGGCTTGACTCCAGCACAGGCAGATTCCCAGTTCCTAGAAAATGCCAAGAGACTTTCCATGTATGGAGTGGATTTACATCATGCCAAGGTATTGGGGGGTTTATTTGGTTTTAGAATAGTGCTTGGTATTAAAGAGCGTAGTGTATATAGATTACTTGATTTGAAAGTGTTTGGATCCTCAGTGCTTTCGTATGAGCCTTTTATCTCTTGGTTGTGATAATTACTCAGTTAACAGCTTTGACATTCTTAAAATTTATTTTAAATTGAGTTTTATTTAATGCATAGGCATACGTGCATCCTAGAAAGAATCTTCTAGAATATTCTAAGTAAATTTAAAGTGTCTGGGCTTCGTTCCAAAGAGAGTTGGGGCTATACAGTAAAGCCTAAAAGAATATGTAATTATTTCTGAAATTCCACAAGACATAGAAATGACGAGTATGGGTGGGAAGACGTCTTGAGGGAGGGTGCTTTTCAGTGGCTTTTCTTTTTCACCCCTTTGGATAAGTCAAATTAAAATTGCATTTCTATTAGAAACATTTCTATTTTTATTTCTATTTCTATTTTTAAATGTAAAAATCCTACAAGCCAACTAACCCTTGGTCCCCTTTCAGTCCCTCCCACAAATCCACATCCTCAAATCCTGAGGAAAATTAATGCATTGTAAGCATATCAATTCTATATATAAAGAAAACCAAGACTTTAAAATACTGGAGAAACATTGGGCTTCTACAGAAGTTTTGTGCACTTACATTTGCAATTTTCCACAGACTACTTCCTGTGTTCTCTTAGAAACACTTGATAGAAATATGCTTACATTTTTATTCATGTACATTAAATATGTCTGGAATATTTATTCATTTTCTAATACAAGTGCAGCGTGGCAGTTCACTTGTTCTGTAGCACTTTAAGGAACCTGCATACTTAAGAGTTTTATTGAGCTTTCCTTTGTCATAGTGAAGTATCTGAAAGCACCAGAACTGCTGTTTGCCAGAGTCCAATTGCAGCTAATTATTATTCCGGTAAAGCAACATTTAATGACAGTGTTAGCACTTGATGCAGTTGATTTCTTGCTTGTGAGGACATAAGATTATGCCATATCACTCTGCAGTGGTACAGCATATCCAAGCCTTATCAGTAAGTCCTTGGTTCTATAGCCTGCTGAACTGGCATCACATGCTGTCAGTAGCACAGAATGCTAAGAAACCCTGTGTGATAGCACTTTGAAATGAATATGCTGATATTTTCAGCCAGCTATCCATTGCTTCCTCTATCTTCTTTGGAATAGTAGGTGAATGTAAAAGATCCCTGTCACCAACTTGCTCTGACTTTGATTGTTGGAAAGAGCCATTCTTACTTTAACTTTTTAGTATTAGAAATCAAATCATTAGTACACCCACTGTACTTCCTATTGTTGTTGACTTCGTCCTTATTGGCAGAATATCTAAATTTGCAAGAACTGTGATAAGTGCAGGTAGAGGAGTGCAAGTCATTACTGGAGTCCAAATCCTTTCTTATAAAGTCGTTACACTTGGTCATTTCTTATTTAACAATCTCAATGTCACGGTCTTTCAGGTTTGAATATGAAACAAGTCCCATTTGCCTTCTTCCCTCAAGGTTTGCCTGAGATAATTACTTGTTTGGAATGTTATTAAGCTGATTTTTATGAAATTGTCTCATACACAATAGGATTCTGAAGGTGTGGATATTATGCTGGGTGTATGTGCTAACGGACTGCTCATTTACAAAGATAGACTCCGGATCAACCGCTTTGCTTGGCCAAAAATTTTGAAGATTTCCTATAAGCGAAGTAATTTCTACATCAAAATCAGGCCAGCAGAAGTAAGTAATACCTTTGTCTTGCCTTTTTTGTCTGATCATTTCTATCCAACCACTTCAATAACCGCTTCAGATTTTACTAGGCATCCTGGAAGGCTTATGTTGGATTCGAGCAGAATTTAAGAGGGTTTTATTTTTCTCATCAGATTCTACTGCTTGTATTAAACACTTTTGATGATTAATGAATGTGATTCAAGCACTTTTTTTTTGGAGGGGGAAGGTAATAGATGCAATCCTGTAACTTATTTTTACTGCAAATAAAGCTTGTTATGCTGGCCACGTTTTTACAAAATTGCAGCCCTTAGGGAGAGTCAGCCTCTCTTCCTCTGTGGATATAATTGTTCACTAAATGTCAATGCCACTAGTTTTATGGGTGTAACCAAAGACCTGAGTTGTCCGGTAGGGAGTTTTATCTTCCTGTTAGCTGCTGCAGAAATACTGAATCCAACTTTTTTTTCCACTTACCGTTATAAGTTTATGGGAGTCAGTGAAGGAGGAAGGTTTACATTTTGAGCACATTTTAACTGGAAATTCTTTGTAAAAAACAAAATGATGAACTCTTTAAAGTATACCCTAAAATGTTGTGGGGTAGCTTTTGCTGTGTGAATAATAAAGCAAAAGACGTTAATGACATTGCAGAGCTAAATTGAAGAAAAGGTTTAAATTTATTCCTGAATTATTCTGGGCAAGATATGTACTGAGTGCTAATCTCAAACTTAAATTCATGAATACTTTAAATGACAAGTCACCATTTTTCCCCACAGTCTTGTATAAAAACATTTTTGCTACTTTATGTTGATACAAAATCAGCTGTAGTGCTTATAAACAATTAGGCAAGTTTTAAAGATACATATGTTTAAATTTATCTTAAGTCTAGTTCCCAGATCTCTTACGTGCCCCAAACCAAATTATTAGCCTCCGCGCAGTCTTATAAAGCTAACTCATCATTTCTCAAAGCATTTATTTTGTTTGCACACTCTTAAAGTTCACAGAGAAATTCCCAGATCCTGTTTTGTTGAAAAAGGATTTATTAAAGTACAGAACACTATCAGTTTGAAATCACTGAAGTATTTTAGTGTAAATACTTTACATGAAGTGACAGGAGCTGTGGTTTGCCTGAAGTCTAAATGCTAGTAGTGCAATGCTTACATTATAATTTTGTAACTTCTGGAACACATGTATAAACAGATGTAATATTTTTGCTAAAAAATATAATGAAACGGGATCAGTAAGAGTGACACTGCAGTATGGATTTCAGACTGGTATTGAATCCAAGGAAAATGTGCAGCACAAACTGCAGTACAATTATTTCATGAAGTTTAAAAGTGTATTGAGCTGCCAGTCAGAAAACTAGCAAGGAATACTGAAGTACTATTGCATTTCTCAGAAGAGTCATTAATACAGATAGGAAGTGATAATGTGTTTATTACCTGTCATGACTAGCCCACCCAGTATAATTACATTAAAAGGCTGGAAGCTGGTATTTTTGAAGTCTTACAAACTCTTATGACAGGAGAATTACTGCTTGTTATAGTAATGGAATTATCTGAACTCTGCCTTCTAGTTAATAGCCAGTTTAAGGAAATGGGTTAATTTATTTGTGGATTCTTTCCAGCTGGAACAGTTTGAGAGCACTATTGGGTTCAAACTGCCAAACCACCGGGCTGCTAAAAGGTTATGGAAGGTTTGTGTGGAGCACCATACTTTCTTCAGGTAAATTATAATTCTCTGCTTCCCCCATTTTGCCAGGTATGCTCGTATCTTTCTTTGAAAGGATATGAGGAAAGTTGAGAAGGTTTATCCCCTCTTTTCCCCTACTTCCTCCCTCTATTTAACACCTCTTAGACAGAAGACATCCTACGGGTCACTGACACAGAATTACCAGTTCTGAAGGTTTAAAGTACAAATAAGTGGCATTTAAACTTTCAACATGCTACCAGTATGGAACTAAACTAGTAATCAGACATAGTATTCACTGAGAGATCTGTTTTTCAGAATGACAATCTAGAGAGCCAATATACTGCTTCAAAAGAAGCTGTGGGTTTGATGGTTAATCTTCATTCACTGCAGTTCTTTTAGTATCTTCTGCTGTTTAAATGTTTACAGCTGAATTTTTGCTTATTTATAAACTGGACTGAGTTCACAGTCATTCTTTAAAGAACAGAGAATCACTTGAATGAACAGCGTGCTAGTTGTTGTATGTAATAAACCCTAACTTAGAATCAGAATATCCCAAGCTAGAAGGGACCCACAAGGATCACTGAGTCCAACTCTTGAGTCCCCAAAGGACCACCCAAAAAACTGGACCATGTGTCTGAGATTGTCCTTAAGCACTTTCATAGAAGTGCTTAGAAGTTTATCTGCATTTTTTCTCAGTAACTGCCAAATGCACACTTCTGAATCAATTGAAACTATCGTTTATTTGTCAATGAATACTTTAACAACAGCTGTTTCTCTTTCTACTTCCAGCATTGAGAAGTAATTTGAAAAATCTTCATTTTTTTTTTTAATAGCACAATCTCCATGAAGGAGTGCATGTACCCATGCAGCTCAGGAGTAATAGATTTAGGTTGAATTTCTTATGCATTGTGTAGGCATCGAATCTAGGTTTCTCACTCTAAAAAGGGCATGTAAAGGGTTAAGCTTTCACTGTCAGTAACTTTTTAAATAAAAAAATAGTGTTTTAAGATGGATCCAATCCTGTCGCTGTACTCTAGGTATAAATTGAACATACATGCTAGGCAAAGATATTCAGAGAACTTGAATATGATGCTTAGGCAATTCATTAGTAGAACTGTCTCATTGGACAGCTTCTGGATTCAGATTTTCACTGAATGTAGAATATAGTTGAATGCAATATTAGTGTTTATGTTGAGATAAAAAAAAAATTAATTTGAAATGATTTTTTTATGCTTACTATAACTCCTTAGTTAAGTTTATTAACCTAAATAGCCCATCATTCTACATTTCTTCAAAATTTGAAGTCTACTTGGCTGGTGATGTCTGTTACCATAAATGGCATACAGCTCTTTTCTGCAATGGCAAGAACATTAATGCTCTTCAAAGTTCATGCAGGCCACTGCATGAATGATGTGTTTCTATTTTTACAGTAATAAAATGGACCTAAATTGAGGAGAAAATCTCATGAAAGTCAAAAATCCTAAACTGAGAACTACCATTTGCAAATAGAAAAGTTCTCAGAAGTACTAATATGTATCAGATAATCTTACTACAGAAATTCTGACATAATAAAATTAATTGGATTTCATTCCAATCAGAAGTGGCTTTTCCTAATCAGGCATGACATGATGACAATAATTATGTAACATATACTTCAACTGTTCTGTAAAATCCATATACTCCACTGATGTCATCAGACAGAAAATCCTCAAAACCTTTCATCCTGATTTAAAAACAGTAAAATAAATCCAGCTCTGTTTGTCTCCAAAGATAAACAGCAGAAGCAATTGCTACAGTGCAAGCTATAGTTTTTTTTCATTTCATGTGTATTGCTTGTGTATACCACAGTAAATCTAGATGTCTGTATTAAATCTAGACATACATTTTTAGCTTCCAGACCTCCCAGCATGCCCTATATAACATTTTAAGATTCCTTGTATTATTTGTACTTCCCAATGTTTCAGTTTTTCTTAAATAATAATTGCATTAAGATCTACCTTCTTATAAAGTAAGGGAAATTCATTGAGTATGTAAAGTTATTTATAGAAATATGCAGTGAACTCTACTGAAAATGACAAGTTCTTCTGGTGGAAGACAGAAATGGTAGTTAATGCTGTAGCTTTGCCAAGACTGGGAAATAAAGAACAGAAGGAACCTTGGAAAAACACTCTTAGCCATTTGCTTCATAATGCATAATATCTTCTCTTTTGGAAGTAATGTGGAGAAATGAACTTGTGACAAAGGTTGCATAAGGCTGTTTTATAGAAGCAAGAAAAGTGAAGCTCCTGATACTTCTGACTTTGTTATATGTGGCCTAAGTGCAGAGGGGTAGACTAGTCTGTCCTGAGAATTTTAAATATGTTGGAACCTGTTAGGATTCATGTGCATGCATATGCATTATAGGCATGTGTGTTTGGATCCCTCTGGCTAGCACCCTGGCAAAGATACGAACTTCTCTTAGAGAAAGTGGTGGCTTTCTACCTCTCACTATTCTTTTTTGCAAAGTATCTGAAAATCCTCCAATTTTGCTGAAATATCTTTAAAATGACTGTCAGTTTTCAGAACCCGCTACTGAAAACTGTCTAAGTATATTCTGGATCTGATTCCACTGCCACAGATACTCCCTGTGCAAATGGTTCAAAAGAGTAGAACAAAGTCACTATCCCATGTCTCTCTTGTACATCTGTGCTATCATAAGTACAATAGGCATGGTAGTTGTTTGTTCCTCTTGAAAAGAAGCTGATGTTCAGAGGAAGAACAGGCCACGGAGACTCCCATGCTGGATACGTGTGTATTTGCAGCACTATGTTGACTTGGGCAACATCAAGATTTAGGGGAAACATCAAAGACCTTTCTAGAGAAGCTGAGACTGGGAAGAGTTCTTACAGTGATGACTGATCTTATCAAGTGTGGCACTGGAGGAAACAGTACCCCCTGTGTTGAAGTTGATGGCTCAGACTTCCAAAGCAGAAAGTATAAGCAGTGAGGGTACAGAATAAGAGCTTGAGGTCTTCATAATGAAATACAGGGAGGTTTAGAGGAACATGCCTTAAATTCATGTGGTGTCAAAAACTGGTAGAAAATTGCAGAATATCTCATAGCAAAAACTGCCAAACTGTTCCTAGGAATTTCTCTGACACTGACTCTTAACTGACACTTAAGTACAAAGGTATAAACATACATATCCAGAATTTTCATGATGTCTTTTTTTCCCCACTCTCCTTATATACAGCAAGCATCAATTTATACAAATCTATAAACCACAATGTAAATACAATGGGGTTTGAATTTGGTTATTAAACTTCTTACTGTGGAGAGAGTTCTATATCCACCTGAGCCTTCCCCCCTTCATTCAGCCTGCTATGCAGATTTGGAACACCATTCCCTAACTTTGAGGAATAGCAGCTGCCATACGTGTACCTCAGAATATGTGTGTGTATGGTTTCCACTACAAGTAATGTTCTAAGGAGAAAGATCTGAAAGGCATTCCACATAAACCTGAAATTGCCTCAGCTATCCAGAAAAAAATGCCATTTAATCTAGATAGCATGAAAAGATTAAAATTTTGCTTAGTTATACTGTGGAGAACGTGGTAATTATCAGCAGCACTTCAACTCTGAATGCAAACACTAACTAATATGCTTTGTTTTAGAAGTTCTTCTCAAATTTTATGATAAAATCACTTCTTGAAATGCAGTTATGCCAAGGGAACTAAAGTTGCAATAGAAGTACTGTTAAAGTACCTCATTACATAGATAAAATAAAGCCTTTACAATTAACTTTACTCATGTTTCCTTTTTAGACTCCTATCACCAGAACAGCCTCCAAAAGCAAAGTTTCTAACCTTGGGTTCTAAGTTTCGCTACAGCGGACGTACGCAAGCACAGACACGACAGGCTAGCAACCTCATAGACAGACCAGCTCCATACTTTGAACGCACTTCAAGCAAACGTGTTTCCAGAAGTCTTGATGGAGGTATGAAATTTGACATATTTATTCATTGTAATGATTATACGTTGTCACTCTGAGTGACATTTAAAATTGTTGACATTGTGGGTGCCTAAAATATCAGTTGACAAGCTTGTGAATTTCTGTTTCTGATGGGTGGAGTGAAGAGTAGCTACCTCTGTTACATATCAATTTTAGGTTAAGTAGTAAGTTCAGTCACTGCCTAAATTGTATGGCACTGCTGTGAAAATATGGAAGATTCTAAATTAGACATGTACTTCAATACTCCTATCTGTTTTACTGGATAGGCATGCGCTGTATGCTGTTGATTAAATTGTATAGTCAGTGGCATTTTGGGGCCCGTGGATTGGCTTGCGTGTCTGCACCAAAGTAGAAAAAGCAGAGCAAGTAGTTTCTTTTGGTTTTGTATAATTTTATTCAGTGTATTGCTGTTCTGGTGAGCTGCTTATTTACTGCTGTGTTCAGCCCACAAGCTTTCTGTTCATGTTGTACAAATATCTAAAATGTGTGGTTACTGATATTTGGTCTCTTTGACTAAACAGAAATACCTTCTGATTTCCTTTACTGGAAACAGACGTGCTTTGCAAAGGCAAGTGTATCTGTATTATGTGCAAGAGATAAAGAAGCACATGCTTTACTCTAAATTGCTTCTGAAAGATACAGCATTAAAAAAAATAATTAAAATGACAGTTTGACTTAGATTCAGGCATACACAACTTTACTAGAATAAAAGTGAACTGTAACAATAACGTGAGTTTTGCTACAATTAAGCAGTTAACGTTACCTTATTTTCTCCAGAAATGTTTTGCATAGAATATTTTTACTTTTCCAAATCTTAGTTCTTCTGTACTGGGGCAAATGAGCAAGGGACTCCTGTTTGGGAAACCTACAGATTGTTACCTTCTGAAGGCCTAAGCAAAAATAAGAGGGAGAAGTATGTGCTCTATTAGCTTGTGATGAGTTGTTGGATTCTGATGAGTCCTTGTAGAAACCAAAAGACTTGTCACTATATCAGTACAAACTGTCTGATTCAGTTTGGTTATTTTGGCTAGAAACAATTTGAGTTCTGCCCAACTCTCAGGGATTGTTTCAGTAAGTCTTTCAGGGGATCTCTTGTTCTTGGAATAGTTTTTTTAAACTATCATGCGAAATCAAATCATGTTCTTTCTTCAGGCAGTAGTCCAGATGTAGGTCATTCTGCGAGTGTACATTTGAAATTGGAGAAATTCTGGAGAGTGTACACTGAATCCCTGCCTCTTTTCTGGACAACAGCATGTCCAGTACCACTGTGCCTCCCAAGTATCTGCAGTTGAGTACCTCATCTCTCTGAGTTAGTCTTAATACCCTCACTGCATTCCTGCTTGAGGGACCTCAGCATGCTGGAGAAACGTGCTGACAAACTGTGATGAAATTCAATAAATATAAATGCAGAGTCCTGCATCTGAGGTGGAATAATACCAATACATGCTGCAGGAGTGACTGCTTTGAAAGCAGCTTTGGAGAAAAAGATCTGGGGGCTCCCAGTGGACAAGCTGAACATGAGTCAGCAGTGTGTCCTTATAGCAAAGAAGACCAGCTGTCTATTGGACTGTATTAGTGAGAGCATGGCCAGCCTATTAAAAGTAACAAAATCTCTATTCAGTAGTTTCTGAGACCAAATGTGTAGTACTGTGTCCACCACTGGGCTCCCCAGTATAGGTTGGGCATTGACGTACTGCAGTGAGCCCAGTGAAAGGCCACCAAGTTGGTCAGAGAGCTGGGGGCACATGGTATATATATGTGGCTGAGACATGTGGTCTTTCAGCTTTAAGAAAAGGGTGTGGGGAGATATCCCTGTATACACACAGGGAAGGTATAGAGAAGATGAAAACAGACTTTTCTCAGAGGTGCCCAGCAATAAGGCAATAGGGAGTGGATACAAATTTGAGATGCAAGAAATTTCAGTTAGAAATAAAGATTTATTTATTGAATTATTAATTTTCAGATACTTTGGTAATGCTCAAAACTCAACTACAAAAGTCCCTGAGCAACCTGCTCTGAACAGGGAGGTCAGACTAACTGAACTCCAGATGTTTTTTCCAACCTAAAATTATTCTGTGATTAAGTTACTCTTGCCCTGGTGGAATTTGAGAGACACATACTCAAGAAGTGCTCTATTTGCCATCCAAGAAGGGATCAGAAGCTTAAGTTGCAGACTTGCTAATTAGAGAGTCCCTGAAAGCCTAATGTTCAAAATTGTATGTTTGCCATTAGAAGGCCTTGGCTTCTCAGCAGTTTAAGTGAGTCTCTGATGTGGATCTGGCTGACACTGTTATCAAAAACCATATTCCTCAAAGATTCTCACAGAAAAGCCGTTTTGAACTTCCTGCGCTATGGCTTTGTAAAGTCAAGACTAGGGGGCATATGAACGTTCTACAAAAGATTGCTAAACGAATGAAGTTTATATCAAAGTTATACTTACTAAGGCTGCTTAACTTAATGAACTCTCCTGTACTCCATTCCTACTATTTTGACCAAGTCAGCCATCCTTATTTGGAAAAGAAGAAAAAAGCCATCCTGCTCATTAATCCTATTACACTGAATCAAATAAGAGGGGATGCCCTAGTTTTGGCTAGGATAAATTAATTTTCCTCTTAGTAGCTGGTATGGTGCTGTGTTTTGGATTTAGGAAGAGAATAACATTGACAATACACCAATGTTTTAATTGTTGCAGAGCAATGCTTACACTAAGCCAAGGACTTTTCAGCTTCTCACTCTGTCCTGTCAGTGGGTAGGCTGGAGGTGCAGCAGGAGCTAGGAGGGGACAGACTCAGGACAGCCTGCCCAAACTGGCCAAAGGCATTTTCTGCACCATATGGCATCATGCTCAGCAAATGTATGGGGTGGCTGGCCAGGGTGGGGGGTACCGGCTGCTCAGGGACAGGCTGGGCATTGGTCAGCGGGTGGTAAGGAACTGCATTGTGCATCACTTGCTTTTTCCATATTAGTGTTATCATTATATTTTTTTTCTGTCCTATTAAACTGCCTTTATCTCAATACACAAGCTTTTTTTTTCCTCCTGATTCTGTTCCCCATCCCAGAGAAGGATGGGGTAGGCTGAGCGAATGGCTGTGTGGTGACTTGCTGCCTGCTAGGTTAAGCCACAACAGGGGAAAAAAATGAAGTGCTTTCACTCTCCTGTTGTTTGATTACATTATGTGAATATATTGAATATATATACTTGAATTTCCCCCTTCCATTTTTTGCAAGCAAATAGGGAGGACAAGTCATACTTTCATTGAGCTGTTGTTTCTGCAATGCCAAAAACTGTGAAAAATGCTAAGCTTCCACAACAAAAATATTGTGACAGTTATATGCATAGATATTTCTATACTGCATAAAAACGGTCCTTCCAGTATGGTGGATCTCCACAGAAACACCTATTTATATGTTTTGTTATAGTGATTAACACAGTCCCAAGAACAGTATCTTTAAATTGCCATCTATGAGTAATCAGAAACTTGGTAATTAAATACCTATTTGATTTTGATTTTTTCCCTTGCATAGTAAGCGCATGTTGTATGACAAGGGGACATTGTTGTTCACGAGTGCAATCAGAACCATAGACTTTGTGTAAAGCCAAGAAGCTGAAAACTGTTGTGTCACTCAGTAACTAGCCTGTATTCCTCACTGCTGACATCACCGTAAAATCATTTTAAGTGTTGAAACTAAATGTTCTAACTTATTTTCAATTAACCAAAATTATTTGATTCTCTAATAGCTCCTATGGGTATCTCAGACCAAAGTCTGCTAAGAGACTTCCCTACTACAGGAAGGCAGCCTGCAGGAGATAAAACCATTGACCTTGAAGCTGCTGGGCAGGGCAAGTTGAAAGAAGATGGCAGAGAAGATGTGAGCCCGCTCAAAACTCCACAATTAGAGTTGACTCAGGATGGAAAGGTATGGTTTTCTTTCACTCCAAGATTATTTGTTCATGTGGTGTGCATGCATGTGTGGTTATTTAGTGCCTATCACTTCTGAGCATCACACAGAACACCATATTTAATATTTGAAAAAAACTGTCAAGTATTTTGTGTAGGTTTAACTTGAGTATATATAAGGAAAAGTGAAGGCAGCCTTCTGAGTTTCTGGGTTTCTTTTAGTGCTACAAATATAACTTGAATTTTCAGGAAGCTTGACTGAGCTCTGGAAAAATGTTTCAAAGGGTAAATGGTACTTTATTCAATTCCTTGGCTTGTTTAGACCTAAATTATTAGCATATCCACAGTTGATTGTTATATGAATCTGGGTGTATGATGACTGCTTTTAAGTAATTATAAGTGACAATCTTCCTGTTTTAGTAGTTACTGCAGAATTATTTCATCCCTTAAACACTCCTATGTTGATCTGAGGTAAAGATTTATATGGAAAGTTGAGTATTTCGGTCTGTTTGTTGCAAATAACCATTTACTTCTCTTGTGTGTTGGAGTTACTGTGGAATTAGGTCAAAAATTTGAACTTAGATCTTGTAGGATTTCATGTAAAAATTTCCTTCCAGAGTGTCACCTAAAGCCTTGGTGTTATGTGATCTAATCTGCTGCTCTTCTGTCTGTGATATCACTTTTTTCTGGCAGTAGTTCAAAAGTTTCTTCCATATTTAAAAAGCAATTTTGTTTTCACACACTTTTGGAAGTGAGCTATCCTTTTGATTCCTAGGGTGAAGTTTGGACTCAGTTTATCTATGCATCTGACATGTTCCCGCTACATTCAAGTGTAGGAGGAAGGGAACAAATATCAACGGCTGCATTTTTGTTGTTGTTTGCTAGCTAGCTGAAATGATTTTGAATTAGTCTAGGAAAAGGCACACATCTTACTGATGGGAGAAAGATGGTTAAATAAGTTACCATGCTTTGACTTTGGGCTTGGTAAAATGATGTTTCTCCCTTGTTTCCAAAGTGGCAGTATCTTTCAATCTTTTAATCAAGAAAAGGGAGGAAAAAAAACACAGTATTTTGGGAAGTTGTTCCATGAAGATGATCAGTAAGGTTTTGTTACACATGCCAACTCTCTGAACAGCTTTCTTTTCCCCCTAAAGCTCTCTTTAAGTCTTAGAGGAAATGGTTACAAACCTTAGAATCAGTGCCAGCTTGTCTTTCATGTACTGCACTGTCCCCTGACCTTTCTGCCAAAGCTTTGAATGTCTGTCTGCTTCCATCTGCTGTAAGTGACTATTACAGTTCCAAAGTGCACAGTTCTTTACAGCTGGAGAACAAAATGTTCATAATGGGTTCAGTTTCATAATCCATAAAATAAACAAGTTGACTGTAAAACACAAAGGAACTTCTATTTTTATTTGGCATTTCTATTACATTTGTAGAGCTATCCCAAAGTAAAAAAAAAAAAAAAAAAAAAAAAAAAAA
>CM021767.1:60815453-60845318 GCA_011076525.1 Nettapus auritus
TTTTTTTTTCTCCTTCTTTTTGTGCCTACAAACTTGCATTTTGTTGTGCTTTCATTTTCCACTGTGCACAGAATTTGTTTCATTGGCTCACTCACATACACCCACCATCATTACCCATCCATTCTGTGTCATCCCATCTCACAAACCTGTCACCTATCCCTGAGATGGACATGCTTTCAGATGTTTCAGAGGAAGATCCTCTTGGGGAGCCTGTCCTTACCATTCGAGACATCTTGGAGTGTAATTCCATGAGAGAAACACCAGATCATAATAAAAATAAAATAGGTTCACCAAATAAGAACTTGGAATTTGTGAGAACTCCTGCTAGTCAAGCCCCTCATGCTGTGGAGGGAAAAATCTTTAAAAATGACTACAAAAACACTGAGTTGTGTGTCTCATTCAGCTTTATTAAATGCTTTTTGTTTAGTTTCCGCTCACTGCTTGATGAGGATGGTTATATTAGTTTTCCTAGCCTTCCTGATGTTTGCATCTCTTTCCTTCCACCTGGCCTTCAGCACTACGTTCCTATAACCTCTCCTTCCTTCATCCCCTCTTTTCTCCTTATCTTTGTGCTGCTTGTCTCTGCTTTCCAGTCTATTCCTCTTTCACTCACATTTTCCCTTCCTCTTGCTCTGTCCCTCTGCTACCTGGAGCCTAAGGTGACTTCATTTAGTGTCTCTTATGACAATGACCTGAATGACAAAGCAGAGGAAGAGGAGGTGTGTAATTCAGTTGCTTAAATGTTGACACTGCATAGCTATTATGCTAGTTCTCTCAGAGGCTTCCACAGTTTTTCACACACTGACAGGGATGTGTGTGTATACATGCCTGTATAAATGTAAGTAGGCATGCACACAAACATGTATCTTTTCTCGTTTGTGAAAAACTGCCGTTCAGGGATTTTTAGGCAATAGATACCTGGGGTTTTCTTGTCCATTTGTTCTTCTGAATTCATACAGCATGCATAATTTCAGTATATTGCATAATTTCAGTATATTCTAATGATACTGAGCTACGTATAGCGTAGCTTGTAGCTCAAAATGTTTAAGAGAACATAAATCTGAATACTGGAATTGCAGGTACATTATTTCACAGCAATTATTGTTAGGTAGTAACAGTAAAAATTTGTGCTATTTGCACTATCAGTTTGTGTGTTAAAATGCATGTGTCCTCAGTGCATTGACTTTGTAATGCACATCTCAGAAGTTCTGTTAAGATCTAAAATGTGAAGTTCCTTAAAGCTGACTTTTTTTAAAAAAAAAAAAAAAGTCAGTGCTTAAAAATCACCTTCTTGTTCTGGATTTCAGATGTTTCTGCTCTACAAGGGTTCGCTCAAAGCTGAGTCTAAAACATGAAGTGCTTTGAGTAATCTCTAGACTGATTTGATTCATTAGCTGGGATTGTAGGTTTTGTCTGACTTAATCACCAAAGTCTGAACTTTCTTTGAAATACACTTTTAAAATTGCTGTACAGAAGCCTCTTTCACACTAATATGTTGCTCTGATCATCTGGAATAATTTACAAAATGCTTCTTTTCCCTGTATTTGCTGTGCATGTTAGAGCAACAACATCATGCTAGAAAAAGGCGGTTTATTTTGATCTTCAAAGGAAATATAAAAATATTATAGAACCAAAAAAGAGGAGGGCTTGTTCAATGTTACAAAGTTGTTTAAACTGATTAAATCAATACAATGTATATATTAAAAACATGCTAAATATGACATCATTAAAAACACAAGTCTAAGTTTTATAATGAAAAATTACATATACCACAGTATTTATGCATTCACACAGTAGAAAATGCAACCGTCATGCAATAAGTAAACCACTCTTCAGATATATGTACTTGCACAGTGTTGACTCTTCCTAAAATGAGCAGTTGGTATTTGTACCTTTGGGAAGGCTGGGAGGTGGTTTGATTTTTAAAGAACGCCTTTCCTTAAGGTGTTCAGAATACTTGTAGGCAATGAAGGTCAGCTATCATTTCCAACAGAGTTCATTTCAGTTTGAGGAAGAATATATTAACCTATAAGATGGGAGTGGAGAGGCTCAAATAATCAAAAAATAATGAAGACAGTTTGTAAATACATCATTTAGGTGTCTGAGTTAAATCCTAAGCTGTTTAACCAAAATAAATTGTGCAGTAAATTCCATTTTCCCATCAACTCGTTGCAGGGGTTAAGGCTTTTACCATAGAAATTATACAAATCATCTTTTTCCATTACGCATTCTTAATTATCCATCTGAGATAACACTGAAAAGTATAGCAGTAGAGGGACATAGTGTGAAACTTCATTTTTCGTGCCACTTGCCAAATATTACTTCAGCCATTCTACAACGACATAGGTGAAGGAAGACCCAAGTCGCTTATTAATTTCAACCTCTGGGGCCAAAACAGGAAAGGTCTGTAAATATAGCATGCTTTGCAGCATTTACAAAGAGATGAAGCCTCTGCTATTCTGTAAGCTTATGTTTATTGATAACTTACAATGTTCTTATATTGGAGGAACCCAAAGAGGAGAAAGCACAGCAGATGTTGCATGGTGGTTTTTTTTGTTTTAGTTTACAATCAAATCTGGCTGTAGCTGGCTGCCTAGTTAACACCCTAACTACATTTTGTTTCTATGGGTTTTTTGTCTAAATAGAGCTTTTTCACTGTGTTGTTTTATTTCCTGTCTTTGTCTGATTTTTTTAATTTTTCATGTTTTCTAACTGGTACAATTTGTTCATTTTGATTTGAATTTATTTATTTTTTGTGACTTAATTTCGCAGAGCAATTCCTTGAGAGTAGACGGGGAAAATATTTATGTCAGACATAGCAATTTAATGTTGGAGGTTTGTATATAATATAAGAAACACTTTCCCTTTTCACGGGCTGCCAAGCTGCATGGGATGGGAGGTCACTTGCAGGCTGTGATGAACACAGTGCATGACATGCATGGGGAAAACCAGCTTGGAGATGTTGCATGTTATGGTTCTAGTTTCTGAGTTTTTAAAAGTTTTAGAAAACAAAACAAAACCCTCAGCTTGAATATTGAATGTGTATTTTTGCTAGATGTTTTCAATGTGGCAACAGGGAATAATAGCCCTATTTAGATACATCAAACACATTAGGCCCATTCATCATCCTAAACAGGATTTTTTTTTTTTATACATTGCTATTTCAAGTGTGCATCTTCTGTTGAGCAGGGTTTCTGGTTTTCACCAGTTTAATCAACTTTTATCAGATGTGTTAACCTGAATGAACGTAAGGCGCAAGCAGTGGTAGAAGCATGGAAAAACTAATTCTGGCTGACACACAGGGATTTTTTAGGAGCTTTGAGAAACGTACGTAAGGATCAGATTTTTAAAGTGAGTACTTACACATGTTTTGGTATGTTTTGCTTTTTTCATTTATTTAAATGGAAGCATTTCTTGCTCTGTAAAAGTTGGTTCTTATTGACAATGAGCAAAAGCAAAGAGCTTTGAACAGTATTTTAATGTGTAGTACTACTATTTGTCACTGAAGTAGAGATTTTTATGTTAAGAATTTCCATATAGTCTGTAAATCTGGAGTAATCTGTAGTTATAATCACTATCATATATCTTGTCATTAATAACACAAACTAGTAACTGAAGAAAATACAGAATCCTACTGATATCTTTACCTTAATTCATCCAAATGGGGCTATAAATAATTCCTTTTGTCACAAACTGTCTTTTTTAAAAACCATTTTTTTGGTAATAAATAAGGTGGTAATCAAAACTAATACTTTTTTTTTGGCTTTTCGCAGCTTTTGATCACTATTCAAACTTTGCTTGTATATAACTTACTAAAGCACTTTATGCGCACATTGCGTAACTTTGCTGTGATCAAGTCCAGGAAACATGCCTTGTGTCAAGCCAAAGCAATCTTTAAAATTGTGATATGAGAATCATCACTAGCTTCAGTTATATAATGGAATATCCTTTCTATAATGTGAGTTTGCTCGAAAAACACATTTTAGTGGGACATATTTAGTGTCCCTTGCTTATTAATCCTAATTTAAAAGTGAAAAAATATTGTGCTGTAAAAATATTAACCTAGTGAATTTCCAGAAGGTGGGAATGTACTTCATGTACTAAGTGCATCTCTGAAGATTCACAGAATTAAGAAGTAGATTTGCAGCATCAATAACAGCTTGGTGTTTAATATACAAATTCAAAGACATCAAATTAATAAATTTATATTGGTTTGGGATTTTTCATGACTTGACAAGGTTTTTTTGATCCAAATTGTTCTGTCTTAGCCTCAATGGCTCATGATAAAATATAATTTGACATTGACACCCTGGTGTCCCCTTTGGTGCTTGCCTTAGAAGATACAATTTAGAGAAAACACCTCTTTGGTAATGATATGCACAAAACCCACCCATACTTGGCAGCTGCATCTGTGGTCGGATTGCCGAATGTGAAAAAGAATAACAGTCTTTAAATCTGATTTTTCCTATATGTCTAGGCCTATGTGATAGGCACAATGGGGCCCTCTGAAGTGAAGCAGGTGTTAGTTGCTTGCATATTTGGCCCTGTGGTATTGTCCTCACAGAAATAAGTATTTTTCGTGGAGCTTGTAATATTGACAGATGCATTTTTATAATGCTTCTTATGTTATCTTTCTTACAGCTGCCTTCAGTAATGTTACTTTTGCAATATCCAAAATATTTTCCTTGGTGCTTAGAAATGAGATGAAAGATGCTTAGAGTTCAGCTGAAAGCAAGCAATCATTGGAAATGACTATCAACAATAGTTTCATATTTTGGATGAAATTAGTTCTCTGTTAAATAACCATACACAGCATTATCTTTCCTTTGTGTTAAAATCTGGTGGTAGTAGTAGTAGTGTATTAATGGCCACAAACAAAACCTTATGACCTTAAACTTTGGGATTTTAAGGTGCTCCAAAGAAGGCTAGCTCTCTAGACAACAAGGCACTTTCCTTGATTTGGTTCTTTTTTTCTTTTAAACTGTTAAGTTTGCTTTTGTTGTCGTGTTTTGTCCTACTTTGTTTTACGTTGCGGGTTGTTAGGACCTGGATAAGACCCAGGATGACTTACTGAAACACCAAGCTAGCATTAGTGAGCTCAAGCGCAATTTCATGGAATCCACACCTGAACCACGCCCAAATGAGTGGGAAAAGCGGCGTATCACACCTCTGTCCCTACAGACACAAGGGGTATGTCACTGCAGACGCTTGTCCGCATGCATTTTCATACAATCCTGTAGACAATAGAGTAAATGCATGTTGTCCTTTACATCAAATCTTTGTTTGGCTAATGTAATATTTGTTTATACTAGATATACATTAACTTTTTAACACTTACCATTGGACCTGGCATTAAATAATGTGTGGGATTTTGTTCTTCTACAACAGCTGGACTAGAATCACTAGAAAAAGTTGGAAGCCATGGCAATATTTTGCTCTGTTTTAAGGACAGCTTAAATTTCACTGATTTACACAGATGGATGGAGTTCATTTTTCAGTGACAGTAGAACTTTTCACTCATTATGTCTCCTTGACTCTCCTTAGCAGCCTCTTATGTAAACAGCTATCTGACCTGTGTCATTTGTGAAGGACTTTATGCAATCATTTAACTTACAGTGTTGACTTCCTCAGGATGTATTTAGTGTATTCATTTCAATTTAATCACCTTAGTCTTTAAAAGTCTGTAAAAATGAATTTACCTGTTTTTTCTCTATACTTCCTTTGTGACTGAACCTTGAAACAGCAGTTTAGAAAACAGTTTTCCAAAAATATCATCCTAAATATTTGTGGGGGGAAAAAAACACCCAAATAATTGCTCTGGCTGTTCTTAAAGTCTTAATTTGCTTCTTTTATAGAGTAGAACAGCAAATCAATCATCAAAAGCGATTAGTTTATCTTCTATCATTATCCTCTTCTTTCACTGTTATACCTACCCCTCCCCACTGCAACAAAATTATTCCTCTCATCTTTCAGTATTACATTAATATCTCTATCTGTAGTGATATATGCATAGGTACAAATTTTCAAATGTCTGAGATACATTGTCTTAATAATTACAAATATATTTTTGGTTAAAACAGGCATTTATATAAAAACATAATTTTTGTGTGCAGTTTCTACATTTTTTTTTTGTGTGTGTTGAAGTTGAGGCCCTTCAAAATAGCGTTTTTATCCTGGTATTTTTTCCCCTCACCTCGTATGTTGTGTTGTTTTCAGACGGTTTGGTTTTATGTTGATGTGTATTGTGTATCTGTCTCATTGCTTGTTGATTTACACTGGTTTTACAAAATGAAAACCAAATAGAAAAAAGGAGACCACATTTTCCAAGTGAAAACACTGCCTGGGAAGGAGAAGCAATGGACTGCAATGCCACGGATTGCTGGAACAAAACCAGAGGAGACTGATAAGGTGGCTGCCCTGAAATCTACTGCCTTCTTGCTGCATCTGCTGTGGGCTAGCTGGGGCACTTCTTTTTCTATTTTTTTTTTCTTCCTGATGTCGGTACTGAAAGGAGAAGTTTGAGTTGTAAAGCAAGATTTGTATATATGATTGCCAGCAACATTCTGCTTAAACACTAAACTGGCTGTGAAGTTCTGAATGGCTGTTTGAAAAAAAGAACACTTTTCTGGTGCAAAATTACTGTATTTTATGTGATTTGGATGGCAGCAAAACATGTATTTCCATTTGAGATGGAAATAATTGTTTGTGGTTACTTAACACTTCATACAAGAACTTTCGTTTCACATATTTACTATGTAATCATTACTCAAATCAGTAATGCTGTAAAATGCAACCAGGTTCCAAGTACCTCCATGCTTCTGTACCTCTTCTTTTATCCTGAAAAAGGAGGGAGGAAAACTACTGCTTAACATCTGTATGGTGAAAAAGCACAATATAATTAGTGGGACTACTAGCAGCAGGATAGTGATGACATGTAGCAATTGTGATGTTGCTTTTTTACATTTCTTTTGAACTATTTTCTACCACCTAAGTAAAACCGATCATAAAGCTGTCAGTCCTATTTCACTAACATCTATAAAAGCAGGTTTGAGATACAGCATATTTTGATCCCAAATTATTTTAGAAGTTTGGTGTTGAGTTCTTTGTTACCCCCAATTTTAAACTTCCTGGTATTATTAGACATTTCTCAGTCCTATTCCTGGAAGTTGTGTTTTCCTGACTATCTTTAATGATAGCTGGACAGTAGATAAGAATAAAGCAAGGACACCACTGCTAATATTCTTTCTTCCTGCTTTTGCTTCAGTGAAAATAATTGCAAATAAGTCATTTCCTGTGTACAAGAAATGCTACTTTGGATATATCTACTTTGTACCACTGTACTCCCACAAATGCACAGCATCTGTGACTTAATTGTGATGCATTGATATGTATGTCACAAAACATATGGGCTACCTTATGAAGTTATGGTTATCTAGGATCATCACTTTAACCCCATGCCCAGCCTCCTCTGCTTACAAACAGTATTTCATGTATGTGCCTATGTGCTAGAAGACTGTTTGCCAGGAAGTTAAGCATCTGCAGAGGCTGATGCATTGTTGTAAATACAGTAATTGATTCAAGAGTGCCAATTCTATCTATACATTTAGTAATTTGTACTAAACGTCTCACCAGGGAACAGGGGCTACATTATGAAGCAAATTGCGATTGGTGTTTTCCTTTTAAAAGATTAGAAGATCTAAAAATTTGGTGGTAAAACACAAGAAGATGAGGGCATGTGCCTGTCTTTAATTATTATACATATGTGGAGAGAGATGCATACAGTCTGACCACCTACAAAAATAAAAGATTTTTTTCTTCACTGCTTTGAGTGGTTAGCAAACACATGGTGCCAGAGTATGGTAGAAGGAGCATTGTGATCATAGATTTTTTTGATGCAAGCTCTTAATAGATTAACATTACTTGGTGCAGTAAAATGGGGAAGAAATTGGGGATGAGGAGTACAACATTGCCCTCGTGCATATCAAGTGTTGCATAAGGGAAGATTTAATCAACTTCATTTCCATAAAATTTTCTTAGCCACCTTTGGAATACACTTTAAATTTTACTGTAGGGAGACAAATTGCTCTTCTTCTTTTCATTTTCTGTCCTTCTGCGTGCCGTATCTGTAGTACTGTATGCACAGCAGCATGGTGTAACTTACATAAGTTTAGATTCTAGATTGCTAGCACACAAGTCCACCCTGTAGCAGTTATCTGCATGGCATTTTGGCTTTTCTCTGACGTGCTTCTCTACCTTGATCGTCTGTGTTCCCATTTTCTAAGATAGAAGTGTATGTTATTTAATGTTGGCAAAATGTATCTTGTGTCCATGTTAGGTATTTCTTGCATTACTGGCTTTTTATTTTAACTCTTTCTGCTTGTAAAAGCTTGTGGAGGGAAAACTGAAATAAAGAAAAACTTAACTTTTTCAGAGCCTTGTACCCCTACGAACCTTAAAAGCTTGTTCTAATATATGGATTCATAGTACTACAGAAACTAAATCTAGCTGTAAACCTAATTTATGCTTTAAAGCGATGTAGCCTTGTATGTATTTTTGAATACCAGTTTTCCTACTAGAATGGGAAAGGCTTTTGAAAGCATTGTTTAATGAACACACGTTTGCTCAGTTTGTTTCTTCTAAGCATTTGAAAACAGCCTTTAAAACTCTAATGTATAAATTCCTCTTAGCGTTGTGGGTGCGTGTTGTTCAAAGCTGATGTACCTGAGTACCTGAAGCTCCAGAAATGGGAATTAGAATGTGCTGAAAACAGTAAATACAGGGCTGTTCCGGTAAACTGTTCTCATGAGGAAATCTCTGGACATAACTGTTTTTAATGTTTATAGTGTGAAATGAAGAGCAAAAGTATGTATGAGAGCATGCCTGGGGCTTGCGGTCATAGCAGCGTGTTGCCATGTTCCACCTATAGCTGGAGCACCTGCCCTGCCTCCTGTGCTTGTGCAGGGATCTCCGAAGCAAATCCTTGTCTCTGTCGTGTCCTCTCGCATGCCTGCCCTGTCCTCTGTAGGTTCTGCCGCTCTGTCCGCCACTGCCTAATTCTTTCCTTTCCCTTCTCTAACCGTCTAGAGCCTAGAAGAAGAGATAACGTCCATTTTATTTAGCCAAGAGGCCTTTCGCTGCGGCCCGGCCCGGCCCTTCGCCGCAGCCCGCGCGGGGCCACCAGAGGGCGCTGCGGGGGAAGAGACCGAGACCGGCTCCGACACCGCCGCCTCGGCGCCGCCCCAGGTGCCTCCCCCGTCCCGTCCTTCCCCGCATGAAACTTAAACGTGCCGGGGGCTGCACCCCGCTGCCCTCGTACCCGGGGCGACAAGCTGCTCGCTCCCCGGGGAGCTTCGTGCTCCCCTCGCTGCCCTTGTGAAGCAGCAGTGGGCTGGTGTTCGAGCATCGCCAGGCATGCCGGCCTGCGCTGCAGGTGCTGTGCTCGGTGAACAGCCGTACAAACTGGGATTAAGTCACAGATGGTGTGCTGATTTTGTGTTCCCGCTGCCCGAACTCGAATTTACGTTTCTAAAAATACGTGAGATCAAAAAACTTAACGGTGGGCGTTCAGGTATATCCATCATAAATCATTTTGCTGTGGAACAAATACTAATACAGTTGCCTTAATCTCATCGTTTGAATCCTAATGGGATCATCTTTGTAGTCACATACTGCTATTTTGACAACATACAAGCCTCAACAGTCTCCCTCCCAAAGGTGAACAGCTAATAAAATCTTACAGTAAAGGCTTTTTTTCTTTTTTTTTTGGTGTGTTGATGATAAACTGATAGTGGAATGCAACTTTTTACTTACCCATAATATTATTTATTCCTAATTTTGGAGGAAATTCTTTACTCAGAGGGTGGTGAGGCCCTGGCACAGGTTGCCCAAAGAAGCTGTGGATGCCCCATCCCTGGGGTTGTTCAAGGCCAGGCTGGATGGGGCCATGGGCAACCTGGTCTGCTGGGAGATGTCCCTGCCCATGGCAGGGGGGTTGGAACTGGAACCGGATGGCCTTTAAGATCCCTTCCAACCTGAGCTGTTCTATGATTCTAATTCCAAATTCAACTGAGATAAATAATTGCTTCACTAGCATCACTGACCTGTGCATTCATACTTTTATTTCCAGTCTTCCATAATTAAATTCTTATCCTAATTAATAACATCCATAATTCTTACCTACTTTTGAGTGATATATTTCAATGAAGTAGAAGGAAAAGGGCACAGTTCTATGTGAGTCTTACAGTGAGTACGTAGTACCTGTCTAGTGTCATGTATATATATTCCTAAAGCTTGCTTGGAGAATGTTATGCTATTGAAAGGGGTTATACATTGATTTTTGTCCTCTGATTGCTTTTTATTTCACAGAGACATGCTTCCAGAACAGAAGGGCCTTGCACTGGAGTCAGCGATGCTGATAAGGTTCTACTGATTTTTCCATAGCTAAATTTGACTCTAACTCTTAAAATCCATCTTCATTCTTTCCTTCCTTTTTCAGCTAACCATCACAGCCATCTTTTGTCTTCTATATGACATGAACCAGCCATCAGCTTATTTTGTTTCCGTCACTTTCATTTATTCATATGCTCTACTTTTGTTTTTCCTCATCCATGTTTTTTGTGCAGAGTTCACATGAGACTCTGGACATAGTGGAGGAGAAGAAGCAGGCAGAGGTTGGGATAGAAGAAACACTAGTCGTAGACGAAACCGACAGAGGGAGAATGCAAGTTGCAGCTGATGCTGGGGAAACATGTAAGGTGGAGCACCTATCAAAAAAAGACTCTTCGTCATTGCCATCATATAGTAGCAGCAGCAGTAGTAGTGAGAGTGAGGATGAAGAGGTGGGAGAATACCAACCACATCATAGGGCAATTGAGGAAGTCATCAGGGAAGAACAGGAAGAAGAAGAAGATGTAAAAAGGAGAGAACTCGCAGAAAAAATACAGCATGTGGAAGCCACACCCCAAGGCAGTAAGCTAACTGTAACAGTTGAGAGCACACAAGTTACTGCTGAAGATTTGGTCCAGGAAAATGCAATTATCATACCTACAGAGGAAAAGAATTTGTCAGAAGAAATTAAGGAAGACTTAGGTGAAGAAAAGGAGGAAGAACAGCTCAAACTCAATGGAGATGTGTCTCATGTTGACATTGATGTTGCACCACAAATAATTTGTTGTTCTGAGGTAAATGGTAGAAATGGTAGAAGAGTTTGATGGTTAGATTAAGCAGAGATATTTCTTTGGGTGAAAATGTACCTGCCTTTCTTCTTCTCCTATTCTTCCAGCTCTTCTGGCATCCAACAAGATTCAGATCATTTGGAAGGGGAAACCACTGATGAGCAGTGAAACTGTCTCGTTCAGTTATGGTTTCTGTCTTTTTGCTATAACTGAGTGAGAATCACCAGTAAAGCAAACCTTCTGAGGACTGCCATCTTCTTTTTATCTCCCCTTTATTTTATATACATATGCATGACATATTTATTATTTATGTTTCTAATGTTTTAAGTCCTGTCTTGTCTATTTGTCAATTGTTTTTGACGCTTTGATGATGTAATTGGAAAATTACTGGCAATTGGAATTAGAAAACATCCATTGCAATTTTTTTTAACTCAATATTTGCTGCTTTTCTTATCTTTGTTTCCTTTTGAAGAAATGTCACATGACTAGACTTAGTGTGTGTGTTTGCGTATGTGTATATGTGTATTTATATACATCTCACAATCTTACTGTGGAATCTTACAGTGCAATAGACTTTTAGGAAAGTGTGGGTTGGTTACAGTCACAATCAGCTCCTTTAAGCCAACAAAGGTTGAAGGGTTCATTATTACATAAACTTTAGAAAGAATCAGAAGAAGAAAAAATGAAGTGCAGGAATGCATGTCTTTGTAAAGTGGACATGATCATCTGCTGAATTCTTTGAACAGTTGGATTTTTTTTCCTACTTGTCTTATAGTAGTGATATTTTATTCAGTTAAACCCAAACAATTTTCTTTTGTTGTATTCTGCTTGTAGAGTTCCAGGTGTTCTGATTAATTATATGAAAAAAATCATTTTACAAGACCTTGGAAACAGGCACCCTTGTTTCCTAAAGCATAGCCTGTTTGGAGGAAGGGCAAAAGGATTTCTGTGTGTGCAAGAGTATTCGAGGGAGGGAAAGGATCTTTCTTTTTTTTTTTTTTTTTTTTTTCACTAGGATTTCCTCTGCTTAAAATCCAATTGTAAAATTTGTTTTTCTGTTCCAGAAGTAGTGCACGTTCAAAAGTTAAAGTTTTGTGTTATCTTTGGATTATCTTTGGAATTTCTTGGACTTGTTTGCAATTTGTCTAAGTAATTCCAACATGAATCTCATGAATCTTGGAAATATGTATCTGAACTAGCTATCAGTTTCTTATTTGATGGAACTTTACACAAACTAAGATTCTTCCTACTGATGCTAATTTATATATTTTAAATACCTATGTTGAAACTTGGTTTTAGCGATTACCTTCTGTGGTATTTTCTGTTGGTGAAACACAGAACTTTGGCAAAGCTTGTTAGGAGATAGCTTTTTTCCTGTTGTGGATGTGTGTGGGTAGAGGGCTGGTTTATTAGTCATCATTTCACAGTGCTTATTACATGCTTTTCGATTGGAGAAAACAGTCCAATACTTATTCTTATGCTTTTCATGTGGCTTTGATTTTACTTTCTAGTTCCACTTCACAAACTTTCCTCTTACGTCTTTTGAGTTGATTGTCTGTTTCTTGCACCATAGCCTCCGGTAGTGAAAACGGAGATGGTAACCATTTCAGATGCCACACAGAGAACTGAAATCTCCACAAAAGAAGTTCCGATTGTTCAAACAGAAACTAAAACCATCACATATGAATCTCCACAGGTAGAGTGGCAGGGTGATTTGTTATATTAAAGTTGGGCTTTGTTCCAATAATTTGTAGCCCCAAACGTATAATGTCCAAGAAATGCTTTTCAAAAGCCTATACTTCTTCTAGCAGCTAAGATTATACTTTGGCTATGAATTAGTTAAGTGAAACGTGTATACAGAGCAATATTACTCCTAAAGTTCTGAAAGTCTTTTTTGATAAAAATAACTTAGTTGCTGCGAATGTATAAGTTGTATTTAGGTTTGGAGACTTGGTTAAAATCATCTCATTAAAGCACTTAACTTTGATCATAAATTTTCCACAAGAATGAACTGTAACGGTTTACTGAGTCTATGTGACACTGTGAACTTGGATGACTTCTACTTAAATTTCAGTTCTAACTTTTCCATTTGAACTAAATAATAAATATGTGTTCAGTAATAAGAAAACTTGCTTTGACTCCTATGAAAATGCAGCTTTTAAATACCAAAATACAAAAATGCTATTTTTCATCCTACAGTTTGATGGCAGTGCTGATGGCAGTGCTGGTGTGTTGCTGAGTGCACAGACAATTACATCAGAGTCAATTTCTACTACCACAACTACACACATCACCAAGGTAAAAATTGATAATCTCTCTGATTTTTTTTAATTAAAAAAGGCAAAAAAAGACTTACATGAAGTCTCTGATACCTATATATCTGCTAAATTATTGAAGAAAGCTGACTTCAAGTGGATTGGATTCATTCTAGGTACATGTGAAAGTTGATTTTTCTGCATACAATTTTTGAGCAGAAAATCCTTAATGAATAAATAGGAGTATCTGGGAACAGGATGGGACAATGCAGAAAAGGTGATTTTTTTTTTTTTTTCAGCTTTCATGTTGGTCTTATTTCTGTGCTTGGCAAGGAGAACATACCTATATTTTTTGTTTCAGATCTGTCATCACTTGCTGGTACCTTAGAGAATCTTTGTTAACATTGCTGATGTGCCTGTGGTCCACAGGAGCGCTTCTTATGGCGTCTCTTATAAGGATGTACTGAAAGAATGTTTTCTCAGACTCTGTGCTGACCTTCCTTTTTGCCATTAGGTTTAGAATGTGTTTAAAAACAGATCATACCACTATAGCACTAAAATATGCTTGGAAAGTAGTGAAGTATGTGCTCTGCATTCCATGCATGAAAAGGAAAACTCAGTGTTATCAGGACATCACATCTATTTTCGTCTCATGTAATGTTTAATGCCAGAGTATGTTAGAACTACTAAAGTGTTGTTTTTATTCATCGTGTATGTAAATATCAAATTTTTGGAGTGCCCCCACTACAAAGTTTCCAGCTCTTCTCTTTAAACTCTTAAAATACTTTTTTCAAGGTTACAGAAAGCACTGTTTACAGTGAAGCAAAAAGGAAGAAGGAAATGTAAAGTGGGAGTTTGGGATTTTTTTTCTTCCCAAGATGTTTCACATCATCAGAGAATGAAACAATAACCTGTTGCTGACTGTATAAATTAAGCAACCAGATATACTGAAAATTGTATTCATGGAATGACACTGGATGGATAATGTTGGAAATTTATCAGATGAAAGCTGCATAAAATCAGTTCTGAGTTTACAACGAGTACGTTGCTTTAGATGGAATAGCAACCAGGTCCTTCTCAGTCACTTGATCCCTTTTGCATTCATCACTGTTGTAAGAAAAATCTTTGTTCAAAAAGTTGTGATATCATGCATATATTTTTTTTTAAGTAAAAATTTCTATGTCAAGTCCTCATGTGAATGTTTCTTTTTGGAGGGAAACATTAAAGAAAATAGTTTCATTCTTGTCTTCTCAAATATGACGGCGATAACCGTAACAGAATAGATCCTTATATTTTTGTAGACTGCTTATTGGTGATTAAGAGGCTTTGCGAGCTTTCTAAATGAACTTCATATTTTACATCCCAAATTCTTTTTTTTTTTTTTTTTGATAAAGGTACCTGTCAAAATAGTTCTAATTTTCAAATGGTGTTCTTGACAGTATTATATTGCATCTTTTCTAGTAATGGCCAATGGATCTTGAGAAGTACTTTATTTTTTCTATTATGCAGACTCGTTTAAAACAAATAGAAACCACCACCATACAATTTTATTTCTGTGAAAATTTTTGTGTGCTAAAACTAGAGTGAGAAATTAACAAAGTTGTTTTCTTGTGTTTTTTTTGGTACCATCTGTAGATGGTAAAAGGTGGGGTATCAGAAACAAGAATTGAGAAGCGAATTGTCATTACTGGAGATGGAGACATTGACCATGATGAGGTGAGTGTGTAAGCTGTTAATACTTGCAATGTGTTACCAATGGTCCAATGAGTTATAGAAGGTTTTTCAAAAACCTGAAGTAGGACAAAGGTGGAGAACAGAAGGATGTAGATAGAGAGACTGTTGATTTCAGCAAATTTGTTAAAGTATGGTATTTAGCAAATAGAGAGCCTTTAGAGTATAACTGAGCATTTTTAACTTTGCATTATAGATCATGTGAATAGATTTCTTACTGTTTTTTACAGGGGTTGCTTATTTTGGAAGAGACCCACCTAGTTTAGTGCTGCTTTTGCCATTTGGGAGGAAAAGCATTACTAAATCAATTTTGATACGTTAATTTAGACAGATGGGAGTCTCTACTGCTGTGTGTCAACAACATCTAAATGCAGAGTTCGTCTTGACTGAAAACTTTGAAATATGTTAAGACAAAAACTGATTGAATGTGAAAAATAGTTTTTGACTTGTATTTATGGAATTCTCTACAACAAAAATAATTGTTGATCTGCTGTAATCTTGCATTAGTACTTCTGATCTCTATCAGCACCAAGGCAGTTATATTTTGATACCTTAGCAACAAAGGTTAAACTTACTTCTACCTGCCCAATTAAGAAAGGTGAATTCAAGAAGTACACAGAAAAAAACGTTGAGAAAGTGCTATTATCTATTCTTTGTAGTGATGATCACACTTTTTTTTAATCTAAGAAATTATAGTGACAAAGTCAATCAACAGTCACTGCATAATATAAATGGAAAAGCCTACCTTACACATAAAGATGCAGTGAATCCAATTCCAACTTTATGGAAGCTACACAACTCAACAGGGTTTAATTTAGCTTCTTAGTGTAATATAGTAAGAGCTTTCAGGGAATTTAATTTCAGATTTTGATCTGCTGCTAGAAAGTGGTTCTTAACAAGTTCAGTCTCTTCTTGAAACTTATAATTAAATGACAAGGTTGTTCAGCATTAGGCATGGCTCTTGTCTGCCTTTACATATGTTCAATGCACTTGGGACATCAGAAAAGGTCACATAATACCTTTAGCGTACAAGACAATGCTTTAGTAAAAACCATTCTCCAAGTCCTTATTTGTTTTGAGATAAATGGTTAGCAGAAAGTGAAATTATTATTTAAAAAAAATTAATCACTGAAGTTCAAAGGAGCGAGCAGCTGTTAGCAGATTTAAGAAAATTCTACCACAACTTCTTAATTTGGTATGGAGCTTTGCAGAAGCACAAACTATATGATGGATGTTCACTCTTGTCTTTTTGCTCGCTACATCAATAAAACAGTTTTCAATAGGAGAAAAATATTTCAATTTTGAATTTCAGAGTTCAAGTGCTTTTAACGTGTAATTTAGAGATTAGAGACCGTTTTTTCATTGTTAATTATTTGATGATCAATGCTGTTTATTAAATCTCAATAGCAACTTTCTTTTAAATCCTCACTTATACTACATAGCTTACATTTGGCCCGTTACAGAATTCAAACGAATAAAAATATTAGAATTATTACTTGAGTAAACACCAGTATTGTACCAGTGCATACGATGTGTTCCCCTGTACATGTTCCCTCAGCAGGACATCCTTGTTTAGTCTTTATTTGTCAAATCTGTTGCAGAAATTCTAATTCTTCCAGTATAAAGTACTTTTCATCTTCGGGGGTAAGATAGAAAAGTTACAGGGTGACTTTAAGGTTATTTGCTACTTTGGAAATGTGGGTACCTTTTTGAAGCCTTTCTTATGGTGTCATGGCTTTTTGTTTTCTGTTTCTTTTGTGTTTTGTTTTGTTTTTTTTTCTAAGCCCTCTCAAACTCAGGAACTTAGACTTCTGAATATTTATTATCAAAATTGCCAATGCTACACACCTATCCCCTGACCCTTTATTAATGCCCTTTTTTGCTGTTGTTGAGTTACATAATTTAAATATACTTGCAGGCCCTGGCACAGGCAATCAAAGAAGCCAAAGAACAGCACCCTGACATGTCTGTCACAAGAGTAGTGGTGCACAAAGAAACCGAACTTGCTGAGGAAGATGAAGACTAAAATCAAAAATGTCCTCAAGCAAATATTTCAGGTAAACTTATGTAATGATAAACTTACGTTACTTTTTCTATCTATATTTTCTGTTACATTCTGTAATAAAAGGCTTGGAAAAATATGGGGGATCTTTGGTATATGTTATCACAAAATAATGAATTGAAAAAGGTGCTAATAGAAGATTATTGGTGTTGAGTAGTAATGGAATTGGTAATAGAATATTTTTAGGTTCTCATTTCAGATGGAAAATTATTGTATGTTCTTTAGTTTTAGAACAATTGGATTTCTATCTCGACACCTTTTTTTGTTGATAAAGGTCCAAAAAAAATAAATCCCATTCTTACTGGAAATCAATAATCTGTTCCATATGCAGCCATTCAGTGACGTAAAATTGAAAGCTAAGCTTAAACAGGGAAAATGCGCTTTTACTTACTGATGTTTCACTTACCTCTGATTTCCTAGTGTTGTTTTTTCATGTAAGGATAATTTAACATATCTTTAGATTCATTTAAAAAAAAAAAAGTTTAAAAAAAAAACTCAAAACAGGTGGTTTGGGCTGTGTCTAAGTATGAATGAAATCAATATAGAAACTTTCTTTGCTGATGAATGTCATACTTTTCATTACCAATAATTGTACTTTTATTGGATGCTTTATCAGTTTTATTATATTAACGAATTTACTTTAGGAAACAAAAGTTAAATATGAAGTACTACCTGAAATTTATTTCTACCTGAGCAGTATAATCCAGGCCTTGACCACCTAGCAACCTCAAACTATTACTAAAAATCTGTGACAGTCAATATAAACCATAGTGGCCCAGGTCAGAATTGCTTAAAAAAAAAAAAAAAACTATATTTTTAAAAAAAAAGTTGCTGTGTTGATTGACAGAATCTGCAGTGCCACAAAACAGCTCAGAATTTTGATATTCAAAAGGAAACAGTATTTCTGTTGCTACTGGTAAAATTTCTAGGAATATTAATCTTAAAAGTACTACTGTTCTTGAAGTATTCACCAGAAAGATCACAAAGAACACTGAATAAAGTGCTGTCATACCGGATATAGGCTAATGTGAAGCCTTGTATCAGCTTTGGTGTTTAAAGTTTCAGATTTCTTCAGCTGGTCATGCTGGCTGATGTCCTGAAACTGAAGCTTCAGTATTTTCAAACTTTATTGTTTTGTAGATTCAGCTTCTAGGCAAATATATTGATTGGAAAGGTTAAATAACAGTGGGAGAGATTTAAAAATAAGTGATATTTTAAACAGTGATATTTTAAACCTTCTTTTTGGAGACCTCTCTTTCTACTGATGAATCTCAATATTTGGCTAGCAGAGGTATTACTGGCTGCTATCAAGTGGGAAAACTGTTAGTGTAGGGTTTGACATAAAAGAAAATCATCTGAAGAAATGAAAATCATCTTTACCATGAAGTAAAAGAAAATTATCTTGTATTTTTTTACAGCAGTTAGTTGTCTCAATTCTTATTTCCTCAGTAATGTGTAGAATGGTTGTGGCCCCTCCAGGTCCTTTGCGTGCAGGCGTACTCTAAGTATTGAATGAGAGGGTTCCAGTTGCCTTTCCTGGCCTCACACAGATTGTGCCAGAATGAAGAGTGTGTACTTTAATAATTTGTAAACTACCTTTTGGTTTGCTCTCCTGTGAGAGCTTGCTGAGAAACTGGAGCCTTTAAGTCAGAATGGACCTAAGTTTGAGCCGCCCTCTGAAAATTTCTTCAGTGTTAGTCAGGTTATTGTGTGTTTGAAAAAGGAAGGAATAAATTTTGCTCGTAACTTACACAAACCAAAACCAATATGGATCAGATCTGGAAGTGCTAGGTCAGCACTCCTCCTCCTGGATGTTGATGTTATAAACTGGAAATAACAAAGGGCTGTCTTTTGGTGGAGGTAGCAGAGTTCTGATATACTAAAAATACATTTTAAAAAGTTACAGGCACTCTCAGACAACTTCAGCTGTCACTAACTTAAAACACGGTGCTGTACCTCCAACCCTTTGTTTGCATGTGCTGTATGCATAAAAGTGATTTAGACAGGAAAGATTTATTTTATAAAGCAATGGCCCGAAGAGCCACAGAACTGGTGCTTGTGTGTAGTGGAATTTGTTTGGGAGGTACAGGAGCATGTGTTTGTTTTGTTGAGGTTTTTTGTTTGCTTCGTTGGGGGTCAGGGAGATGCTTGCTTGTGTGGGAGAAGGGATGGGAACAAGTCAGCAAAAATGAAGAACTGTGCAGGAAGCTCTGCGTTAACTTTTTCTGATGTTCAACTGGATTTGTCTTGTAGCTTTGTTGCTTAGTGACACTGAAAACAGGTATAGCACATATGCTCCAGATTTATTTTGAAAACACAGGAGAGGATTTGGGCCTGCACTAACTGTGAGATAGGAATGTAACTTGTGCTCCGAAGAGCTTGGAAAAATCCACACCGCTTTTGAGAGAGCTTGTAGCAAAGGAGAATGCTCTTGTTTTAGGTAACTTCGCTAGCTCCTTGGTACACAGCAACACTAAGCATGCACACTCCTGCCATCCTTCTCATGTTTTTAGGATTTACGTAGAAGTATCTGAGGCACGAAGAGGCACTTAGAAAGCAGAACATACTGCTTTGATTTGTAAGGATTTGCTATTACAGTGTGTGCTGTCATTGAAATACTCATTTACTATTGTTAAGTATGAATTTAAAGGTCTTGGGAGCAGAGTTTGCTTCTTTTGTTATATTTGTGCAGAACACGACAGTTTCTTCATGCTATCTCAGTCCAGAAAACTATGTTTCGAATCAGTGTTCAGCATAATCTGTCCCACATATGTAATTGTAACATCTCTTTTGAAGGAACTCTGACATGGGGGGAAGAAAATCTTGGCAGGTTTTTACCATGTTTCTACATTAGTGACTAACTGCAAAATTGATTCTGTTCTTTCATCAAATACTCTACTACTTGGTTTAAATTTTAAAAAAAAGGAAAATAATTCTTTCCATCTGAGGGTGTGTTTTGCTTTTTTTTAGAAATATATACATCGTAGAATGGTGTTTGTAATATATGGGAAAGCATCATTTTTGTCTGGGTTTGCTAATTGCTTTACAGTTCTTAAACTAAAATGCTTAAGAAAGTGAAAGAGGAATAATATGAAGACATTTCACCATGTTACTCTTGTATTTGAGATGTGGTGACTGAGCTATGTCTTTCATTTAAATGTTCAGGAAAAAAAATCAGTTGCCCAGATACAGGCCACGTGAAATGTCTTGAATATGTGTCTGCAGCATGGACCATCTGGAGGCCTGTGCCCTCCTGTAGCACCAACTGAAAGCCACGTGTGCTTGTAGAAATGTCTCTAGACAATTATGTTTAGGTAATGGAATCGCAAAATGAATCAGGATTATTTGTTTCTGAGGTGATGAAAGCTCTGCGCTGACCACAGCTATGGCAGTGTTTTTTATGTATCTTTGCTTTCCCTAATGAAAGGGAAAGATGCTGTACTCTGATTCTCAGGAATTATTAACTGAGCAATTATCTTCATTTCTTTTTATGCACTGGACTGTGGTTCAATAAACTGTGCAGGAGGTGACTATTAAAACCATGAGAATTTGGGGGAGGGAAAAAATATACTAAAGCAGGAAAAGCATTGACAGAAACTGAATTGCTGTTTACCTCAGGATTGAAGGAGACTTTAGGTCATACAACACTTTTTTGTGAAATAACCCTCCCTCAAAATAACTGATATTGTTTTTAAAAAAAGTCCTCTTGAATCTGATGATGTGACATTCCCACAGCATCTGCTATGAATGCTTATGTAATTTTCCCCCTCCGTTTTCTTCCAGAAATGAAAATGATACTGACCATGTTCATAACCATGAAGAACTGTGATCATTCCAAGTCATCACTACTCAACCGAATTCACCGAGCCTAGCAATGATGACCAGATGTTTAAGACTGAAATGCCAATACCAAACTCCATGTTAACATCTTTGGTCTATATTCCCTTACAATCTTTCTTGTTTATTGTTTTTATAACCACTTCTTAACAAACTTAGACTTTTTTAAATGAAGTTTTAGAGTGTATGATCTTCTTTTTCACAAATATTTGCATTTTTGAAGATGATTCTTGATTATATGAAAGTGAACATAAAAGAAGTCTGGAAAGCATTGTTCACTGGAGCAGGTAGTAATTGTGCAAAAAAGGGGATCTTAACTAATTTAGATATAGTGTTTTTTTCCAGATATTTCAAACAAAATCTTTCTGGAATAATTTACATTTTTTTCAGATTATTCAGGTAAATATATAGTATCACATAACAAAGATTTTTATAAAAAATACATTTCCTAAAATTTGAAAATATTTTTCTTTGGGTAAATTTTATACTGATATCTCCTGTAACTCGTTCTGTTCTAAGGTTCTCCTCTCTGTGGGGCAGAGATGGTGCCCTAGTCTGTAGAGAAGGAGTTACAAAGAAAATTCTTCTGACTGAGCACTGTGTTCTTTTTGCACTTTGGTGCCAATGCTCATCTTTTTGTAGACATTTTGCTGTCTGCAACATTCCAGATAAGGAAAGAAGGAATAACAAAATATCTTTCTCTTCTTCCAACAAGAGGTGATCTAGGCAGCTTAAAACCTTAGTGCTTTTTTTTGTTACTGTGTCCAAACTTCAACACTTCCATTATTTGAACACACCTGTAGAATGTTTGCTTTCTGTTAAACCTCACTGCCTACATGTTAGAACTGACATTTCTGCTATTGAGAAGGGATATGTTTCAGATGCTTTGTCTAATGGTTAATGCAGGTTTCTAGGATACGGAGTAAAAAGTGCGTGATGGATTCCATTCATAAAGTAATGAGACAGTACCATCATTTGAAACTGCCATTTGAGACTGAGAAAACCTGATAATTATTTTGGATTTTATTTTTGTTGTTGTTCTTGGGGGGTGGGTTGTTTTGGGGTTTGTTTTGTTTTTATTTTGCTGTTGACTCTGTGTATAGTTAAAATGCCAAATTAGATTTATAGCAGCTTGAAGTTGTATTAAGTGTTATTTTTGCTTTCTGTAATTCTATTATAAAATAAAGTTGTTTATTCTCTGTATGACTATTGGCACTCAGACATAAATTTGGTAATATTTAAAATGAGCAAATCAATTTTGAGAAATGCAATTGTAGAAGCCACAGAACCTTGAGAAGTAGGGAATAGTACAGACGGTCTCCAGGGTTACCTGAAGGGTGGCTCAATTATCAGTTTTCTTCTAATATATTCATGTGGTTTTTAGGTGTCTTGCAATAAGCATCCTGTTTTCTGTGATCCAGAGAAGAAATCTTAAAGACTCCAAAAAAAAAAAAAAAAAAAGGATTTTGAAAAAAACAACAAAAGTTAAAATACCCCAGTTGACAAGTCATTCTACCAAGTTCATTGGATTAGAGGTACTATGATTTTAAAGTAACAAATCATACTACCTCTCAGTACAATTTTTTTTCTCACTTCTGAGTGATGTATTTTTGGTGCTGTTCTCAGTTTAGATTGCTGCCATCTGTCAGCATGCTTGGTTAACAGAAATTCCTTTTGGTTTTGGCTTTGTATAATTGGACACTGTAATACAGCAGTAACCAAGATGTTCGTTTATATGCATACAGGTGTTCTTAATTACACCCCACCCAACCTAATAACATAAAAACAATACTCCAACTCTGTGCATGAGCAAGGAGGTGGTCAAGAAAGTAGTAAGTGTTGGATACATAACAGAAGGTCATAATGGAGATGTATGCATTTAAGGGGATGTTTTTATGGATTTACATAGAAAGTGTGTTAGAAAAAGCTCTACAAAGTCTTATAGGCATTTTCGATGTTGTGTGGTATTGGTTACAGAACTTGTTTGGTGTGAAGAAAGTGAATTCCTTAATTGAGTTGGATCTTTGATTTGTTAGGCACTAGACTGATTCTGGTTTTTATTGCAATTGTATTTAATCCTTAAAACTGCAAATATAATATTTTTGAAAACAATACAACTTTTACTGAGAGATGTATTTCTTCAAATACTAATCAGAACCTTATATCAAGGGAAAATTTATACTTTCAGCTCAGCATAGCTTGTGCATAGCTATTGCTTTAATGGATCAAATATGCTAATTAAACAGCCTTTGTCATGCAGAAAAACTTAGCCCCCAAGTGTGATTAATCCTAAAAGTAGTCAAGTTTTAGAGATTCTGGTTGAAATTATTCACCTATTCTAGAATATTGTGCAATTCTGAGTTTTCATTGTTACTTTTTTATATATCTACAGCAAAAACTGCAAAATGCAACAAAAGAAATTGTTCTCAAGACATTTCACAAGCTGACTTTACAATACTTAGGCAATTAATTTCAAACACAATTACAAACCCATTTAATGAAAATCCAGAGAAGGTATTTGAGTAATTCTGCTTAAATACTGTTTGAGAGCAGTGAGTCATGTGGATCCTATATGAAAATACTTAATACATCTTTCTTTCCTTTTTATCCTGATCACCTGAGGGTTCATACTAAATGTTAGAATTGTTCAGATCCTTTCATTGATTAAGGCTTCATAAAGAACTCTGGAGACGGTTGGTTTTAAGAAAAAAAAATGTATTGCTCAGATCTATAAGCTACTGCAGTACAAAGTGTTTCTTGAAATATTCTTCTGTTGGACAACTCAGACTGAATGGCAACTTTTAGTTTGTCCACAGAAATCAGCTAGATAAAATAAGATAAATGAAATATTATGACAGAAGTCAGAGTTTGTGAAATTTGATAGAGGCCAGGCTTGACAATTAACTGCACCCTTGACCAGGAAGCAGTGGCAGCTTCTTAGCTTTTAGGCATGTTTACAATGGGCTACTTGGAGGAGCTTTTATGCCACGTGGTTGACCCAACTACACCTCTAGAAGGTTTGAAACTGTTTTGATTTTCAGGCTGCTTTGCTGTGGTTTTGTTTAATTTTGCTTTTTTTTTTTCTTATACTGCACTTGGGAAAAAATACTTGGATTATTAATATTAGCACAAGCTATAATCATTAGCAGTGCTACTAATGACTATAGTGTTAATTTATTTAATTCTGTTTAGCATGAAGGAACAATGAGATTTTGGAGGTAAGTACATATGAATGGCTGCACTGGGCCAGGCCAAATGACTAACACTCCCAGAATCCTGCTTCTGACCTTAGGCTACTGATTGTTGCCTGGGGATGTGCATAAAACAAAGTACTGTACTAGAAAGTAGTACTTCCTCAAATATTCTCACAGCTGTCAGCAATTTTCGAAGACTTATTGATCTATCAGTCTTTTATATTTATCTGCCTCAGTAGATTTATTCTGACACATTTACTATTTGCTCGTTAAAAAGCTTTCGTTCTGTAGCGTTATTTAAATGTACATTTTTCCTCGTCCAAGGAACAATATAAGACGTGCTTTTAGTGCCAGTAGCATGAAAACAGATGTTTCTTGGCACTATTCAGTAACGGAACTGAAAACAGCAAGGTCTGAGGATTTCCATGACATGATACAGAGTCCTGAATGTCAGATCATCCCGCACATTAGCAATTACAGCTCAATAAGTAGTTATGGCAAAGGCACCCAGTGTTTTTCTGTTATAATTCTTATCTAATACCTACATTGAATTCTGCTCAGTATCTGTAATACTATTTTACAGTAAAGTAGTCTTTAGGTGTGATTTTAAAAAAAAAAAAAAAAAAAATCAGATCTCTATTCTCAGACATTTCGTGAAATCAACAACATTAATGCTAGGTTGTAGTAAGACTTGCTAAACTTTACTTCTATATCTTTACATATGGTCCAGGCCAGTCTTTCCATGGATGGTGGAGGAATGGGTGTTTGAAATTGGAGGGTGAGAACGGAGGGGATACAGTTATTTTATCTTCTGACCAATATCCAAAATCACTGATTTTCTACTGGCAGCATGTTTCTTAAATGTAAAAAGTCAATACTGTGTAGAATAGAAATATGCAGCTTGCTGAAGAACTTGATCTCTAAGAGTATCCTACTGCAGAAGACAGTGAGCAATCTCTATTTCTAAATGTCCCTTATATCCCTCACATCTTAAGCATGATCTTGCTCTGCCAAAAACAAATATCTCCTAACTATTTCAGGAGCTCTTAATCAAACTTTTGGGCAGAGGCATTGAACAAGGACACCAACCAGAATATGGTTCTTAGTCAATATTCATCCAGATGCTGAACATAATGAGGACAGGTCCTGACCCAAACAAGTTACAGTCTGAATGAGATCTCCAAAGTGGTCTGTGTGCTCAGTCAGGCCTATGAATTGCTTCTACGTGACAGACCACTGTTCTCTGCCAAAAGGAGACATGGAGTGAGCGTTACAGCAGGGACCGATACCCAAAAGCTGGAGGGCTTGCTCTCTGCTTGAAGCTGCGATCATTTCTGGATGCTCTTTGTTCATGTGAGACAACTGTAGGCAGAGGTAGATCATTAGAATCAAACTTTCATATCGCTCTTCTTAGACTCTGTATTATACCTGGCTCTAACTTTAGCATCTCTCCTGCTTGAGGTGTTTGATTGTTAGCTTACAGGAACTGTGGGTTATGGCTTTAAACTGAAAAAGGGTAGATTTAGATTAGATCTAAGGAAGAAGTTATTCGCTACGAGGCTGGTGAGGTACTGGCACAGGTTGCACAGAGAAGCTGTGGATGTCCCATCACTGGGGCTGTTCAAGGCCAGGTTGGATCGGGTTTTGGCATCTTGCTCTAGTGGGAGGTGTCCCTGCCAATGGCAGGGGGGTTGGAACTTGGATGGTCTTTAAGGTCCCTTCCAACCTAAGCCATTCTATGATTTTATGATTGATGCTGAAGAAGCCATTATCTATGTGACCAGGAGAACAGGCTTTTCCTGTAGGTTCTTTCAATTGAATACATTCTTTATGTGGTCAGTAATAGCTCTGTGAGTTAAGAGCACTTTTCTTAAGAATCTTTATGAATCTTAATCTCTCAAGCTCTGTATCCTGTAAGTATTCATAAATACTTTGACACTGTAATAACTGGTATTCTTCAGTGAACCTTACATTCTTTATATAATGGCATAAATCCAAGTTTAGGAGACCTAAAATTAAACAAAGTGTGGCATTTTTTCATCATCACTGCCATTATGGAATCATTATGAATCTTTCAATGAAAGCAGACTTATTTTGGTTGCTTAGTACCAGCATTTAAGATACAACAATAGAATTCACTAATGGTAGGAGCAGGCCAATATTAAGAGCTTTTAAGACTCTGCCTTTACAGTCAAGTCCGGGTGTACTAGGTGTAAAGAAAACATGCTCTGCTTTGGACTGTGTTGCACTAGGCCTGCGAGGTAATGTAAAAGCCCAGGTATGAGAGAGGAAAGGGAGTATGTGCTCCCCAGTTTCCTAAGTATGTCAATTTGCTGTCGTGAATCTAAGATCCACTTAACAACCATATGATAGGGAGCTCTTGTGATTTGAGAGCTGCCTTTAGAGTGCTTCTTTCCTTTTGCTCTCTGAAATGCACTGTATATGTTCTTAATCAAATAAAATTTGTGGTATGAAGGTTGTAAGAACAAAAAGACTGCATACTTTGCTCTTAATGCAAAGAACAAGTTTATGCAAAGAATAAAATCAGAAGAAATCTATCTTCAACTTTTTTACTACAGGATATGGGAAAAACACTTCTGGTGTGATAGTACAAACTTCAGGTAGGATATCTTGAAACACCCAGAGAGTGATAATGGGCACGTGGTGCAAGTTGCCAGCTGAGGGTGGGAAACCTAGCAATCACACTGCAGGTTCCTCTGGCAAATGACCAAGATCAGCTTGTTTCTACTGTTTTTGTTCTTCCATGCTTCGCTGTGTTTCTTTTACAAGTTGCCTCCTTTGAAGTCCAAGTATCTTTCATGTATTTAACTTCTGCTGTTTATATCAATGCTATGGCTTCTGCATTAATGCTTGTTTGTTTTCCACCTGGAACCTTCTGCTGATTTCAAATGGAATGAATTACAAAGTACTTTGCACTTTTCAAGCATAGTTAAATAGAGGTTAGAGACTACTGTATCTAACTAGAGGTACTTATATTTCAGCATCCTACCCTTTAAAAATGCGGAGATAGCTCTTTCTAAGTAACAAGTAATTGGCTCTTCACCTGCTCAATGCAATGAATCTATTATTTGCATAGAGATATGTGTGGAAAAAATTATACATTTTTTTAAAAATATATAATAGTATTAAAATGTGATGGAGAAGTGTTATATATAATAAAAGTGATTGATGTTTGACTCCTTTTGTCTCATAGCATTTGGTAAATTACGCTGTTTCTTAAACTTATGGTCATGGGCTTATTAGTATTTACAAAATGATTCAAAGGAGTTCTCAAAAGGCTATGAAAACTACAGTTCTGTGAAAACACAGATAACTCATACGAGGCACATTACCCACCATTCAAGAACATAGTGGATAACGACAACCAACTGTAAGGAGAGATAATTGCTGACAACAATTGCTAGCAGGTAGGAACAGTAAATAACAGGGACAAAAAGTACAGTCACTTCTTGTTTTTCATCAGTTTGGGTTTAAATTTGAATTAGAAACAGAAGATAAAAGGCAAGAGTATTTTTGAACAGTTTGAGTTGTATTTTTGTGGGCCTCAGCCAATCAGAAATACACTAAAACTTGTACATCTACAGCTAATTGGGGAGGGGGGGGTTATGTATGTCCAAGACATGTCCATACTTAAGGGTTTTTTATTTGAAAAATCATCCACTTATTCAAGGATTGTCCTCAGTCTAAAATAACTGTTTGGATAAGCACTGACTGCAATTTTCCATGGTTTCAAAATTTGGAATGGTCAATCAGCAAAGTCCTTTTGTTAGCAATCAATGTTATATATTGTTTATAAAGTCTATGCGAAGTATACTTTAGAAAACCTACACTCTTTCCCAAAGTATACACATAATGAAAATAAGTCAGTTCCCCCTCATCACCCTTCTCAGTTTCTAGATATCACTGCTTGATATGAACTTGCTGTTTTTGCATCTTCAATTTAATAAGACTGCCTGCCTTGTATGTGCAGCTCAGCTCTCTCAGGAGCTTGTTATATAGTTTTCTTCCTTGTAGGCTAGCGAAGGACTGGTGAGCAAGGTGCTTTCTCTCCCACCAAATCCTGCGTCATATAAACTGATACAGTACATTGCAGGAGGTCTCTGGCATCTGATGAGTGGAATAAAGTACTGCTCACTTGGCCTCAGGGGACAGAGCAAAACTGCTACAAGGCTTTTTGAATGGCAGCAGCTGTTTTGTTTGTACAGCACGGCACTAGCTTGTCTCCATTTTGTTCTCCTCCGTGGTATTTATCTACAGCTGGTTATTTTTAAACCTGCAGAACTGAGCACTGGTTGTAAGCTTGCTTCCTGAGACGAGACTCTCTTAAATGTCATTCAGTTCCTGCATTTGTTCACTTTTTTCCCAGATCTACCCAGCTTCTGTTGCTCCGTGCGATAATCCAGGAGGGTGTTTCTGGGGTCATGCAGCATGGCCAGTTCCTTATCAACTGGAAGATAAACCAAGCAACAGAAACATACGTAAGAATGTGCTACTTCTAGGTGGTGAGTTTTTATAAAGAAAAAGGAGCTGGTGTTTATTAGTATGATAATGATTAAACTGAAGGCACGTGAGTGGCGCAATGTTACCAATTTCCATATATATTTAGAAGATTGTCTGAGTGTGACAGAGGGCCCATGGTTATGTGCAATGAAGCCCTGATAGAAACTCTGCTGTTATCAGCAGAAATACCCTATCCTCATTGCCTCTACCAGCTTTCAATCAGAATAAAATTCTCAACAACTGCAAGGAGAGCATAGAATTATAGACTAGTCTGGGTTGGAAGAGACCCACAAGGATTAGGTCCAACTCCTGGCTACACACACACACACACACAAACCCACCCACCCACCCCCCCCCACCCCCCCCCCCCCCCCCCCCATTGTTCAAACACTTCTTGAACTCTGGCAGGCTCAGTGCTGTTACCACTTCCCTGGGGAGCCTGTCCCAGTGCCCGACCACCTCTGGGTGCAGAACCTTTCCCTAACCCCAGCCTGACCCTCCCCTGTCCCAGCTCCATGCCGTTCCCTCGGGTCCTGTCGCTGTCCCCAGAGAGCAGAGCTCAGCGCCTGCCCCTCTGCTCCCCTCGTGAGGGAGCTGCAGGCCGCCATGAGGCCTCCCCTCAGCCTGCTCTGCTCTGGGCTGAACAAACCAAGGGGCCGCAGCTGCTTCTCCTATGTCTTGCCCTCCAGACCCTTCACCATCTTTGTAGCCCTCCTTTGGACACTTCTTAATAGTTTTATGTATTTCTTAAACCGTGGTGTCCAAAACTACACGCAGTACTCAAGGTGAGGCTGCATCAGCAACAGTAGAGCAGGAGTTAGTGCTTACTGAAAATTCACTTTCTGTTTTACTGTGGCAGTGCCATGACAGCCCAGTCATCCCTGTGCTTCCTGTGGTATAAACAGAACAGGAATATAAGCCTGCATCTTCAAAACAGAAGAGGCATCAGAGGCTTGGAGAATATTTGAAGAGGGATGGGGAAATGGAGGGGGAAAAAAAAAAAAAAAAAGAAATAGTCCAGTTAGGTTTAAAAAACAAACAAACAAAACAAAACAAACAAACAAACAAAACAAACAAACAAACAAAAAAAA
>CM021767.1:60845418-60884167 GCA_011076525.1 Nettapus auritus
CAGTTAGGTTTAAAAAACAAACAAACAAAACAAAACAAACAAACAAAAAAAAAAAACAAACAAACAAAAAAAACTTCATAAGACATTAAATTCCCTTGTCATTGTCAGTTGTTTAGAGGAAAGTCCTGTGGTTTCATTTGTTAGTTTTAGGTTTATTTTTAAGAAACCTTAAGGAGATAATACTGAAGTGGGTTTTGATATATTTATAGGGACCTTCTCCCTTGCTCCATAGAGAAAAATGAAGAGTGCTCATTTGACAGTGAAACAAGGCAGCCTTGCTTGTAGTAATGCAAATTTGTATTATTTATTTTTAATGGGATCCAAGGAAATGGGTACCTAGGGCCTACTGAATTTCTGCGGCTTTGTTGAGGGGGACTGTTAGCACTTAAAGGAGTCTGTTCCCAGGCTTATTGTTTAGTGATGTGGCTTGCCTGATGGTCTGAAGCTGCCTCAGATCATCTGCTCGGGGAGAACTGCACACGATTCATGAGTTGTCTGGAGGCCTGAGTGACAGGCTGGACTCCCAGATCTCCCCCAGATCAAGTGAAGGAAGGGCTTGGAGTTAGAGCTGGTACAGTGATGTCAAAGGATTAGACAAGAATGAATCTCCCACCCTCCTTAGAATCCCACCTGGGACACTTCTGATGTGGAAATGGAGAATTTCCTTCCATGGGGCCCTGGACAGTCAGGGATTTCTCATACTTCATCCTTCTCAGCTAGGAAAGGGAGAAGTAAGGAAGCAATATTCCCTTGACAAATTCCTCTGCCATCCAGAGCATCCACCTCTCTCTTAAAAACTTGATTGCTAGTCTTAGAAAATTTAGGAAATTATTACTTAAACTCCTTACAAATCCAAAGCTATAGGCCAGTCTGTTTCAGTGGTTGATCATGCAGCACAAACATCAATGTCTGTGGATTTTTTTTCAGATGGGTTCCTTTGGTTTAATGAAAGTATTTTCTGAGCCTTAGCAAAATGCCCATACCCTTGCATACCCTTGGGATCTGTAGCCCACCTCCTTTTTCTGTTTTGCTCAGTCTTAGCTGGAATAGAAAATGCAAGAGAAACACCATGTAAAAATGAGTTCAGTAGTAGTATTTCATTCAGTGAGACAGCTGGTACTTATCACAGATAGACACTGAGTATTTGCTGAAAGCGAGAACTTCTGTTTTTATCCAAAGACTAATGCAACAATTCCACTAGCTTCTATTCTGTTTTTCCTAAGACAATCTTTCTGAAAGTGATAGAGCTCTCAATACTTAGGTTTCCTTCTCCCTCATAGATACTGAATTGTATGATGTTTTGGCACCAAACCATTTTTTGTTGTTTGCCGGTGTGTGAAAAACTGTCAGCGGTTATAAATTATCCTTGGAGAGAGGTGAAGGCAGAGCTGAGTTAGTCATGCAGAGCAGGGTTTCCTGGTTGATTAATTCAGCATCTGAAAAGCACATCTTCAGCAGCAAATATCTGAGTTTTAGCAGCCTGAAGTAGCTTGTGGTGTACACTTGTATGCTAAAAAACACCCTTCCTCCTTGCAAAAGCCTCAGTTCAAGATGTCTGGAGATAATATGCAAAATAAGAAATTAATTCATGCTACATTTGGGGATATTGTGGCCTTTCCTACATTTAGAACTGTGGTAAATTGCCCAATTTTCAGGTTTTCAGAAGATATATTCAGGACAGAACAAGTTTAATGAATGTACAACTTGCAGTGCTTGATCTGGCATTCAGGCAAGGCTTCTTCCCCAGCCTTGCACTGGTTGGGTAAATCTAGCCTATTGCTGTCGGGCTTACTTTGGGTCAGCTCTGGGCAAACGTCTTGGTTTCCCTGCAGAGCCCTGCAGTCAGGATTGTCCTAGCCAAGTCTGCTTTTGAGATCATGGGTGAGCTGTTGGAGCTGAAACCTGCAGTACAATGCATCATGGATGTTTGTCCCTCATGGGATTCACATCGAGCTATACCAAGAAGCATGTTGAAGTTTACTGAGGAAACCTAGGATATCACTTTAGCTTCTCCAGCACTCCTTAAGGAAAAAAGGTCGAAAGGCAGGTAAATTCAGGAACAAGCTTAGCCAATGTCTGCAAGAATGGGTTTTCGAAGGGCTGAAGTAAAAAACAGGATAAGGATTGATATGAATGCACTCTGGGACAGGCCTTGGCAGTTTTTGTTTAAGTTTGGAGGCTTATAATGAGAGCAGCATGCGTATACATCTGCACAGACTGAGCAGTCTCAGACTACATCTCAGACCTAGCTGGGACTCAAACCTGGAAGGCATGAAGACCATCCCATTAAAATGGGGTGGTCTGATGTGCAGGGATTTCTTTCCTGAAAGGAAATCCCCTGCCTGCTACAGCCATAGCCCCATATCTTTGTGCCAGATGTGTCAGATCCTGTGAGGAGCCTGGTTTGCAACACTGGTGTGAGGTTTGTGTCACTTGCTGTGTGTTCACCTGGGTGGGCAGGCTGCTTCTCCTTCTGCTTGTACTCCAAAGATAGATTTTAGAAGCAAATATAAGCTGATTTTAACATAAAAAAAAAATAAAATGGCAAATGTACATTCACGTACCAAGTAAGAACAAATGCATACCTTCTAAAGAACACAGAGGCATGCTCAGCAGCCAGCTATTGTGCGGTGTAGCTGCTTTCAGCTTTGTGCTGAAGAGTCACACATAGGAAAACAATGTTTGCTCTAGCCGCCCTATTCTTTTTATCCATTTGGCTGTCTTTTTGTACTGCATCATATGTAAAACTACAGAATTTTCAGTGAGGATTCATACTGAATTCCAAACATATTTTTATAATATTTTTTCAAATTGGAAAAAAAAAACAGTACAGCTCAGAAGAGTAGGATCGTTCTCTTCAGTTTAGTTAAGGGTATGAGCCTGACAGCAGCCTGTTGAATGAGAAGTTTAGTCTGCCTACCCACTCTTTCTGCCTGAATTGTGACTCACCTTCTGATAGTTGGATCTTGAAATAGGCAATGAGCATCAGGAGGAATAAAGCCACAGACATGAAGATCCAGCCAAAGAGAATGCAGCCAGGTAGCTCCCTTACAAACACTGAAATAATGTAAGTTATGCTCATTTCTTCTGCAGCAGCCTTGCTGAATAAGTTTCTTCAGATCTGTAAGTGTGGAGCTGATTTATCCTGCTTTCTTCCTTTTTTTTCTGCATCAACATTCTGCCCTTTGCTCAGACTATTATCACTTTTTGGACTTTGGTTTGTTTGTATAGGCCTGTGATTCCTAATAGGATTGGAGTTCACTCGTAAAGTTACTCAACCATGGAGTGCTTATTCAAGTAGTGTAGGGCTCTGAAACCTTTGGATATGTTGGGCTGGGTGCAGTATGTAAAGCTGCTGCCTTTTGAGCAGTATGGGCTCTGTTGTCTGCTAATATACCGGCCATTCTGAATAGTAAGCATACTCCTTCTAGATATATTACTGATTTTACAATAGACCTAAATTGTTCACTCAAGGTAAAGACTCTGTTATACATACAGGCTGAAACACAGTCATACACATACTCTCTGTTCTGAAGTTTTCAAACGAAACCACTGAGGCAGGCACAAGTGAGAGAATGGTGTTGTAGCAACAGAATTTTTTTCCAAAAAGCAGCTGCTGACCAGCAAAATCAGGAAATATTCTTTTTTTAAAAATCAAAAATATTTTATTCTCAGGGCCAAACATGCCAAGGAATTTAAGAACCTTTTAAATATTCAAGTGACTGGGTTTGGGGTGTTCAGTGTGTTCAGTTTTTCCCGTCTGGTCAACAGTCCATAGCAGAACTGTATCTAGGATGCACTGATAAGTTTAAAAAGAAGACTAGCCATAATATATCCCTTCCTCACAACTTCAGATTTATAAAACCATCACCTCAGTAGATGTGGCATCTTGATGTCACTTGGAGACAATGCAGAGTCTTGCCATGTGACCTGCCTGCATGCTTGAATCCCAACAGAGACATGCTTCAGGTTAGTCTACCTGAACATCCAATCTGTGGCATATCGCATCTGATGCCTAATGAAGGAAGGTACCAAGTAACATTAAACATTATGTTTTTGTGGCTTCAGCAGATTGTTATGACGGGGACAAAAAAAATCTAGCGCGTTTTATGAGCATTTGTTTAATACCTACCAAATCTGTAATGGGACTATGAGCTCAAAACGGAAACTACCATTTTAATAGCAATTTTCTCTGGATGCCCAGCAATGATGTGCAAGATTTGACTAATTAGGCAGGTGGGTAGGCTGGAGTAAATGGAAAATTCAGTGGGTTTGTAGTGAACAAATGTGTAGCGTCACTTGTAATTAACACATTATTTCTGTGTTCACTTTGTATTCTTTACCTGCTGTATTCAAAAGGCAACTAATCTCACCTAACAATTACTTTAAGTTTGTAGTTTTATTTGAGCTGTAACATATCTGGCACGAGATCATCCCTTTGTGACAAAAAGTGATGGAGAATATCATATTTGCAGACAAATTCCTGGTTATGTTACTCATCTGCTGTTTTGATTAGTACAACAAATGGAGTGTGCCTTATTTCTTACTTATATTTGTTTGGCTTCAACTTCTAACCATTACATTTGATTCTGGCTCTTCCCACTAGATGTTTAACCTCATTCATAAAGTGTTTTATGATCTATGATGAAAAGCATGGATTAAAAGCCAGGTGGTGAGGTTATTAATATTACTATAGGGCCATCTGTTGCCAGATAATTCCCTCCTTTCACACATACCTTCAGCTATGATCAATAAATTCCTTAAAGTCTTATTTTACATAAAGTTAACTCCGATTTTTTTTAGACTATTTTGTATGTTAGCGTGCCAGTCTGCAAAAGAGTTGCAACATTTTGATGAACCCACTTCTGGATCCTTTTAAAAAGTCATCCCTAAATGATATTCTTAATAATAATTCTCGAGCAATCAGAAAGTTCTGGCTGAATGAGTGAAGTCTGTGACCTACTTCCAAGAGCTATGGCATTGCAGAATGAGCCCAGGGAGTATTTCTCTTTGACATGTGCATGGCTCACAGTGAAGTTAACAGGAACCACACACCTTTACAGAAGGGCAAAGCAGTTACTTGGATTTTTTAATTGTTTTCTCCTTGTGTGCTTGAGAGATTAGTGCTTCCCAACAAATGAGAGACACAGAGGAGGATGGAGCGTGTCGTTGCTTTGCTTGTCACACCTGATGGTCCTGGGGCTGGACAGATGATAGACTGCAGAGCAGACAGCTTTCGGCTGATTAATTTCTCCCTGGAAAGAATGAGGAAGTTCTCAGCCCTCCACATACGTACAAGCTCTTTATCAAATGACAGCTATCACCTCTGAGCATAACGGTTATGGGAGGAACAAAACTTTGCCAGTGGGAAGAAAGCGCGTGAAACAAGCTTCCATATTGAGGCAGGACAAACGCAGATAGAAACCAGATTGCATGTATTTTTACAATGAGGACAGTTCATTTTCTGCCTCAGGTTGTAGCAGGATTTCAGTCATTAGCAACTCTAAAATCTAGACCAGATGACTTCCTGAGATACAGGCTATAGCCAAAAACAGAGCGGATTTGGGCAAGCCAGAGGTTGGACTAGCTATTTGCAAGCAATCTGTCAGACTGCCTGTGAAGGTCACAGCAGTAAAATTCACACCTCTGCTGTCAGCTGCCTCTGCCCTGCTAATGGACAGAACACCTCTGTGTGTAAAGCCACGTGTCCCCTGGCAGTGGCAGCGACAGCTCCACTGCTGCCATGGCAGCGCCGCTTCACCCAGCTGGGCTTTCCAACTGGGCAGATCCCACGCTGGAGTGGGAAATGCCCTGCGTGGCTCTGCTGGGTGCAAATATGAGTGCATTTGCCTACCAGTCAGAAGAAAACTGGAAAAAAACAGCCCAGGCATGGATTAGTTAGGCGGGAACATATGGTTGGTTTCCTTGATGACTAAATGCATGTTGGAAACTAGACAGGTTCATGAGCATCGCTAAAATGTCCCTTACTTCCCACAAGTCTGAAAGAAGCAACCGATTGCTCATCACCCTGCTGGTGCTCCCAGCCCTGCAGTGCTGGGAAGCTCAGCCTCTGGCTCACGGGAAATCCTGCCATTTCAAAATTCTCCTTTTGGCTTGAATCAGAACAAAAATTTAATTTCCTGTGAAATGGAATTTAGGGAACATTAACTTTAAAGCCACTAAAAGTCTTATTTCATCTGTGTCATTCTGATTCTTTACATAAAATATGAACACGTTGAATTCATTCAAACTTTAAATGACTCCCTTCTCCAAAAACCTGCCAAATAACATTAAACATAATGAACATCACATCTACCTTGTTTGAAGAAATGACTTCAGCTTCTCATCTTTGGAGGGGTGTGCATGTGCTAATCAACACTTCCTTGTTGAATATTTTGATTTAATCACAGTTTCCAGTGGAAAACAGTCTCTTAAAATTTCTATATAGCTTTCCTCAGGAATATGTAAAGGCAGTGTAATACCCACTGGAGCCCAGGGGAAGGAGTAAGATTTGTCTGTGAAGGCTCAAGCACAATAAACAAATGAAAGTGGTTATTGCAGGTGTTTGAGAGCCTTTTGGGCAGCAACCAAAACATTCATGTTCACTGAGGACAAACGGCCAACAAGCATGTCAGCCAAGTGATGGCTGAACTTGTGGAGCTGAGGTTGCTCTTTCCTAGGGAAAACAATAAAAAGACTGCTGCAAAACCGAGACTTGGCTCCTTAAAAAAAAAATAAAATAAAAAATAAAAATATAAAAAAAAATAAAGAAAAGAAATGGGCTTTAGTTTCTTGGGCTATCAAGGCAAAAATTTCCTTGAAAAGTATATTAAATGTATTAAATTTTTATGCTAAACGAATATTTAGATCTCATCTTTCTTGTTGTAACATCAAAACCCTCTTCAGCCTAAATTCAATCAGGTAGCTTGGTACCTTTATCATTACAGGCAATTTCACTTCTTTCCACTTCCTTTGTAGAATCCAATAAATTGTTTGTTTAAGGCTAGTTTTCCCCAGAATGTCTAGCCTTGATTTGAAAACAGCAGTGGAAGGAGAATCATCTGCCCCTTCCCATAGCTTGTTCCTGGTTTAAAACTCCAGCCTCACATCAGGTTCAGAGCTGGCCACGTGTCCACTTCGAGCTGCTCAGCTTATTTCCCCATTCCTCCAGCAAGTTAGGGAGAGTTGGGGACTTAGCATTTTTTTCCCTGTGAAAGTAGCTATACCCTGCGCTGTCCCTTCTCAATTTCTCTTCTGTTAAACTGCACACACTGATCTTTAAATTCTTTATAGTAGGATTTTTTCACCAGTCCTTGAAACATGCTTTCAGCTCCTTCTGTACGCTCTCCAATTTTTAAAGTTTTGCAATGTGAGCATATCAAAGGCTTCAATCTCTCTCACCTGTGACACTCCAACATAAAATCAGGTCTGTACTCCCACGTGCAGATCTGCTGTTCACTCACCAGAAGGGCTTTACTGGCCACAGCTGCTGGAGTAGTTTGGCAGCAGTGCTGTGCTGCTTACCTGCTCTGCATCTCCATCCTCCAGGACCTGGTCCTCCAGTCAGTGGGGATGACCTCTTCGTCATATTTCTAGGTGTAAGACTTGGCTTTGGATACATGACAGTGCTTTTTCTTGTAATGAACCTAGTTTCTCACAAATAATCCAGATCACAGAGCCTAGCTGCTTTGTTCTCCTTACTGCTTAGCACTGAGCCTTTGCTCATCTGCACGGTTTAGGTGTGGGGACTTTACATCTGCTTTGTTTTTTTCTCTTCCTCCTACTTCATCTATTTTCCACTTTGTTTGTGTCTCCATATGGCAAGTTGGTTCAAGTTATTGATCCAGCTGATAAGCTGCAAGTTTCTGAGCTTTGAGGGAAGGTAGCAACTAGATTATTTTTAAAGTGGCTTCATTTTCCGATGGAGTTTGCTGCCTGGGCATCCGTGAGGGGACGCTGGCACAGCCTGTAAATCGTGCAGAGCCGGGCGAGCACCCGTTGTGCCCCTTCCCAAAGCGAAGCAGTTGTGCTGCCAAATGCCTAATGGCAGCCTCGCTCAGAGCACTGCGTGCAGCAAATCCCCCGTGGATGTGACTGCAGCAATTCCTAATTCGTTACTCACGTGCGTTATTGATACAGAAAAGTGATTACCTTTGAATGAGCACGTTGTGAGTTACTAATCCAAGCGCCTTAGGAAATCTAAGTATATTGAAGCTGTGGTTGCCTTTATCAGACAAACTTGTAATCTCATTAACAAAGTAACAGTTATTTTGCATAAACCATGCTAAGTAGCTTATTTATATTCCAATTCTCTGTTTCAACAATCTTTTCATTCTTCCTGCCTTGCATTTATTTTTCCTACCTATAACTAGGCCAGATCATTTGAATGCTGGCATGACGATAATGGGTTGCTACTCTCCTGGATGTTATGCTTGAGATTTATGAAAAATTAGCATCAGAGAAATAAAGACCTGCTTGGCCAGCTTCTAGTTCCCTTCCAGGATTCCTGCTTGTCAAAGTGTTTCTGTTCGATACTGGTTATTTCAGTTTCTGTTTTGCTACTGATCTCCTGTATAGGTGAATATTAACTTACCCTTGCAAAATCATCTGGCGCCAGTGCATGAGACTTCTTTCCAGCTACAAACCAAAATATTGACTGAGCAGTAACATTTTCTATCCATTATTATTTAAACCATCTGGATATGCGTGAACATTTCTCTTGTCTCTTTTTTTATAACTTAGAAAGAATGAAACAACAACAACAAAAACCTGATTGTTCCCAGTCTCTTGACCACAGCCTTTTCCATGGCAAAAGGAGCTGTTAGTGCCATTTTTCTGTTTTCATGACTCAAGATGTGCCGATTGCAATCTTTTCTTTTTCTTCTCTTTTCTTTTTCTTCTTCCTTGTTTGAGGGGGCAGAAAAACCATTTCTACCTGCTGCCTTTCCCATTTAACCAATAAGGACTGTGGTTCAAGTCATGCTTCTGCTTCTCCTTGTCTGGCAATATGACCTTACAAAGCGTCAGTAAATGTTTCCTTAAGAGCTTTTATTCATACTTCTGTTAAACATAAGTTTCTTAAGTATGTTACATGTTTTATTAATAAATATTTAATCTTTTTCCACCAAGCAATTTCACTTAAAAAAAAAAAAATAATAATTAGCTCATGGAAATAGGTTAATTCGTGTGTGCCCGTGTCTGTCTTCTTGCTAGAGCTGCCCACGGCTCACCTCTAACAGGACTTAACCCTGATCACTGCCCTGTGAACAGCTGCCCTTGGCTGGTACGCTGGTTCTTCCCCTGTCCCCAGCACAACCCAGCCTGTCACAGTGGCTCCATACAGCTGAATCCCATTTCTAGTAAAGGACCAGAGATCTTCAGAAAACATATACTTAATCTTCTCTGCCCAAGACTTCAAGCAGCAGTGCATTAAATGGAAGGGTGTGTGTGCCTTCTTAAATAAACACCGCAGAATAAACCCAACCTCTTTCCACCCCATCTCTTGGATGGCTCACAGCTGCCTCCTGGTGTGCCCTGCTTCTTGATTAGCAAAGGTGAAATCAGTGTAACTTTTAGATGGTGCAGGTGTGTGGTAAAAAGCTGTTCTGCCCTGATATTCCAGAAAGGCAGAGCAAGGTCACAGTGGGAACAGTTGTGAGGTGGTAGCACGGTGTTGCCTCTGTCTTACCTGTGACCCCCGTCCCCTGCTATGCTCACAGTTTGCTGCATTAGCACTTTCTCACTGACAGGTCATTTTTCACCTAGCAACATACAAAGCAACGTGCTTGACAAAACGTACATCGAGAAACTGGGCCAGATGCACAATATATCTGGTGGCCCAGTTTGTAACTGATCCTGAAACTGCAAGTTAAGGAGTCTGTATTTGCAGAGCTAAATAGCAGAGTTTAAGTTGATTTTCTTTATTTTTATTCTTTTTAACTTGCCCAATTTCAAATGTGCTATGCTATTTATTGCCTCTTGGTTAGCTAATACTTCCTGATGTTAGTTTGCAACATCACTGCTGCCCTAGTACTGCTTTAGCTCAATGCACTTTTCTTCTCCATCCTCCCCAGAGCAAGAACAGACAGAGAGCAGGCTCCAGGTGCAAGATATCCGGCTGTGCTCTGCAAGCCCAAGAGGCTCAACTAAATCACAGCTGGGTGTGCCACAGCCAGGAAGGTCTTACATGATGTCATCTGGACATGGTCCTGGGCACCCTGCTCTGGGTGGCACTGCTTGAACTCCAGAGGTCCCTGCCAGCCTCTGCCACGCCGTGACTCTGTGCCTCTCCTGGGCAGGCTGACTCCAGCTCCAGCTAACCCAGCGTTGAGCCGGTGCAGCCCCAGCATGGATGGTGAGGATGTCTGCCCAGCACCACAGGCTTTTTTACCTCTGTGCACAAGCTACTCTGGGTAACACTAATGCAAGAGCTGTGTTTTTTTCAGTGGCAAAAATGTGCGTGATGCGTAGCTGTATTAGGTTTGAAGCAGGGCTCTGCAAAGTTTAAAAAAGAAAAGAAAAAAAAAGTAATCTTCCAATTCGGAATACTTCTTGAGATGTTAGCTATTGGTGCTTCTGGTGTGCCATAAAAGTGGTATCGGCTACGAGCCTTCAGCTGCTTTCAATGACTTTTCAGGACCATTTTGCTGTTGCTCAGTTTCAAGGTGGCTATTTGACATACTCAGATAAAAAGCCCAGATTTTCACAAAGGTTCTAGAGTTACAGAAAACTCAGGTCCACACTAGAAATGTCTCTGTCACTCTTGTCAGTAACATATGTTTTTTAAGTTACTCATTAAAGGTGTGACAGACATTTTATGCAGGTTTTCACATTTCTTTGCAGCCAAACATCAGGGAGATGCTTTACTGGTTAAACAGAGGTGAGCTCTGGCTTCATCAGAAATATATTGAGGTATGGCATAATGCAACCTCACTGAAAATAATTCATGGTGAAACAGGTACTAGGGTGGGTAAGTCAGCAGTGCTGGAGGGCGGTGTATGGGGGTGTGTGCAGTTACCTCCTCTCTCACTGGGTCTGCAAGGAAAGAAAACCTCTGAGAGAAATTTTCAGCTTATCTGCTACTGTTAGCAAAAGCCATGGTTAGTTTAACGCGTTTTGTCAGTTATCTAGTACTTGATTAATGTGACATGAAATAAAATGGCATGAGCACATATCATTCTCTGTTATGAGTTCCTAGTGAATGCTAATTAATTTATCATTCCACTTTCCATGCTGTACAGTAATGAGCTGTAGCCATCTGCTGGCATGATATGATCCTTTTTTTTTTTTTTTTTTTTTTTTTTTTTCCTCCATCCTTCTCGCTCCCCAGAAAGGAGAAGGGCAAACAGCCCTTCATGTTTTTCCTGACAGTGTAGCATATCCAGAAGACCTTATGCTTAACCCTGGCACTGGCATCAACAAATGCTAATTTACACAGCAGACTTTCTGCAACTATGTAAGACCAAGGAAAGAGTTTTTAAGCTTGTGCTGCTTGATGATTTAAGCTAGTTACTGTGAGCGTTTTGCCTTGGGGAAGTTCATGTAGTGTTCTAACAGAACAGTATCTGTACTTTTTCTTGAATGAGGAATCCACCGTAAGGGTTTTTTCACTCATTAGAGTGATAAGGTAAATACAATTAATCTTCGCTAGAAATCTGCCCTGTAGGCAGCCACTTCTCTAGCATGAATGTGTAAGTGCATAGAGCTGTGACAGTGGCATAAGGGCTCTGCAAACTGACAAAATAGAAAGAAGGGGAAATAATTCAGAAAAACATTTCCTGTTTGAAAAAGGTTCTGCTGCTTTGAAAATATGTAACCACAATTTTCCAACTTCTCAGATTGTGGGTCCTATTTATATGGAAGAGGCTGGTAGGCCTTGCATGAGCTGATCTATATAACAGCACATACCTGTAATTGGGAGCCAGACTATATAGCTGGTTTGTGTATGTACTTCAAGACACTGATTGAGCCTGAAGGATGAGTGAGGGGAAATGAGATTATTATTATTTTATTTTTTTTTTTGCTTTAAATTGCAATTAAACTTTTAATGACTGAGGAGTAGAGGAGGGTGAGGACATAGTTTGCTTACTTTGTAAAATCTGAAGTTCAAAAATGCTCTTTTTTTCCTTTCTTTTCAATGTTATTTAGGATTTGGACTAAGCAATAACCCAATGGCAATATAAGCATTCATTTGTGATGAAATGATGAAGCAATTTGGGTTTGACTAGAAACTCAGACTGGGCTTCAGAACCTATTGTGAAAACCTTTTGTTGAATTGCAGTTGATTTTTGGTAAATCAAAATTTTCAATAAAAGAATGTTTTGACTAAAATATTGCAGTCCACCTCTAGTTTGGTCCTTTTTCTTTACCTTCATGACCTCTCACTGTTAACAAGCTGGATGCTCAGACATTGACTTTTTCAGGTCAAGAAGAAACCACTGCCCTTAAAATTTGTGTTTAGCCACTTCAGAAATTTGTAATAGAATATGTCCCTTAGTGCAAACTATGCTTGCTCTTCAAAACCAGATTGTATGTATTCAGGAAGTGAGTAATCTTGTCCATGTATTCTTTATTAGAGTTTCTACTAATTTGCCTAGTGCAGGCATCAGGTTTACCAGTTCTTTACTCTGGAGTTCCCAAGGTCTCTCTTAAAAATTAGTGTGTTTTTTGCATCATCAAGCCCTGAGGTACCAAGGCAGTTTTAAATGAACAGTTGTCCACCGGTGTTAAAACCTCACCTGTTTCATCCTTGATTTCTTCAAGAACTTCTCAGGGGATAATGGTGATACGTTAGTGCTCTCATTTTAACAGTTTTTTTCAGTAACCTCTGCAGCCACTTAAACTTTCAGACATTTGCTGCCCCACTATTCTCCACCAAAGAGTTCCAGAACAAGAATCTCCCCAGCTTCTTCAACAGTGAATACATATAAAAGGAATTCATTTTGCTTCTACACAGTACCTTAGCCCAGGCTTGCCCTTCTAAAGATGTCTGATCTTTGTTTAAAAAGTATGATGAGTACTTTGACTCCTTGGAGGAACAGAAGTCACAAATGTCAGGAAGATCAAACAAAAAGGATGGGCAGGAAGAGCTGCAGGTGTGTTTAATGTACTAAACACGCTGAAGACTAACACAGTATGCTATCAAATAAACTTCAGTTCATATGGACTGAAAAGGGTATGAACTCAGAGTAGCACTCTGGCTGCTCTCTGGGTTTGTGCGAATATCAAATTCTTATCTGTCCTGTCAATATGAGGTGGTTAATTGCTCTTCTGGTGGTCATATGCCTGGGTAGTAATCAGAGAGCAGTTGTGCATTCAGAGCCTGCTCTGCACAGTGACATTTTTTTGTGCATATGTGTATGCATGCATGGATCCAAAGACTATAATTTATCTATCTTGAGTGTCTGGATGGTTTTATTGTTTATGACAACACAAACAACATGGCATCTGCAGATCTACAATCATCTGTAATTATTGTTGCAGCATGTGTCTTCTCTTGTAGATTAAAATGCATACAAGAAATCAGTGAAAAACATACATTTTTAAATTTTCTGATTCATTTTCTTCCATCTCCTCTACAGATCTCTCTCCCACACAGTTTCTTCCAGCCCTGCTGCTTTTATCTTGGTAGCATTATCTGTTTTCACTTATCGTTAGTTGTGTGACAGCAACCTGCTGATTTTTCAATGGCTTCCAACAGCATTTATTATCTAGCACTCTTCTTCAATCAGTAGATCTCAGAAGCACAGTGCACTCAGGGGTACTCAGATAATGGGTTACAATCAACGACATTACAGAGATGTGTTCTCCTATCTTTCTGTAGTACTTATTTGTGCATTTGGCAGAGAGTCATAATACCAACATTTGAAGTTGTAATGGGGTTTTCTATCTAAGGGTCCCCAAGTGCTTTGCAAAGCACTGATAGATTCACTCTCCTAGATGTGCTGGGGACTCCAGTGACTCCTGGGAACTCTGGGATTAGCAGTTTCTATTTTACAGCCATGGAAGTAGGATTTTACCTTGTCTTAATAAATCTGTAGTAAGAAAACTGCTTCTTTATCTTCTAAGCTTTTCCCAAGGTTTCCTTGATGGAAGACAGATAGGACACCTGGAGCCGGCAGATTTCTCTGGCGCTGCCTGGAGGCAGAGGTGAATCCCATGTAATGAGAGTGCCAGGGTAACTTCCTGCCTTTTTAGTTGGTCATAGCTAAAGAATAAAGAAACTTCTGCCATATCACAAATAAGTGTGGAAAAAGTGGGATGGCACGTTGACCAGAAGGTAACAAGGGTGTAGTTTAGTTGGACTGTCTGTCCAAGTACGGAAGAAGCACAAAAAGAAGAGAGAAGGCAAGCTGAGGAGATGGAGCAGAAGTCTTTGTGACTCAGGCCTGAGAGAAACTGTTAACAGCAGTGCTGGATACTAAGAATTTGGAAAAGCAATGAAATGTTTTGCTATTGCTTGATTACTAAACAGAATCGTGTCTCTCAGACATAAATAGACAATCTTCTCCCTAATTCTCTTCTCTAAATAACACTATAGGTTGGGTGTGTTCACTACCAGCTGGAGTGGAACAGGGACAAAAGAACAGCACCTACTGCCCCCTGGTAAAAGAGAGCAGGGAACATGTATGCTGCTTCAGTTACGCTAACTTCATGCTTGCTAGGAGTAAGAAAACTGAGTTTGAACACTAGTAGTTAAAGAAATTAATAGTAAAAAATAATGCAAGGGGACTACTCTACATTAGGTATTGGCAGTATTCCAGTACAATTTAGGGAAATTTACCTAAATACCAAGTTTTCCATCAAAGGTTAACAAAACCAAGTTAACATTGTCACGCAAAGAAAAAAATAAAAAGTTTAATTGAAATAATTTGCTGTACCTTTTTAAAAGTTCACAGAGTACTGAGAAACTTTCAGGCTGGAAGTGTACTTGATATGAAAATTTTACTTGGAAAAATTAGGCTTATTTTAACATGCTCATAGAAAGTGATACTATTACCTTAATGATGGCTTGTCTCACTGAATATGGCATATTCTTTGTTTGTAAATGTATTATTTGGGCTGAAGTGAAAAGGAAGGACTCCTTCCTCCATTGCATTGACCATTTTATGCAGGTAACTGCTGAAGGAAAGCTGAGAAGGTAACTTGTTTCATTTGGACGTCTGCTTGTTTCACTTGGTGAATTATTGTTTTTTCTCTGCCAAAACACATTTCTTCATTTAATTCCCCCTCCTGCAGGGCCTTGTGGCTTTTCTCACTCAGTGCCACTGCTTTTGATGATCATTTAGGTACAGTCTCTGGACATCTATAATTCTCACCTTAAGCACTGTTGTCAGTGTTTGTGATTTTTATTAAGAAATCAAAGAAACAGAGCAGGAAAAGTTTTCACAAAGCTATCTAAACAATGCCTCTCTTCTGAGACAGGGTCAGGAACACCTGCATTTCTTAAACATCAAAACAGCTTATCTGTAAAACCCTCTGACACTGATGTTCCTGTATCCTCCTGAGGGTTCACCTTCCTGGATTACTGTGTAATAAGTGGTGTGCTGTGACTTTCCAACTCTCTAGCCTAAATTACCCTTGCTGCAAATTCACTGAATTATTGTTCTATCCTTCAACAACACTCAGTCACTATATTTTTTGACATACTCTGTAACTTTGCAGCCTCCTTAATACCTCCTTTCATTCCAGTTTTTAAAAAGTGAAATCTTTGCCATTTTTAGACCTCATCTTTGAAATTTTTATAGTTATGACTATTTTTCTCTGAATTCTATGCAGTATTTTTATATCTTTCTGAGAATGCTCTGCTCTAACTCCACCTGAAGGCCTCAAGCCCTGTCTAGAGCACAGAAATGCTCTGTCTTGCAATATAGGTCTCAGTCTGGTCAGAACTGTTCATTTATTAACAGGTCCATCTGCCTGCCACTTCTGTCAGGTCTCGGCCTCTGAAAGAAATAAGCCTTGTAGTGGAAAAGTGGCTAAGAAAGAGAACATGTGGGTTGATCCTACAAAAGGGAAGTGTCCTGGATACTAAGGAACAGGAGAAGGCCTGTAGGCCTTAAACTGTCCATGAAAAAAGTCAGGTAGCAACAAAAGTGGATGGGTCTATCTTTGAAAAAGGAGGACTTGATGGCTCAGAAAGGGGAGATGTCTTAGTAACTGGGATTGTCCCATGCGAAATGGAAGAAAAACAGTATCGTCAAGAAGAGGGCAAGTAGACAGCCTAAGGAAATGTCAGAATTTTTACAGAAAGCCAGTCTTGTATAAATTCCTGTGAGGAGTCTTGCTGGGACTGGAAGGTCTGGGTTTCTCTACAACTCACTGAGAAGAATTCCTAAAGAGAGAAACAATTGGACAGATATGAAAAAATATTATTTGAGAGAAATCTCATGGAGTTATGCCTGCAGAAGGGGTTGGAGTGAAAATAGCAGATGGGAAAAGGTGGGAGAAGAGCCAAGCACATTTATCACTACCCCCAATAACTGAAGGAAGGGTCATGCTGGTGACTTTCAGAAGATCGGTGGTTTGCTGTTTTTTTTTTTTTGTTTGTTTGTTTGTTTGTTTTGTTTTGTTTTGTTTTTAACCATCTCTTTTTACTTTCTTTCAGTTTTCAGCCACACATACACACACAAACACAGACACAAACACCATGCTGGGCCACAGCTTTACTGTTCCTCATTTTGTATGTGTACCTTTGAGTTTTGCTTCCTAGCATGGTCCTTTGTACTTTTAATTTTATCATCTTCAGACTTTTCTCTAATTTTTCAAATACCAAGACAGTCTGCACTAGTAATTTCTTCCTTTACATGAGACTAGTGATCTTTTCAGAGAAAGAGATGAAAAGATATCTCACAGCTTGCTCCTGACAAATATGATATTGTTGAGGAAGGACCTGCTTCCAGAGGTGGAAACTCTGCAATGCCATCAGTCAAAATGGTGGAGCATAACCTTTCTGATAAGAACCTAGTAACTTTTATCCACTCTTATCTTTGGACAGATGCAGTTTTGACACTCATTTTTCTGCTTAATTTCTTGTCAGACACATATACTAGCTGAACTACAACCATTTTCTGAAGATGTTAGCTAGCCCATAGACATTAATGGGTGATTTTTCTATTACCTTAATTGGCCAGAACCCTAACTGACTGCAGCCAAGAGCAGCTGAAAGCATGTTTCCATGCCAGCAGGAAAGAATAATTACTCCCAGCAAATATTATATCCCGGCAGTTGCAACTGACATTCTCTGAACCCTGTAGCTCAAGTCTATTTTATCCTATATTGATTCAGTTAACAGTTGTTTTATCTTGCAGTAACTGAGGTGGATATAAAGCTTTGCTGTCCATGGTGTTAAATTACATAAATGATACAAATGAGCTGAAAATACGTTTTTATATTATAAATATTATAGCAATAAAAACAAATCAGCAAGGAATTAATGGATCTGTACATGTTTTTCCTGTTTTCCATTAGCACATACTTCCTTCACACCACAGCACTTGCCATCCAATTCACATGGCAAGACATAACGTTAAAACCTGGGCAGCTTTTAAATAATTTCTCAGTATGCTTTCTTTCTCACTTCTTTGCTATTCACCTTTTTGTTTTGTTTGTTTCACTTTCCTGTTACTGTTTTGTCATCCTCTCTGTTTTCATGTAAATAGTCTCATTATCATCCATTGCCAGTCTGGCAAGGGAGAAGGAAGGAGAGCACCAAAATTTGGAGGAGTGGCTCTCCTGACAGTGAGGTAGATGTTTTTATGCTACCCCCAGCAGAGTCTGGAGAAGTCCCAGAGCTTTCTTACTTGCTACTAGGGGGCAGACTGCTCTGAAGGAGCTGATGATTACCCCTATGCCTGTTCCTGGTGCAGGGGCTGGCTCCTAGCAGGGGCTTTCTCACTGATGGATACAGGAGCCAACTGTGCATGTGCCATGTGTTGTAAACATGGGTGAGTGAACTGGAAGCATCTGATACAGGTCGTTTTGCACTAAAAGTCAGTTGTAATTCCGCTCAATCTCTTTCTGAGGTAAAATATAAAGCTAACAGTGTGTTTGTGTGCTTTGGAGGGCAACAGCATGTGTTTTCAAGATAAAAGTCTACAGGGTAAAGCTTGAATAGGTCGAGCTTTCCTATGCAAGGCTGAAAGGTAGATACTTTCCAGAGCAAGCATATATCCTTGCCAAATAGCACACTGCTGCTTAGAGTAGTTTTCGTATAACTAGGTTTCTCCTTTCCCAATGGGCTGTGCTACTATTATGTCTTCCTGCATAATATTTACCCTATGTCTGTAATCACATCTGTTAAAAGGGACGTTACCCAGCCAACAGTACTTTTGATGGCATATGGTGCTCTTTAATTAAATGTAAGTATTCACAAAAGCGTTGAGTGTGCTCTAGTTTTTAGGCCTCCAGCTATCCCCCATGGCTCCCTTTATTCATTTAAATGCATCATCAGAAAGTCAGAAGGCTTTTTCCCTAATACGCTAGGCATAAAAAATGGAACCTGAAAGCGTAATAATAGAACTACATGGTGTAGCTTGCAAAGTTCAGTGTATTTAAATCTTGGAGTGGAAACCTGCCTTCCCTTGTAAATAAAGAAATCAATTATGTGCTTCCATATAGAGAGAAGGTTGCCTTCTACTAAAAAACAAGTATGAGACAGTTGCGAGATGAAACATGACCATGATACAATACAACATCTGGTAGATTTGTGAGCAGTAGAATACTGCACTCAATTTTTATTGCTTAATTTTCTTTATTGGGCTGTTCTATGTGCATGGAGTGATGCCCTTCTCAAGTCTTATTTTAATCTCTTTTTTTGAAATACCTGCTGTGGAAAATGGAGTCTTTTGGTTTTGCTATCTACTATTGCAAAGAAAAATACTGAAAAATATCAAAGCTTTGTCTTTTCAAGACTTCATTGATGGGTGACACTGGTTTTTTATACCAACACAGAAAACAATATTAGTTGAAAACATTTTGCTGTATTGCATTAATCTACTGCTCATCATGGAGTACATAGGTAATGTTCTGGAAGCTTTAAATAGAGCTAATTATAAAAGCCTGCCTCAGAGGCTGAATAACCCAAGTACACAACATGACAACCAACAGTTAGGTGTACACAAAGAAATAAAAGATCACATTAGTCAATAAAAATAAGCAAGAGACTTAGCATGGTAACCATGACTTTTGGTAGTCATCACAGCAAGGAAAGCTTTAAGAAATAGTCTGAATGAAGTTACTGAGGCAATTTATAGTGTGCTACCTTTTGGGTTACCTTTCATACTTAAAAACACCTTAAACTGAAAACTTCATGGGTATGTGATGCAGGTTGGCACCATGAGACTATCAGTCTCTTGGTGTTGATTAGGAAAAAAACTTTGGCAAGATGTGAAAGAATATGGGGTACCCTGAAGGAGAAAAGAAATAGCCACAGCTGGATGCTCTATAGGAAGAAGCAGCAAGATGAGATACCAAAATGATGGTCTAGAAAAGCACTGCTTGCAGATGCAGTCTGGATAGACAAGAGCAGACAGGAGAGAGGACACGGCTGTGCTTGTCAGAGGCAGGGGGGAGGATGTTAGGGAAGCAGATGCACAGAGATGAAAGCCTCTCATTTCAGTCCTGCACACACTCCCAGCTGCCTTGTTAGGTTTTCATGGTTTAAAATACAGGCTTCAGCTGTCTCAGTAATCTTTTACAGATTAAGTCACTGTCACTGGAGAGACCATTAAGGACAAGATGAGCTCACAATGTTAGATTTACACTTTGCTGTTAAAGCATAAACAAGTTGAGATTTTATGGTAGGATATTTTAGACTTTACACTTGATCCTAAGGGATTCACAAACAGAAATATCTCTTGAAAAATGTAAATTATGGGCCATATTTAAATTGTTCTGCAAAGAAAACTGTGAAAACTACACTAGCTTTCTGTATTACAGACCTAGCTTTCTCTAGAAGGAAAAAAAGTTTGGTGGATGAAGTCCAATAACAATATGGGGTCTGGGCCTTCCTGGGAATGAGAGGGGTCAAATCCTCATTGCACTTCTCCCATGAAAATTCACCAACTGCCCTGTGGCAGGAAGGAACAGGGCACTCTTTCTCTGCCTGTTCACTCTAGTTCTCCGGTCTGAGGATACAAAATGTCTCTTTAAATGTTTTGGAAAGTTAAGCCAGGGACCGAGAGTAAATTTTATGTTAGATATTCATATTTATTAAACTTCTATTTAACTACTTGTTTTCTTGTTTTTGTTTGGATAAACTCACAACATTGTCAGCTGCCACATGATGTGCTTATTGCTTTCAACCACCAGCAGCTCTTTCCATTGCAGTGCAGAGAAAATGGCAGTAAATTAAGTAAATTACAAATCTCTGACAATGTGCTTATTTATTTATTTATTTATCTATCTATCTATCTATCTATTTATTTATTTATTTTTATTTGTCCCAGTGGTATCAACCTACTTCACTACCAGTGAGTGGAAAATGCACCACAGTTGATATAGGAATTCAAATTGATGTATGTCATTGGCAACAGGATCTGGAAAAATTATTTATTTATTTATTTATTTATTTATTTATTTATTAAGGTCTTGGCTTTAAAACAAACTGAGCTCAAGATCTGCATTGACTTATTTTTTTCCAGCTATTCATTGTTGAATGGATACATATCCCGTCTAAGGTTTTTAACTTGGATACAGTTTAAAATGGGCATTAGGAGCTGAAATTCATGACTTTACTTCATGGTATCCCTACACCAAAGTATTGAATAAGTGTATTGGAACAGCGGCTATTCCCGGTACTGTCACACCAGTTGCAAAGGACTCAGTATCAGTCTCTCCTCTAATGAGTGTCATAACATCCACCAAATCAAGAGGCGGTCAGGAAACTTGCTGCCCAGCTCCATTTTGTCTGAACTGCTAGCTACTTTACATTAGCTTCCAAAGCTCTTAAAATGCTTAGAACAAGAAAGTTTTGGTAAACCTTGATATATTTCAGAGTAAAAGAAGTTCAGCACAGACTTCTTCTATCCAGTGCTTTCTGAGGTCAGGTGTTCAGGGCAATCTTTGGACTATCCTAATTTTTTGGCAACAACAGCTTTGGCTGGGGCATGAGCTTGCAGATATGAAATGATAATGTGAATGAAAAGACATTATACGATCTACTAACACTATCCACAGCCTATTAGATGTTTTCCTTTGCAAAATACCAATGCTTAAAATTGTTAACAATCTCTTTCAACTAAAGCTTTCTAATTGAATGCCTCTTTCTCAAATCTCTACAGACGGGCTTTATTAAGTATTGTTTGTTATTTAAAAGCATTTTGTAAACAAAGTTGGGAAGGAAATGAAGGAAATTCTCAAGGAAATTTGTTTGCAATATATAACACTACTAATTATGATTTTAATGTTACAACATTGTCTTCGGGTCCAACAGAGATAGGGAATACTCTGTATTAAGCAGATAACTGCTGTCCACATTCTGGGTGCATTAAGAGCAGGCAGCATAGATCAACATTTGAAGGAACAGGACATATTGCTATCTCCATTTTACATGCAGTGCACTGATGGAGGGAGGCTAAATGACTGGCCAAAGGTCAGACGGATGGACTTTGTTACAGTCAGAAATAGAAACACGATGGCTGGAGCCCTTAGTCCCAAGACTAGCCCTCTCTTACATCTCTGATTGCAGCTAAGATGCTTATTTATAACATGAAAACCTCATAAAGTTTGTTTCAGATAAGTATTCATTCTTCTGTGCACTTATCTCAGCCTAACTCAAACTCACTGACTCCTCTGAGCCTCCAAAATGGATGTCTTATAGGAACATTTTTAAAAATGTTTCTCTATTTTAAATTCCAGCTGGAAGCAAGCACTATGAAGGATGAAAATTAAAGATAACATGGAGTGAATAAATTAACTTGCAAATCCCAGAATGATTCGATCTGGCTGGTTTTGGTGAAAGTCACTCTGGTTCCTCTTTTTCTCTCCCCCTTCCACTGGGAAAAAAATAAAAGTAAAAAAATAAATTACTTTCACGTGCAATAGAGTTAAAGCAATCAGAAAGGAGATGTTTTGCATGGTCTGTGTGTCTAAAAAACTGCTGGCTCCATTCTCCTTAATCTCTGAAGCAACCGAAGTACGTGTCTGTGACTGTGTTTTAAAATATTTTAAATGGTAAGTTTATAATAATAGATATAGTAAATCATGTGTAATGCTTAATAAGTAGTGAGTTTGGGTTTGGCAGTAGAAAAGACACAACACATTCATTAATGTACTGCGGCTTAGTTCAGCCTGATTTGGCTCTGGCTTCTGGGAAGATTTATTTTATATTGGATGTGCTTAGAAGTTCAGTGCAGGTATTTGTGATCTGTCTCCATGATTAAGTAGCAACAGGCTAGTGCTACTATTCAGTGCTAACATCACTGAGAACTTCCCATTACACAGGCCCCACTTTCACTTGCTTAAACTTTGCAAACCTGAAATGGTTTGGGCTGAAAACTTTCTATGATGGACATCACTCTCAAATGGAATAAGATGTGTGTAGAATAAAAATCCTGGGGAGGCATGGAGAAAATGTCATGAGGAATGGGCAGGCAGCAAGAGCTGGACTTCTGAAGAATGAGTGGAAGAACTTCTGCCCACCTGAGCTTTCTTCTCCCACAGCTGGAATGAACATGAGATTTCAGACATTATTACAGCTATTTGGGCCATGACTTGGCTCAGTATCGCTCTGAAAGGCTAAATGTCTATTCTCATTAGACTCTACATTAGTTCAAGTAGCAGAAAGAGTTCTGTGTGTGGTAACCTGCCCATGTGATGTCCATTTGGAAGTGAGAGTGCAGCTCTACGATTCTTTTTTATAATCGAGGATAACATTTAGCTGCCCCATATGAACATACAGCCTATACTTAGAATATAAAAGTAACAAAATTCAGTGTGCAAGAATGAAGATGCCCATGGAATTTTAATTAATCCCCATGTGTCCATTATAATAATCTTTATTATAATTCCAAATCTTCCTGAGCCTGGTAAAAAGAGTGCAAAGGTGCTTCTTGATCTTAGAATTTCTCTGGGGGCAAATATGTTGTGCTTGAAAACATCAGAACAAAAGCAATACCCAGGCATTAGTTTTTAAATGTAGGTTCATATGCCAAGCCTGTGCACAAACAGTTTAATCGTGTCAATGCAATATTGCGCCATAGCCAAGAGAAAGGACAATTACGTACATTTCTTAAGGTTGTGAGAAAAAGAAAATAGATAAAATGTTTACTTACTGGTAAATTAGACCACAGAGCAGACCAAACTAATTTCTGAACCAAATGGACTTTATCTAAGGGAAAAATAGCCAGACTTCTAAGGTGCTTTGAAGTCTTCTGGCGTCTTTCTATTGCTAAGAACCAGTTCAGGCATTCTTTCCACTTAAACAATAATAGTTTTACTCTGTCCAAACATGTTACAAATTGATTCTCTTTTTCTGCATATGTTATTTAAAAGAACCCTAATAGTTTAATTGGTGAAACTGTCAGGCTTTCAAGCAGTATTTTTACTGATTAAAAACTTGCTGCACTTGCTTGCATCTCTCTCTCTTTTTCTTTTTTTTTTTTTTTTTTTTTTTTTAATATGCAGAATATTTTACTTTCAAACCAAGTTTTAGGGAATTGTATTCACAAGGAATCTTGCCAGTGCTTTCCTACTAGAGCTGCAAATAATCTAGTATTTAGTCCATGCTAAGAATTTCATCTGCATTTCTTTTAATTTAGAGCTAGTTGTCTCCTTCTGTTTCCTCTCTGCATTCCATCCAAAAAACTTGTTTGTTATACTGCTTTCACAGTGAGATTTAAAAATGCTATCTCTTGCAGTAAAATAGACTTTCTATTCCCCTGGAAATTCAATACAGATAAAATAATTTCAGCTGTTTGTCTCTTGATTAAGTTCATGGGAATCCAAAATAGCCCCATTTACTTAGGCAGAGTAAATCTGAATTACTCAAGAGCTATTCTGAGTAGATCATAAATCCATAATTTCAGCAGATCCAGCTTCTCTTTTCAGTTTTGACAACCTCCTATTTCTATGCATGTGTGTGAGCATAAGACAGTTTCTGGGTATTGACATCTAGTGTGGTGTGACAAATATATATTAGTTTGATCCCAGCTATAGCTGCATTGCAACAATCTCTGATTTCCTTGTGCTTATAAACTAGACTGAAAAATTAAGGAAAGGTGCCATTATACTTATCTAAGTTTAGAAATTATTTACTAAATGGCAAGAAATATTTATCATAATCATTACCTACTGTAAGGAAAAGCTGTTTCTGGGGGATCTTTGATGTTTCCTTGCGGTTAGATCATGATTGCTCATTTCTAAATGGTGACAAACATTTGTCCACAACATAGATTTATGAATGCAGAGCTAGAGATCAGCATCAGAAATGTTACGGAAAGGTAGGGAGCAATTTATAGATGCTCTGTAGAAAGTATTCTTTATGTCACAATAGAGCAGGGTGAAAGATTTTTTGGTAGGACTAAAATGTGAGCCACGTCTGGCTTTGTGTGTTAACTCCCCCATTCTTGGCCGTGGCCTCCAAGCTGTAGTTACTGCAACTTAAGAAGAATGAGCGACAGCCCCAGTGAAATTTAATTATGCTTTCTTCTTCAGAAGTCACAGCAGCTAGAAACTTTCAAATGTTTCTAGAGCTTTGACATGAATCAGTTTGGATAACTACAAGAGATATTGGGGCTTCAAAGGATACACCTTGACATCACAGACACAAAAAGGAATGCACATATTAAAGGAAGATCTTACTTAAGTCTATCTGGAAAATATTTCTTTGTGCTACACAGGTTGGTACACAAGCCAACAAGTCCTTTAAGTAAACCTCAGCTTCTGTTTTCTGGCATGTATGCCAGAGACCACGACAAAGGATCTCAAAGCATTTGTTTGGGAACCGGAGGCATGCTGGACAGTACCATACAGAAGTGAAGGACTGATATTTATTTGATGATCAATAATCAGTCATATTAAAATGAAAAAATAAAAATAAAAATAATAATCAAAAAAATCCCAGCCCAGAATCTTTCCTCAGCTCCTCAGTCCATTCGTCACCAATTGCCTATTTGAGTACTGATACTTTTCACCATGGCTGACATGGTGTCCAAAAATAAAACTTGTTTACAAAGCAAGAGAGTTAAGGTTGTCTCCTTCCAGATTTTGACCAGATGAGGTCTGAACTCCTGCTCAGGTTCTCCCCAGCTTGTACACAGGGAGTAGGAGCAAAGTGGAGAAAAAGAACTATTTAGAGAAATTGGGTCTTTGCTTGGCCCCTTGAAATGTTTTCAGTCTTTAAGTATGGACAAACTATGGCTGTATGACTCTTTTATCCAATAATTTTCCCCAGAGGAGATTATATCCCAGCTATAATCCTGAGCGCTACCCTAGATCAGATCCTCTTGCAAGCACTTTCTCTCCTTGGCTTGTAGAGAAGCACTGACTGCTGTTGTCCAAGATGGTCTGACAGTTGGAGGAAGGGAAGATTACTTCACCCCAAGAAAGTCTCTGTTTCAGCTCAGTGTGAGCTGACAAGCAGATCCTGCTGCAGGATGCAGCAACCAGACACCATTATTTGCTGAACCTGTTTTTTGCTCTCCCCATGCAAGCTTTCCTACCTTGTCTCAAAACACCCTCATGCCTCCTGTTAAACAGAAATGTCATAGCAAGCTCTGGAAAGTAATGCCAAGGCAGGCCATTTTTTCCAGAGGGCAAGATGAAGGTCAAAATCCTATTATGAGAGATGTGCAGATGAGTTGGTATGTTCAACAGCATCATTTGCAGGGAAAGGCTACCACCCAATATTAGCCATACATTTGCCATTCCTTGTCACTTCATCATTTTTTCTCCTTTGATTGACAAGACCTCCTTTCATTGCCTCTGAAATACTTCACATACAGATTTCTGGGATGAGCTGTTACAGGCATGGAGTGTTAAATGTTCTTACTCTGTAGCGGAGGCCCCTTGGTTACTGTAATAATGGTACTTTTAAATTAATAAAAAAGTCATGCCACTGACACCGTATAAATATTACTAATAGATGACTGTTTAAAGGGAAATACAAACCTGTTTAGCAATAATGTAATTGCTGCAGAACCTTTCTCACCTGTCACTTTTCCATTTTTTAAATGTGAAGAAAAAAATGGCATTTTCAGTGCTTTATTAATATTCTTTGCCTCAGACTGGTGTTAGCCATTATGCCTAGCATATCTCATTCTTCTGGTACATCTCCTGAAGAGTAAGCAGGGTTATTCACACATAATTAAGTGGTCAAGGACTAAAGTTTCTCTTAAAAGAGATTCATTTAGCTTAATAAGTTGCTATTAGATAGATTCTTCCTGAATCAGTGAATAATACCTTTGATTTTTTCATGACTGCAGTGAAAGTTGAAACTCATCAGCTCTAGATAAATCATAAGTCTGCAGAGATCTGTTCTACTAAAAAGTCTGCAATTGGGAAAAAAGCCTGCTTCTACAAGGATCTCTAACCACATCTATGTTTTTCCCTAACCAAGAGAGAAACTCCTTCCTCCATTCCCTGATCCGAGAGATGTCAGTTGAACTATTTGGAAAGTTAGTCTTTGAAATCACATGCATTGAAATCACATGGAAAAACTGTATGAGAAAGCCCTTAAAGCTATATTTATTGCTACTGAGTAGTTTATTATGTCCATATCTGCAGGAGTAATTTCTTATTAAATGTTGATCCAATTTCTATTTTTTTTTATTATTATTATTTATTTTTTGGATTTACATCAGTATTAGAAATGCAGACTGACAAGAAGGCAAAATAATTATGTGAAAGGCAATTCCAATTTAATGAGCCATTGAAATGCTATCATGGAATAAGTTTCCTTAACAAGTAATAAGCTGGGAATGCAGCACAGAATTTCATATTTAGACCACAGTAATGAAACACATTCATGTTATCCTTTGAATGTGTTTCAGATAGCTATCAAAACTCAGAGTGCTGCTGATTTTTCTTAGTTGGCTAGCTGTACTGAGAAATACAGGGCTGAAGCAAGGAGGTTCCCAAAACCTTTTCGTGTTTCTAGACTGATGCAATGCGTAGACCTCTCCCATTTCTCAGTGATGATTTTGGCTACACTACTCCTACAGTCCCACACAGGGTGGACATGGGTTTTCCTGGCATTCAGATGGTTCCAAACACCAAGGGATGGGACAACAGATATTGTCCAACACCATGCCATACAGATGACTACATCCCCTGTTGCTTCAGAGGCAGCTGGCCTCCTGGAAATTCCCTAATATCCCCTTCCTTGAATCTCATGTAGAGGAAAACCTGCTCTTAATTTACCCATTCATTTCACTTTGGTTCACAAAGCAGCTCTCAGCTTTTGAGATACATTTCTCCTCAGCAGAAATTTAAGCTCTGTGCATGAGTCTAGGAGGTCTGGGCATATTTACTGCCACAAAAGACAGGATGTCTCATCTATGCAATCTCTCTGATCTCTTTATGAGCCAGAGACACTTCATGGCAGGGTGTGCATGTGGGCAATATGTGAGCAATAACTCTGTTCTCTTTCAGAAGCTTTTGCTTGTAAAGTATCAGACCTCAAGAGGAGTCTGGATGACCTTACAAATCCATTAGGATGCTGTCTTAGTGAAAAGATGAGTCTTACAATGTGCTCTGAAAGTTGAAGAAGGGGGATTTATTATGCTGCTGCCACTATCGAGTGCCAAAAATAGCAGTGGACACTTGAACTGGTAAAAATAGCTGTCTAACTTTTTCCACAGATAATGTAGGGCCCTGTCTTTGAAAACCTGCTATTTCCACTGTGTACATTTCTGATGTGTCTCTGTTCAACTTGCCAAGTTTTGCCATGTGTAAGATTGCATGTAATATATCTACAAAGCATGCTGTTGGGTATGGGGACTTCAGGGGTTTACGGGGTTTGTCAATATTAAGAACTGCAGGAAATGATAAAAAGGATAAAATACAGTTATGGTTTCCATGCAATGATCACATTGTAAATTTTCCTTTAGTACTTCTGGGCAAACAAGTCATAACGTCTAGGGTGATTTAGAAAGCTTTAGGGATTACTCTTAGATTTTAAATAAATTTTCAGAGTAGCGTTATCACATTGACATCTTAATGCTGAGATGGATCAGGCAATTTACCATGACTTTGTGATCAAATATGGTCCCAAAGCAATGTAAAACCTGTTCTTGTATTGGAGGATGGTGGTACCTATACCTGGAGGATGGTATTTCCACAGGGGACCTTTCTGGCTGGGTGTTATATCACAGACATGATTCTGAACTGGGCACATATCTGCAGTCTTGTGTGTTGAGTCAACAAGTACTGAATGAGCACTTCAAATGTGCACTCCCCAGTGATGGTCCCCAAGCTGGGGACACTCAGGAGAGCAGGAGTGGAGAAGCTCCTGTTACCATTGAGCAGTCTAGGAGGGCTGGCCCCTTCAGGCCAGTGCAGAACCCTTGCTATCACTGTTCGTCTTAGTGGCACAGCATCAGGGATAGTCATGGTACAGTTCTGTGTTTCAAACTGCTTTTCTTATTTCCAGCATAGCTACCTGACAAGTCTAAGATGTCAACCTTCTAAACAAGTTTAAAAAATAAATTAATAAATTAGCATAAATCTCAGGACTAAAAAAAGCTGCTCTTGGATTAAATACACACAGCTGTTTAGTCTGTTTGTAATCCAGTTTTCCCTCTGGTATTCGGCAATCAGAGTATAAAAAGGCATCTTTGAAATTAAATTATTTCTAGGACTTTTATATGCAAGAACATCTGCATGCTTAGGAGAGAAAGAAGGAAAATGAACCTTGTTTAGACATTGCAGTGCTTATTAAAAGATAAATGCTTTCCAGGAATGTATTTCTGGTTAATATAATCTTGAAAAATCTTCAGAAGACAATAGATGTAGAGAATGAACACAGCATATGTGGCAAAACATTTCTTTTCAATCCACCCTTGCTTGAAGCAAGAGTAATATTTTAAGTTACCAATTCCAAGTAGTTTTCTTGGAAGTTAGAGTTCAATTTACATTTATGACTGCCTGAAGCTATTCTGAGGAATCCAAACAAAAGAATAGCCAGTCTTCAAGGCTGTCTTAGAAACTACACAGAATATTTTAAGCATACCTGTGGCTTGCACTTGTGTCATTTGTTATTATCAGACTTATATTGCCTCTGGTTTTGAAATCTCAGGAGAACATTTTCCCTGTAAAGTAGTGCCCTAACATGTAGAAGTGTTTTCTGAAATGTGTTTTGTTATCATTTCTGAAATGCTCTTGATCTTTTTTATTATTATTATTTGCTTTTAAAATACACACGCACAGAAAAAAAAAAAAAAAATACTACAGAAAACAATCGTTCTTTGCCCTTAGAGCAACTCTTTAAGAAAGAAAGAAACCAGCCAGCTAGGAAATTTTTTCATGACTGCAGAGTTGAAGTAAGTGGCTATTCAGAAATTGTAAGTTTTGGAGGCCTTTAAGACATACAGGCCTTTTTTATTTATTTATTTTTTGAAACACTATGAAATCACAGCAGACCCCCCACCCCTAAAATAGAGTCAGTTCCCAGGGGCTGGATCTGTGGGGCAGATTAGGAGCTGCACACCGTCACTGCAGCTCCTGTTCAGGGACACGCTGGGCACACGTGGGCCTGGTCCTCCCACAAGGAGTACCCCTCATAGGCCTTGCCATGCAGACCTGGGACCCAAGGACCACCCTGTGAGGTGCCCCCTAGCTGCCCAGAGCAAACACCCCGGGAGACAGGAGGCTGAGAGGACTACAAGCTTTGCCTTTCTGAAGTGCTTAGGTATTATGAAGCCAGCATTCAATGTATGTTGATGGTATAATTCACTGAAATGGCTTCAGTTTTTAGCAGACCTGGGAGGGCCTGGCCAGCACTTTGCACGGGAACTGCCCTGGGTCTTTCTGTACTGTAAGCATCCCTAAAAGACCAATAAAGTTTAAAAAGCCAGGTGCTTTTAAAAAAACAAGCTATGGCTGTTAACATTTTATTTAGAGAAGACTCTGCTGCTGGGGAAGAGGTAACAGAAATAAAAGGTTTGTAAACTATTCTCTCCTTACCCTCTGCAAGTCTGATCCCTTCTTTGATTTCAGCCACCTATATGGGTGTCTGAGTTGTAGTAAACTATACAGTTTTCTGTGGTCCCTAGGAAGGTGATTCCTGTGACCTCTTAGGTGACCTTTTACCCCAGCCGTCTTCAGGAACCTCTCTGCTGAACCCTCCTCTTCAGCTGCCTTGCTGCTCCCATCCCTGTGGTGCTCTCAGGTCTTTCCCCGTGCAGCTCAGTTGCCTCTAGCAGGAGGATCACCCCCCTTCCCTCCACAGATTTCACATGACGCTGTTCCTCTTCCTACAGAAAGAGCCAGGAACACACAACCAAAATACACACCATCTCCCCAAGCACTACAGCTACCAGTGCTTCACCTGGGTTTGGTCAGAGCTGGCAGTCAGCAGTGGGGACAGCGTACAGGCTATCCATCCCCTCGCTGTGTGAAGCTGCTTGCACCACTGTGCTAACTGCACTGTGTTCACTCTGCAAACCTAACTATTGTATTGGAGTCCTCCACAGAGGGTGAAAATGATACGCAGACATCTAGAAAAGGGACTGGAAGAAATTAGATAAGTTTACTTGTATGGGATGGAAAGGATGACCAGGTTAACCTAGAAGAAAGCCCTATGTCTTCCTATTTCACTGCAACATCAGGAGCTTTTTTTTTTTTTGAGGTCTGATACTGGAGACCTCTCTGAGGTTTCCTCTGAACTCTGGGTAAACAGAAAGCAGAAAGATATTTCTGGTTCCACAGGCAGAGGGGATCAGGCAGTCAGAGTCCTGGTCTTATCTGAAGCGTTGCGAACAAGGTGTCCTGGGAGAACTATTAGAACAGGCCCTCGTGTATTCCCATTTCCAGATGGGAATAAAAAGATAGATTGCTTCTGGTGGCTGATCTTCCCTTAGACACCAGGGATTTCAGTGTATGTTTGAATTACTTGGAAATAAACATTAACTAAGAGGAATTATAGGGGGTGAAATTTGGACTCTATTTCTTTAAGGTCCAAAAGCTTATTAGCTACTTGTCTTGTTTCATTTTTTTTTCCAGTCCAGATAAATGTTACTTCCATCAATCAAAAAACACACTGAAAGCTCTGTTATCTCAAGAGATACTAATTTGCATTTTGTGAGGTATGATACAGCTCTCCATGCATTACCTTGGGTACAGAAATGCAGTTAGGAAGTTTTTGTCTTCAATCATATATTCACAGTTTCCCAGGTTAAGCTGATTCAGCTGTCCATGAGTCTGAACTGTAAAGTGGATTGCTGTGATCATCTGAGGTTAAAAAAAAAAATCAAAACTGAGTTTATTTTGGTTTTCTGTATGATGGAGAGGAAACAATTAGTGTTTAATTTTGGGCAGCAAAGAGTAGAGAGGATGCGGGATGTTTTGCTGCCAAAAAAAAAAAAAAAGAAAAAAGAAAAAAAAAAAAGTTTGAAAAATGCCAAAAAGCCCCCCCAAAATATGTTCCCTTGACCTTTAAAGCAACACACCAGGATGAAAGGGAATAGAAGTGTGCAACACAGCATGGTGTCACACTTTTTAGGCCTGTCTAGGCTCGATATCTTGTCCTTGAGGGGGGACCAAGCTCAGAAGTCCTGAAAAGATGATAATCACAGTGCCTATCTATTTATACCCCTCCATGGTATTCCTAGGTGACTGGTCTAGGGCTGGGTATGCTTCCCAAGTTAACCCATCACAGGCTTTTGAAAGGTCAAGATAGCATTTGGAAAGGCATTTGTGAAAGGAACAAATGTTTCCCACCAGCTGTTTCAGTTTTAAACTGCTGAAATAGAAGAAAATGAATATTTCTGGACAGCTAATTATCAGTGTAGAAATTCTGATAGATTACGTCGGCACACTCAACTAATTTCCAGCTTAACATGATTCTGAAAGCCATCACATACTTTCTTTTGAATGACACCAGCCCCTCTGAAACTGAAATCTGTGAAAGTGTCTCGCTTCCACTCTCACCTCTCTCCCCACCAGCCTCCCCAAGCCACCAACAAGGATTGAAAGTGATCCTATTGTCATGCTGCCAAAGTAAATTAACATGATTCACAATTTTCCATAATAACTATTTGAAATTAAAGCAGTTGGTAATTAAAGTAATCCTTGCTCCCTGGTGACACATTCAGCATGACAAAACAGAAGTAATGTGACAGCAGCAGAACCTGTCTGCTTTATTTACTCGTTGCTTCAGTGCCTTGTTCTGCTGAGTAGCTGATCTTTCATCGAATTACAGAAGAGCAACTGAGTTAAATTAGAGTGGCTATTTGTGGTGAAAATGTTAACGTGAAAGTATCTACTCTGATAGCCCATAAAATAAAATCAATATACTTCAAGATTCATCATGCCTCTCCTGGCTCTTTGGTTGATCTTGCTGTGGTTTTTAGGGACGCTAAGGAGCACTGAAAATCAGCCACTGGACTGAGTCTGCTTGTACGTTGATGTGATGATTACACTGGAAAAATAAAAAGATCTCAGCATTGCATAAGGTCTGTTGGGGGGCACAAAAACACTTCACTGAAACCACACACCTGCATTCATCAAAGCTGGCAAGCTTTGGAGAGTTACAGCTGAGAAACCAAACATTTTGCATGGCACAGAGCAGGTCACCTTGAAACTCCCTCCATTTGGTGTTACATCAGCAGCTTTGGAAAAGGTATGTTTAAACAGAGAAGCCACTTAAAATTGGAACAAGATGTTAGTTTCAATGCTCTGAGCCATGCTCAGTAGGTACCAGCAGACTTGTGCCTTCTTTAGGATATTCTCCAGGAGAACTGATGTGCCACTGCTCTTGGAGTGGGGAAATCTTCCTTCCTCCTGCTGAACCAGCTCTGCTTGGATGTACTAGATGTTAGACTTTGTCTGTTTTTTGTTTGTTTGTTTGTTTGTTTTTGTTTTGTTTTTGTTTTTGTTTTTGTTTTGTTTGTCTGTTTTTCTCCAGGCCCTGCAAAATCAGTGTTGTAGAACAAACAGAAGTTGTGCCTCTTGCCTCACAGGGACTGGTTTGACAGAAAGATTGCTTACCTATTTGAAGAAAAGTATTAATTTGAATAATAGCCTGAATGCACAGTGAATTAATGGAGGGCAATAGTAGGCACTTTTTGTCTTTTTGAGTTGTAATGTTATTGTCTTTTTACTTTCATTCCCTAAAAAAAGAGTGATGGCATCTGGATCCTTTATGCTTCTGTGTTGTTCCAGTAGCATAAACGTATGCTACATTTAACAAATGCAACTTGAAATGCTCTTTGTCCTGAAAAAGATACTTTTTGAATCAAGACAAAATAAGAGTTTCAGGTAAAAGATGAAAAAGAAGCCTTACTGATGAGTGAAATCTTAGGCAAAAGGCTCACAAAGTCTTTGGAAGATGGAGATTGAACAAACCTGGGTGGAGAAGTGAGTCCAAGAAAGCATGAAATGAAAGGACAGGGAACCAAGCTGTCATGATGGCAGAGATGGGAATGGGGTTGCTGTGATTCTTTAAAATGAATGCTGAAGAAAAGACTTTTTGCTCAGGAACAAGGCCCTGGGAGCCAAAGGAGCAGTGAAGTGAAGAAGCAGGAAAGGTTGTTCATCTGAACTCTAGTATAGCTTGGAGGGGAGATTAAGCTGAACAAAAATAATCTTTTTTAACTCAACAGTGTTCACAAGATGGTATACCAGATAGGGCAAGAGCCTCGTAACTGCAGCACTTCATCTCACAGTCCACTCTGCCACAGCCCTTTTGTATGGTTGTGTCAAGGCACTTATTCTCTATGTGCTTCTGTCTTCTCCATGTCTCCTGTGAAATGAGGGTAATAAATTCCTGAGGGTGGGAAAGGCATATGTGGATGCATACTTCAAAGCTTATGAAGCACTCAGACACAGTAATGTGCTCTCTGCCACTAAAATTCCTGTACTCATTTCTCCATTTGCTAATTGGAGTTGAGGCATCACTATTTACCCACATAAACTAAATGGAAAATATGGTTTCTCACTTTGGATGTGCAGCTCCGTAAAGACAAGAAGCTTAATTTCAAAGGCTAATCTGTGACCTGCTGATATATCTGGGAAAAGAATAGCCACTATTGTAAAAGATTTTATTCTGTTGCTATAGAAACCTCTACAGCATGGAGTATCTTACATGTGAATAGTATAGAAGGAGAAGTACAGAAAAAAAAACATTTTATTATATTATATATGACATAGAAAGTGTGGTCTTCCTTTTTGTACATGTGGAACACAAGAAATACATTTTCAAGGAATAGTGCAGTTAGATTAAATATTTTGTTACAGAAACATTTGTTCTCAAGTGCTACCTCCTCTGAGTTTGACAAAGGAAAGTTCCAGCTCCACTTTGATTGCAAGAAGTATCCTGTAATTCTCAGGGATTCCTGAGAGACCTTTAAAATACTTAATATTCACTCCGTCTGCTCAGCGTTTCTAAATTATTTAAATGACATGAAGAAAAAATGCAATATAAACCACTTCTATATGTGCAGGTGCCTGGACAGAGGAGCTCAGACAGAAAAAAAAAAAAAAAAAAAAAAAAAAAAAAAAAGAATTTAAAAAATTAGTTTAAATTTTCCGAAGTGTTTTTAAAACCACATAAAATGTACACAATGCATCTTCAAGGTGTGGGTCCATACACAGATGAATGTGGTGTCCATGCTAGGAAAGCAGCTCGAGGAAGAACAATAAGCCAAAAAAGTTCCCTTCTCTCCTTTGCTACCCTAGTTAAAATCCTGTGTGAGGTATGAGGCAGGCTGACATGCCTACTCGTCAGTTCGAGCTCTGCTAGATCCACGCATGAGACCAAATCCAGGATGAAAATACCCCCAGATTGAAATCTCCCCAACTTGTATCCTTCAAGGACACTCAAGGAGACATTCACACTAGATAAGTTGCCCAGGCTCTGAGTCTGCTAGAATTCATGCAGCTGTCCAAGAGGCCAGGCTGCCTATTTTCCTTTACACAGATTTGTGCTCTGCTTTGGATTAGATCAGCCGTGATTTGCAGCTTTCTGCCCTCAGGTGACCTGTGGTGCTACTCAGAGTGGGCAGCACAGACTGCATCCTTCAGGACATCTAAGACGGTGCAGGAGCCAAGCAGTGATTTCTCATGGTCATAAATGACTCAGTCAAAATTACCTCCCCGATATCAGCTGATCTGTGTTATCCAACTGTTTGGGTCACAGCTGGAAAATGTACTTTGCTGTAGCCGTGCTTCTCCTGGCTTGGATGTTGAAAATGGACCAATAGAGTTCTTACAGGGAGCGATGTTTCAGGCACTACCAACACTAAAGTTGTGTGGGACACCTTTTAAGACACAACCCTGCTGAAAATCAGATTATCTGCAGGCTTAACAGTGAGGTCAAACACATGTCCTTGGCTGAATTCCCATCTTTTGCTGAAAGCGGGGCAAATTACTCAACACATGAATTGCAGCCATGAACGTAGCTCTTCCTATTCTGCTCCCAAACACAAGGGCAGTTGTTTGTCATATTTTTTATTTTTTCTAATGTGTAGGAAAGTCTTCCAAACCCCGTGTTTGCATATTTCAAGTCATGGAGATCTTGTGAGCCTCTCTGTGTCCTTGGTTTTCTGCATTTTTTTTTTTTCTTGCTCCAATTAAATTTTATTCTGGCTTTGCCATTTTCAAGATGTTTTCTGTTACTTGCCTGAGTAAACAGTACAGGATTTAACTCTTGCTTTATGTGTTATTATGACACTCAGCAGTCTGTAGTCCATTTCCTTATAAATGCATAAGTAGATTTTGATATAATTAGCTAAGTAAGCATATGGCAAAAATCATAACCAATGTGTTTGTTTGTAAAAAGCAGGTCAATGCTTGATTTAAATCAGAACACACATGATTTGTTCTGAAACTATTCAAATGCCTATTTTGGGACACTTTCAACTTATCATTTTTGGCTCCTATATTTCCATGACTATATTTCTTTAAAGTTTCTTCCAGTTTTTGGCAGGTTAGATTATGTTTCAGTAACATAAAGGAAGTTGAACGCTTTCACTTGTATAAAGCCAATATTTTCCTGTCCTGTTCATGCCTTCCTGTGGTGAAGTGTGGAAGTACCTGCACACTTTTTAATATCCTGGATGTTCCTGATGATCTTAAGGTAGACACATGGTTTCCCAGACTGAGGTCTGAACATAGTCTTTATAGTTGCCCATTGCTATCCCTGGAGTAGTACTTCATGTTATGAGTCTCATCCCTGAGGAAAATCTACAAGCATCTCTCACTGACTGGATCCTAATTAACAGGGACTGCAACCAGCCTTCTTGGAAATGGTTACAATCACTGCTGCTGGAGGGGCTGGCCCCGCAGCTGAACTCTGCACTGTTCAGCCAAGGATTCTGATGTGAAGCAAATGCTTCATACTGGGAAACACTACTTCAGCAGAGAAATCATTACATTATTTAGATGCATTACAGACAGTGTATCATAGGACAAAGTTTGATTTATAATGTTTCTGTGCGCTTTTGTGTGGTGCCTCAGATTTTAGACATCCCAGCTGAAGGTGGTGAGAAAAATGTTTATTTTTGTCTGGCTGTATCATTTCATGGCATAAAAGACTAGATGAGATTCTAGTGAGAGAAGCTCTCTCCCAGATGTGAGATGGAGGTGATGATTGTTCAAATACTATTTGAGGGCAAATTACTGCAGATTCTGCTTGACTGTATTGTCTCTTGGGCTGCCTGAGAGAGAAGCTAGTTAATACCTTTAGAACAGAGTGAGAGACTGGCCCTGGGAAATAAAAGGCAGCAGCTCTCAAAGTAAATGGATGAGAAGAATCTATTCAAATAGACTTTTATGTGGAAAACTGGTTTTATTGTTTTACAAAGACCTAGATGTGCAGTGCGTTCTCAGGACAGAAGGACAGCAGGCTACATCTCTCTGATTTTGCAGAAGACCAGGCTCACTTATAGATTTTTGTTTCTCTGAGGAAGAATGCAATCCATGCTTGTTACCAAATTAGTTGTCTATTTTTATACTAGAGACAGTATAAAAAAGTGTAATTAAAATGGCATTGAAATCACTTTTAATTTTATTATCCTAGTGATCCACATAAAGGTGCATGATGTTCATAGACATCTTAACTTTCTGTTAATGTCAATCTTCCCGTACTGCAAACAGACATTGTGCAAGTTTATCTGTATTTAAATCCCCTTGAAGTGAAAGCTCAATTGAAAGCTGAACTGTGATATCTTTGTGCATGAAGAAAAGACACTCATTTATTTATATTAGTGTCAAGCTTGTCTACTGCACTTTTTTTCTTCATCTTAATTGAATGTGCCTGCAGTAGCAGACAGGGCATGTGCTTAAATAGGAAGGACTAATTGGAAGAAGCTGTCAGGTTAACAGACATTTAGCTAGATAGATTGCACTTCAGTAGGAAAATTTCCGTAGGATAAATCTGAACAGTTTGTGAAGGTAGATGACGGATGCAAGAGGAAGGGGATAGGAAGATACCTGTTCGGGAAATGTGTAAGGCTGCTGCATAATCACGATGGATCTTTTAATCTAGAATGGATTGAATACTAAATAATGAGTTCCCTGTGGGTTATTATGGTTTTAGCAGCTTTTTTTTTTCATCTTATTTCAGCTTCTCTTTAACCCTTCTGTACTCTAGGCAGTGGAGTTGGTTCTTTTCTTGTGTCACCACTGAAGAAACAGAAGTATAGCAGGTTAAGGAAGGTACATTCTCCATCTGTTACATCTAGCTGCTGCTGCAAATCTGGGAAGGCTTGTTTCTACCATCAACTTACTGAAAAAATATTTAATACAAGAGTGAGTATATAAGCACAATATTACTCATGCTATTCTTGATTAAATTCCTGGAGAAGATAATGAACTGTTTCTGATGTTAATAAGTCCTTTCTTAAATTAAACATTTTTCTTTCCCCCAAGATTATGCCTTTATCATGTTTTCATAATAACCATATATTTTAATCTCTTGATAGTGCATATCTAAACACTCTTCAAACCTAGCCTTATAAAAATGGTGGCCTTGATGAGGCCCATCAGTGTGAGAGGTCTCAGCTGCTCACTGCTCTAAGCTCTGACCAGCTGTTTGAAAGCCTGTATCTGGCACGGGAATCTGCTAACGCTGGTGCTTGAGCAGTGCCTTGGCTTGGCAGTACTTCTGCGGGATCCACTGGGTATGACTCTTGCATAGTCTCCTGGAACTGGGAGAAGGGAAATGGCCTGGAGAAACAGAAGAAGCCAGGGGAAGTACTTGCTGCTGTCCTTTGGGGTGGGCAGCACAACTATCCTGTCCTGCCTAGACCCATTATCCACTTCACTTCAGGAGCTACAGGCAAGTGCTTGGGCTGCTTTCAGTGCAGTTACCTATCCTTACATGGTGCTTGTGTGCTGGCTTCATGCGGTTGGGCATTTTATTGTCATGTTAATAAACAGGAAGGCAGTTAACCTATTTTTAGCTTTCATTTTGTAGTGCTATTTGTAAAGAATGAGCTTCCCACAAGCTCTCTGAATAAACAGTGAGCACTCAGTTTTCCAATGCTTTACATGAAGAATGTCTTTGAGAGAAAACTCAGTTGCTCACATTCTTCTGAAATGAGCAAAAGCTTTTTTTTTTTTTTTTTTTTTTTTTTTTTTTTTTTTTTTT
>CM021767.1:60884267-60895967 GCA_011076525.1 Nettapus auritus
TTTTTTTTTTTTTTTTTTTTTCCCTCTGAGAATAGGCTACCTGTTTGCACCCACATTCCCAACCCTTACTCCAGCTACAGATGGCCTTGTTGCATTGCTCCCTCTTACTCAAAATAGATTACACAGAAGCCCTCCTTAGGCACTTCCAACAAAGAAAGATGTCACTGCAATATTTATGTTAGAATATTCCTCCCCTGATCCTTATAGCGTTTTCAATTAGCCTAATAGATGTAATGAATTTGCACTAAAACACTACTTTTTTTTTTTTTTTTTTTTAACATGTTCAACTTTTTTATATTTCAGGCAAACCCATATGCAGATATATATACTCCAGATATAAATTCCTGTTCCAGAAGTGCATCTGTATATATTTCTGTACAGTTCTAGAACAAAATGGAAGGAAATTCAGCTTGGAAATTGTATTTGTTGTAGCACTAGGATCTGTACCACTGTCCCTGTATTTACTGGTAAAGTTAGAATAAACCTGAAAAAGTTGTGAAAATACTTGTTCCAGGTGAATACATCATACTATGTCTTTCTGTTTTCTCCTTTGGTGACTTTCCTAGGGCCTGGTAAAATTTGTGTGCTTACAGAGTTCAGTGCTTTATGAAACTGCTGCCATGGCTTAATATGGAACTGAATCGCACTATTTCATAATTACCTTGTACTGGGAAGAGGGCAATATTTTTCTTCCCATTAAATTATAGCAGAAAGTGGCATCAACCTATTGGAAACTTCAGCTTCCACCCACCGATTCTCTGAGTTAATTACCAGTATCATTGGCTTTAGCTCAGCAAACCACACCTGCTAAGCAAGACATTGAAAGCAGATAGTCTTAAAATTAAATACGTGCTTAAGCCCTCTTTCTCCTGTCAGTAGTTTTTTAGCATGCACTTGCTGTCACTCTGAATAGAGACTTACAGAATTATACACATCTGAAGTCTTGCTTGTTGTGAACTTGCCCCCTATTTAGCATCGAAACAGCTAACACTAATCCTTATTTTAATTTGCAAAACCGTAGTCTGTTTTACTTTTGCTCTTCTGCAGGCACCAGAGCTGCCTCCAATATTCTTCACTGGTCGAGAGTGACGATCGAAAATAGTAGTGTTAAATTCCCCCACTTGGTGGCACTAAGAAATAACACAACTGCCCTGGAAAACGCGGCTGTAAAACATGGCCAAGTGGTTGGTGATAACCGAGCCCAGTGGCCCTGAGAAAGGAAGGCATCAAGTGAACAGTAATCCCATGGCCGGTTTGCTCGTCGTAAGCGTTAGTAGGTTGTGAGCACGGAGCATGCTGTCTGGGATGTAATTTCTGCACTTGGACATGCAGAGCAAATCTCTTCCCTCACCGTTGACTCTGGTGGCAGATGCTCTCTGCACTTCTCTCACATTTGCCGCTTGCTGAAGAATGAGATGTACCTAGGAGGCTTTTTGTTGGAAGTCTAGGAGGAGGAAGCCACAAAACCTTTGCTTCTGGTGCCTCATTTCAGGCACCACTGGAGAGTTTCTCTTGGATAAGGAGATTTGCATGAATCTCCCTGGGGAGCCCCCCAGTGTAAATATTATTGCCTGCTTGGGAGAAGAGACACAGCAGAGCCATGTAAGGAATAAACTTGCTCCAGGGGGATGACTTGACTGAATTACAACCACTGCTAGTGCAGAAAATGAAAGAACTGGACCTAGCATTTATCCAGGTTCTTTTGTGTCTTGATCAATAATACCCAGAAAAGGTCAAGTGCCCTAGGAACAGATTTAATTTGTGGTTACATTCCTGCTCCCTGGTGCAGCTCTTGTTTCAGCTCTGCACTGAAATATTGTTTTTCTCTCTCCCCCTCCACAAGGTTTTTCTGGCTGGGATTATTTGTTCATAACTAAGAGCTGTTTTTCTGCCTGATTTTTTTTTTTTTTATTATTTTATTTTTATTTTTATTTTTTTCCTCCTGTCAGTGCTCCTTGTAGTGTGTCTTTGAGTCCCATTAAATCTCCTATGAAAATGTGTATATATATATTAATTAGTCCCATCCTCTTAAACAGAGAGAATTTCTCAGAGCTGAAAAGATTCTTCCGGCAAAAAAGGGAATGGACATCTGAAAAGTATTGTCCTTATATATTTTCCCTATATTTCTAGAACTAAGGCTATATCTATACTAATAAGCAGTATGGCTGAGTGGGAGCTGATGTACAGAGCAAAGGAGATGGTGCAGAGGACTCAGTGTGCACCCCATCTATGTTACCGAGGCTGTGAGCTTGGACTGGGGTCTGCCCTGTGTAAGAGCGGTGGTGGAGGCTGGGGCACCCTTGGGAGGTCCAGTCCTTGCCCTCCTGGGCTGCTCAGTGACATGAACAAGAGTCTGGAAAATAAAGATCGCTGGGACGTCCGCTACAGGTGTGGCCTCCTCAGCCACACAAAACTGTTTCTGTTTTCTGAGACAAGAGCCAAATTCTCTTTTGCACCTTGCTGTCTGGGTGATGCAATGGAATTGTAAATTGCTGCTATCTCAATATGTCAGTGACAATAATGAAGTGGGCTGGCATGGGATTTTCTTACTGATAAAGAGTATTCATCAATGATTTAAGCCTGTGGTGATTGGAAGTTAGCACCAGCAGTGTCTCGCTGAGTTAATATTACTGGTCCAGGAGGATGGTGCTCACATAATGCACATCAAGCACTGCTGGCACTCCTCCAGACCATGATGGGAGGCAGGTTTTCATGTTTGGGATGTTCTAGAAAAATAGAAATTGGAAGAGACAGAGATGGGACTGTGTACCATTGTCAGTGCTGAAGTACAGAGACAACTGTCCTCTGGGGTCTACTTTGAGGCAGATAGAGATGACCAAAAAATCCTGAAATGACTGAGAATGATAATGTGTGAAAAAAAATTAATGGGAGGGTGAGAAGACTGATGGGGAAAGTAAACCAGAGAACTCATTTTTTGCCATCATGAGCTTGAAAGCTGGGGAAACTTCCACCCTTATGGATAAGTACATGGCCAGAAAAAGCCATATGTTCACAGAGCTGCTTAATTTTAAAACAGAGATAATACACAAGCGATGAACATAGTCACTCCTAGTAGAGACTCAAATGATTCTCTACAGGAACAGCCATTTTCATCTGGTTTGTACAGCACCTAGAAAGCTGGGACTCAGCCCCTAGCTGCTTATAATTTTTACAGTATAAATATTTGAGGCTAAATAAAAAGAGACCTGTGTTATTCTTCTAACAAGCAATAACTGAGTGAAAAACATTCTTGCAAGAGCTCCTTAGTCTTCGTGAGACTTAGTGTAGTTAACATTTACTGCTGTATTCATTTGTTGCTTTTACATAGCCCACAGTCATAGTAATTGACAATACTGTTAACAAATATAGTGTCAGAAAGGCTGCCATGGAACTGAAACATACCTATGAATGTCTGGCTCATAGGTACATTTCTGAGCTCAAAGTGTCTGGCTCCTAAATATTATCAGAAAGTTATTTTTTGAGCTCTACTACGATAGGCTGTATCACTGTCAGTAGCAAACACCAGCTAAGAGAAAATGACCTTTGGAAAAAAAAAGACCTTTAAGATGTTGCTTATTACATACTGCTGATACTATGAAAAATAACCAACAAAAGTGACACTGTATGCTTAAAAAAAATAAAACAGAGAAAAATATCCATTAGAATTCTTCACTTTGCAAAAGCAAAATTGCTGAAATGTATTCCTCTGCCATGCTCGTGAACTAGCAGGTTTACTTGGTCATAAACAAAAGCTGAAGCAATCACTTTGCCAAGTGCCATGTTTAATAGCACAAACTGTCTTTAATAGTCAAAAGCAATGAAACAGCAGGAGGGCTCTCATTAAAACTGCACATTTTTCTTTAATGCTTACAGCCATTCAAGGCAATGGTTATTTGGCAGTATCTTCCATTGGGGAAAAAAAAAAAAATAGTAATTATTTGAAAACTTTCTAACATTTGATGTTCACTGAGCATGAAATTTTATCTTGCATATTTGGGCTGTGACTTTCTCTGGTGACTTGCTTCTTGCTTACGTTTCATTTATGTCTCATTTATGTGGGAAATCAAATGTGTGAACTGTCATTGTGTGCACTTCAAAAGTTTGATGTGTTAGAGGGGCTGATATTGTGCAATCATATAAAAATAGGAAGTAGACCACCAAAAAAGATGCTTGCTATGCAAAGTCCTTTCTTCCTTTTTTGTTGAGTGATGGAAACTGCCTTCTAAAAATTTCAAGAAATTAAAATTACAAGATTACATCCACTCTGCTGTAGTCCACATCTGTTATTATTAACCTGTTGAGTATCCTTAATGAGTATCAATATCAGAATATTATTGTCAAAAACTAAGGACAGTCACCCTTGCTCTTGTTCAAACAAGAGATGGGAACAGGCTGAGTCCTTCTTATAACAACAGCCAGAAATGATGGAGCCGTCTCTAGACAAAATTACTATAGAAAAGACATTAACATAAAATACATTTTTTCCAGTTAATTGATAGCCATGTAAAGGTTAATGCTAAAATCAACTCTGAGCAAATGTTATATGTAATTGTTGTGAACTTACAAACATTAATTATACCTCACATCATTCTCTATGGAACATGCAATTAACAGATGAAAAACTAGGAACTTAACATCCTAATCCTGCTTATATCAAAAGCTCTATCGTAATGCCACTGGTTTCAAAAGCACCCGAAGCTTCAGTACAGAAGGAATAAAAGGTGGCAAATTTGTCAGTATTTTAAAATAGTCACTAATCCAGGGAAGTAGAGATCAGTAAATCTGACTTCCGTACTGGCATAGCTTGATGAAACCAAGATAATATTAAGATCAGCTTTTTGCAGGGGCATAGAAGAATTGTGTAATAACTAAGAGTTTCACATAGGTATATGCTGTAACCTGTGATGTAAATGGTCTTGGAGTGAATAGATACATGATGACATTTTTGAGTTTGAAAAATCGGAGTAATCAAAACTAAGACTGATTGCAAACTGCTTCAGAGAAGCAGTGCAGTACTGAAAGACAGGGTAAAAAAATAAATCAGATGAAACACAAAGTGATACAGACAGAGGAGTAAATGATGCATTCATTATGACAGAGCTTGTTAGCCATTACCAATCAGAAAAGAGATCTTGTCACTGTGGAAGCTTCTGAAAACACCAGCAGTAGCCAAAAGGACAAACACAGTCCTATTAACCATTAGGAAAAGATGAGAGACAGAAATAGAAAATACCTCTATGCCAGTATAGAAATCCTATGTATTTCTCATATCTTGAATGTTGTGTATAATTTTCATTGATTCAATTTCTGAGAAGATAAAGGAAAAGCATAAAGAAGAGTGTAATGGTGGTTAGTTAGGGAACAACTTCTGCAGATGCTGTGATTGGATATTTTCTTCTTAGGTAAGAGGACTGAGAGAGAATAGATCTTAGATTTATAAAATCAAGATGGGTAAGAAGAATGTGAGCAGGAAACTTTACACTGTTCATTACAGCACAGAATTAAAGAGACACTAACTTAAATAGCTTGGAAGCCAATTTAGAGGAAAGAGATGGAAATGTTTTCCATACAATGTTAGTAAACTGCTGAACTCATTGGTACTGGAGGTTTTGGAGGCCAAGAGATTAAGTGAGCTCAGAGAAGTGATTAGTTAAATTGATGGAATAAAGCTTGTCAGAGGCTGTTAAACACAGTAACCATGACACAATCTCCAACTTAGGAAGTCCCTGAACAGGGGCTAGCTAGGGGCTACATGCTCTGGATACATTAGCATGTATTCACCCTATTTTTGTAATCTTTCTCTAATCTTATGCTACTTCCCTCAGTATCCTCCCTTTGACAACAGGCTATAGGCAGATCTTTTACTGAAACACTCATATGGTCCTAAATCTGTGTTTTAGCCAAGAACATGACAAGGTTTTTTTTTTTTTGGTTGTTTCCCCTTCCCTCCCCTCCCCTCCCCACCGGTCATTTCCATTCATCGAAGAGTAAGCAGCTGGTATCTAACTTTGTGTTAGTATTTCTTGGTAGTTATTCCTTGCTTTCCCTCTTTCCCCCTCTCATTTCCCCCTTTCTCCTTTCCTCTTTCTCCTTTCTTTCAATATTTATTAGTGCCTTTTATTACGCTAAATGTCAGAGTGCAATTATAAACATGTGACAGTTGTCTATGTGTATGCGTGTGTCATACTGGTGGACTATTATGGCTGAAATGTGAACCTTTATTACTGGGCATTGCTGAAACCAGAGTTTCTTTGCTTTATAATCTCCAGTCTATGGTGGAAGTGAACAAAAAACAAACCAGCAGGTGCAAGAAACACTGAATTTTGGCTCCTACATTTTAGGAAAACAGATGTAATTACTGAATCCCAATCATTTGAAACTATCCTAAATTAAGCAAGGGGATTTCAAGCCTTGAATCTCCCATATCTTCTCTTATCTGAATGTTACACTTTTCCCACCATAGTTCACTGTATGTTTTTTGTCTTCAGATACAAGGCTAATGTGGTCCATCTTCTCAGTCTTTCCAGTTGAAGAAACAAGAAAATAAATCCATCAGAGACACAACACTGACATTCTCTTAGACATGGTTTAGAAAAAAACAGCTACATTTTTACTCTGATCTCCCCAGCTCCTGTTTTCCCCCATTCTTTTTTCATTTACTGGCTCCAGAGTTGTCTAAAAAGTGCATTATTGCCACAAAATTTTGCACATAGGCCCACCTCTGCATTGTGCACTGACAGAAGGAGACAAAAGAAAAATCCTAAATTTCATCAAAATATGAAGCCCTTTTGTGAAATTTAGGAAAGGGCTCAAAACCAGAGCCCTGTCCAAATAATTGTTTCAGTGTATCTAAAGAAAAAAAATGAAAACCATGACATAAAATAATCTCTAGTATGTAGTTTGTTCTCTTTTGTAAGGGCCATGGTACAGATGATGGGAATTTGTCCTTATAAGCTAATTGCAGTGCCCAGGAATATGAGAGACCATTTGGGTCTCCCACAATACTTCTACTCCAGAGGTCAAACCCTGTATTCTTAAGCAAGGTAATTTCCTACTGGAGCTGGTAGGAAGTTTGCCAAGCTATTGCCTTGAACTGAAATAGTGTGTGTGGGAGGACTGTGGAGTGACACTCTGAGGATATTTAGGCATGGCAGATACTCATTATGCACTCAGAAATATTTCATAATGAAATGTTATAAATTACAGACGGTGATATTTCCTTCTAAACCATTTCAAAAATAAAACCCATCAAGAAATTTATCTATAAAGCTGCCTTTCCGTTCCTTATCCTTCAAATGGATCTGTCAAGTATTTGTTCCACAGTTTGCAAATGTCTTAAGCTGACTGTTTTTCCTCCTTTTTATCTCCTGTTGGACACATCTATTTAATGCAAATTCTGTGAATGAGGGAAATATCAGGCTTCCCACTTAAAAGAAAACCATGCTCGTGCTAATCAACATATTGCTCTGAAAACCCATGTGGAAGGAGACATTTTTGCCTCACATTAATTCTGAAATGTGCTTGAAAGCTGGAGCTTTTCTGAATCTTATTGTTGGAGACAGTTATCTTGCTAGAAGTTGACATTGTCTGTGACACGGGCAGATAAGGAGCCTCACTGCAAGGAAAAGTTGCCATTCTGTTTTATAATGATTTAACTGTGATGGAAAAACACAACTTTATGTGATTTATGAGCTGCTGTGTAAAAACACTATGGGATTTCTTCCACTAAGCTCCACCAGTGGTTCTGATGGCTCTTTGGGTGCAAGAGGAGCACCTTTGTGCATCAGTCCTTCAGACACATCCACTGGCTGAGAAGGCGATGTCATACAGCATGGGGAAAGAATTGGAATGTACAGTGAATGGTGTGCTAATCCTTCCCTGCAGTACATATTCTTAGCTTCTGTTTTTGTAAAAGTTTTAGGACAGGAAATTTATGTTCAACTTGCTGTTGTCCATAGGAAGCAAACATGCTACAAGAGCACGTTTTTCTGTGTAAAATACACAGGACTCTCCCAATTTAAGTACAGTGAACTAGTGCTTATTCTCATGAGAAAACTGTAGGTGCCAGAGGTTTATGTTATGTAATAAAGAAAAACTCAATGCAATCCACTTGTCAAAAGCTGAAGTTATATTGGTGTTTCAGTGCCTCTCAGATAGATAGGTTAAGACAAACACAGATTATGAGGTTTGGCAAAATGATGATTGAGTGAAATGTAATGAGATTTGATGCACAGGTGGTCAGAATAGATGATGCAATGGTTTATTCTGATTTCTTCATCACCGTGAAAATGTACAGACTGTTGCTTTGGCCAGTTGTAGCAGTATATAAGCATCCGTCTGCTGAAAATTAATATGCCTGGTTGAGAAATGCAGTTTGTTTCTGTTATTTTGCAAGGATTATTAGACAACTGAGAAAATCAGTTGTTAGTTTCTGAAAAGCCTAAATCTAATGATTCTAATGAAGTCAGGAAAATTTAGATTTAAATGCTCTCTTAGTATTAATTGCATAACTCATAGAAATTGTTCAAAGTTATGAATTCCGGTAAGTTTGAAACTTCTATATCCACACAGGCAGGCAGTTTTGATAGCAAGGGATATCATGAAAGACAAATCATTCCACAGAATTTCCTTCCTATGAGAATTTCTCCTATTTTGCCTGTTTTTTTGCCTAACTTAGGTGTATGTTTTCTGGATACATACATTGCTGAATCTTGAATAATCTGAAAGATAGGGGTATTTGTATTCAATACAGCGGAGTTGCAGGACTCCGTTGGCAGTCATGATACCAAATTGGTATTTTGGCAGTTCACCTCTTCACACAGCTTCAGAAAGGATAGGAGGATTAGATTAAGTGGGAGCTTTGGTACTAAACGACCCAGTTTGCCCACAATGTTCTGCATTTCATTTGAAAGTAGGAATTTAATTTCACGGCATTTCTGCTGACCTCTAAAGCTTCTTAGAGCTTGATTTATTTATTTATTTATTTATTTTGTAATTTGACAAATAGCTGTAATTTGTTGGCATGAGGAGATTCAGCAGGATATACTTCTTTTAGATGGGAGACCTCATCACAGAACCAAAAACAAGTACACAGTCTGCTTCATAATTCATCCAAAAGTGGACAGCTGAAGTATCCACAGCTGGTAGATGATTTTGGAAACATTCCGTCTCTTTCTTTGTTTTCATCTAGGCTATCAATTAGCTTGCTTGAAAGGTGAAGATTGGAGTTAAAGATCCTTAGTATTGAGCATGGCATAAATTGCATGTATTGGTGTTGCTAAAGTACAAACTACAGCAGCACCTTCCCATTCTGTTGTTGGCAGTATAAATACATTCAGCTGATTCTGCTCTAGGATGTACTCATGAAGATTAAACTTGTGCATGCTGGAGGGGAAAATTGGCCTTTTGTAAGGAAGTTAGATCTTCATGTCCCAGGACTGAATAACACAAAACCATTGATGGAGTATTTCTTTAGCTTCAGTGGCATATTCTTAGACTGCAAGTAAAAGTTGAATGAGAAGAAAAATAATATATTTATAGCTGATTTTATAGCTGATTTAAAAAAAAAAAAAAAAAAGTATTTACAAAGAACAGTAAGAAAAATAAGGAATTTGTTTCTCTATATTAGCATGAAGATACAGGTTTCTGACAGAACAGTCCATTATCTGCAAAAACCTTCCATTCCTTCACATGAAAAATTTCCATCTCTCTTGCTCCAATGCATTGGACAAAAAGAAAAATCTGCCAGAAAGGGAAGGATTAGTAGTTGCCCACAGACAGTTAGGATAGCCCTGCAGGTCTCAGACATAACTTCATGGGGGACCAAAAGAACTCTGAGCAGAAAAACTTGGTAGTTAGGATCAATCAGTCCATTAAAACATTGGGTCTGTGTTCCACAGCTGCCCAAAAAGTTATTCAAGTATTAGGAATTATTGGGAAGAAAATAGAAAACAAAGAAGAAATTATCATTCTGCCATAAATTCATGGTTCTTTCACATCATAAATAAGGAGGACAGCTCTGGCCCCTCATCTCTGAAAAGAAAAAAAAAAAAAAGAAGTAGGCAAGTTTTGGAGAAAGACAACAAGCATGATCAGAGGATGTACATTTTCTAAAGGAGAAATGATTGGGTTGTTTGGGAAGAAAAGGAGTACAAAATTGAGGAGATCATGACTGAGGTCTATAAAATCATGACAGTCATGAAGAAGAAAGATAGGGATCAACTGGGGGCCATCAAATGAATCCATCAGGAAAGAGATTCAAATCCAAACAAAACAAAACAAAACAAAACAAAAACAAACAAACAAAAAAAACCTTGTAACAGGTAGCAGTCCTGAGACTGGCTTGCAGGTAACCAGATGAACTACAGGGAAACCCTCGTCTGAAAAAGGCCAGAAGGTGAGGATGACTCATCAGGGGGTGTCCCACTAGAGGTAAAAATGATCCCCAATGACCTAGAATAATCATTACTTTTCCACCAGACAACTGTAAATGTTGCTAAAGTTGCATAATGTTGCTCAAGAAAAACAAGCAAAAGATAATTAGATTTTCTATTACTTAAGTAATTTTGCTTTCTAGAGCAAAGGAGTCTGTAAGAGCCCCAGGGACTGGTGCGTCTGGCATATATATGGACTTCTGAAAATCTAATCTAATGCAATCCCTATGATCTGTTACAACAGGGACACTTAATTTCTTCGTAGTTTGGCCCCCCGTGCTTAGAGAAATATTGTGGGTTTTTTTGTTTTTTTTTTGTTTGTTTGTTTGTTTTTTCTTGGAAACTCACTCTCATAATTATGTTTGATCCTTTTGTCTGAGGCAAATGAAAGTACTGAAGGGAAAAATCCATGGAAATCACTGACGTTGCCAATTATGAAGGTGATTATTGAACTGCCTGTAAAGCTCTTTAGCAACCGGAAAAAAGAGGAAAAGATGTGATGAGCCAGCACTCTGCACCAGAAAGAGTGTGCCATATGTTGTATTAATACAAGCTTTCTTACTGAAATTTTGTAGTGCATAGCTTTTGTCCAGCCTCGACATAATCTTTGAGATAAGGGAGGCCAAATGAAAGAACAGGTTTACATTTTGTGATTCTTTCTGAATGATTGGTACCACGATGTGAATGATCACATTTCTCTTGATTACAGAAGAATGTTTCTCTTCCATTCATCCCAAGGATATCCTTTCTCAGATAAAAGAAATCAAAATCAAAAATTAATATAGCACATTACAATTAGTTATGAATCTAACATGGACAGTGTCCTTCTCATTTACAACCTCTCCCTCAAATACACCAGGAACAGCCATCTTGGATTCTATTTTCATAAATAAATTGCATACTTAATTACCCTAATTACTTTGGGTTACTGAGAAATCTGATTTAAGTTTGCTGCTATTGAATGTGTAACTACTCATATGTACCTAATTACATACTTCTGAACGGCATTTTCTTTCTGTGGTTAGTCCTAGTAATGATACAGGAATGTCACAAGCAAATTCTGTTCTTAAACTCAGTTTCCACGATAATCACTTGGATATCACTTTTATGCATAATTACCTTTTTTTTTTTTTTTTTTTTTTTTTTTAAATAAAAAATTTTTTTTAACAATGGTTGCATTCACTTGCCACATTTATCCAAGTATCAGGCCAAGTTATTTTTGCTGTTCTTCTTATGAAAGTTGCTTCATATTATACTTTCATATATT
>CM021767.1:60909095-60922105 GCA_011076525.1 Nettapus auritus
TCTTTCCTTTGTTTCTCACTTCTCTAGCTTGTTAGTAATAAGCAATAAATCTTACTTTCTCTCTATGCTGAGTCTGTTTTGCCCGTCACGATAATTATTGTGTGATCTCCTTGTCCTTATCTCAACCCTTGAGCCCTTTTCATCGTATTTTCTCCTCACTCCTCTTTGAGGAGGGGGAGTGAGAGAGCGGTTGTGGTGGAACTCGGCCGCCCACCTGAGTAAAACCATCACAATTGTTTAAACAGAATCTGAAAAGTCCTGATTTGCCAAAAATGAGGATAAAAAAATGTATGTATATTTAAAAAATACATTAATTGCAGTCATCCTTTGTTTAGTTTTCTTATTTTGGCCAGATTTAAAGCTGCAGTTGGCAATGTAGACTGAAGTTTATCATTCACACCTGCTGAAATAACACTTATGGTGGTAACAGCATTTCAATTGATAGAATCCTAAATCATAGAATCATAGAATATCCCGAGTTGGAAGGGACCCATAAGGATCATCAAGTCCAACTCCTTGCACTGCACAGGTCTACCCAGAAGTTTAGACCATGTGACTAAGTGCACAGTCCAAATGTTTCTTAAATTCATACAGGCTTGGTGCAGTGACTACTTCACGGGGGAGCCTGTTCCAGTGTGCAACCACCCGCTCAGTGAAGAATCTCCTCCTGATATCTAGTCTAAACTTCCCCTGCCTCAGCTTCACCCCATTCCCATGGGTCCTATCACTAGTGTTTATGGAGAATAGGTCACCTGCCTCTCCACTCCCCCTCGCGAGGAAGTTGTAGACCGCGATGAGCTCCCCCATATATTCATAGTTATCCCCCAGATATTCATAGTTATATCACAGAATGCTTTGGGTTGGAAGGGACCTTAAAGACCATCCAGTTCCAACCCCCCTGCCATGTGCAGGGACAACTCCCACCAGACCAGGTTGCCCAAAGCCCCATCCAGCTTGGCCTTGTACACTTTCAGGGATGGGTCATCCACAGCTTCTCTAGGCAACCTGTGCCAGTACCTCACCACCCTCTGAGTAATTTATTCCTAATATCTGATCTAAATCAACTCTCTAGTTTAAAGCCATTGTCCCTTGTTCTATCACTACACCCCCCTGACAGAGTCCCTCCCCAGCTTTCCTGTAGGCCCCCTTTAGGCACTGGAAGGCCCCTATAAGGTCTCCCTGGAGCCTTCTCTTCTGCAGGCTGAACAATCTCAACTCTCTCAGCCTGTCTTCATACACTAATGTTATCTTAATTAAGCCTCCATCACTGTCATGCTGCTGTCGTTAGATGGAAACCCATTTCCCAGGAGCTGTACCACTGAAGTGTTCAGTTGAGTACATGAGTTCCAGTTATGTATGACTGGGACATGAGCCTTGGCGAGTATTATTAATTACTAAATCCTAACAGAAACAAGCAGTGCTTAATTGAGCAACTGTTTTGGACACAGGAACTGAAGAAGATTTTAAATAGGTCCCAGCTTCTTCCATTTATTGAAACCTACATTATCTCTGCTATGATGACTTAAAATACTCAGAAATGGAAGCATTCTTCCTTGAGCTAGCACTAGTCTCATTTATTCTATCACATTAGCCTTTCATGAAACAACAGAATAAGATTAGAGAACAAAATCTATTGTACTGTTCATATAAATTAATTGCACTCAGGAACACTGTGTACTACCAGAAATCAATGAACTGGTTTCATTAACGGTCAGGCTTAGACACAGCTTTCTGCCTTCTGTGATTTGTAGCAGGTTTGCCAAAGAACAATTATATTTATCAAAGAGAACATACAAAGAGAAATAGTAGCATTAAACATGGAAAATCCCTGTTCTTTGATAACCAAATGCATTCTACAGTTTTAGAGACTGATCCAGGTACATGAGTCCAACAAGTAGGCACACAGTCCCCACAACTTGTGTTTCACCCCGAGCCTTTCAAGTGCCAGAAGACTTTCTTTGGAGTTCAGTGCACTGCCCAGAAATGACTCTGGGCTTGTACTGTGGAGTCTCTTCAAGCTTAATTAATGCTAAGGCCAGTTTATGGCCATCAAACTGGTCAGTGTCCTGAAACACTATCCAGTAGTTAGGCTTATAGCACAAGTCATCTACAGTGTTTGTGCCAACAGCCTGCCACTTTCAGCCATTCACATTCAAAAATCTGTCCTAAATAGCTAGTAGTGAGATGGATTAGAAATCAAATAAACAGGGTATAACCGGGCCCCTTTTATACCTTGGCATAGTGTCTACAACACTCAGATGACTTGGCCCTGAGAGGGTTCAGTCCCACATTATAAACTATTTCCACATGACTGCTCCCCAGCCTAGAGATGCCCAGTACAGAGATGATGAGACTGAGGGGCTGGTCCCTTTCCTCCCCTGCAAACCCCAGGAGAACGGCTGCTTCGAATCTAGTTTCAGCTGGAAGCCTTTCTAGACTCCAAGAATTCAGGAAACCAGATGTCTGAAAGTTAGAAATTAAGACTCTCAGGGTCACTGCATCTTTCCATCTATGGCTCTGTTCCTAAGCGACTCTATGTGAGTGTGCACGCACAGGTAGGTGTGTATGAAAGGAACTGCAAACTTTTTAATGTCAGCACTGCTAAACCCATCCATCCTCCTTCAAGGTAAAGCAATTCCAGTGACTAAGCGAGATAACTCCTGGAGGTTTTCTGGCTTCAGAAACCACAGACAGTGAACTGTCCCCTTTCCAATACTGCTCACTGTCTTCATTAAGACTGTTGAAGTTAATAAAATGATCAGGACTTAATTTGACCCAGAATTTCCAATAATTTAACCAACAAGAAGGAAATCTACTCTTAACAGTGATTCTCTATTTTAATGAAGACTTAAGGTTAGCAGAAAGCAGATGGAGATCTTAGATGGCCCTACCAATCCTGGCGTACATTTAGGAACAAGGGATACTGGGATCTACAGCATTTGTGCCCCACACAAAGCAAACTGGGGAGAGGCAGTAGAGCTGACACCCTTGATCCAACTTACTTCCATATGTCTTTGGTGTGAGCAGCTGCAGTGCTGCTCAGACATACAGGATGGCTCCTGGGACCCGTTTGTATGGGTAGGTCCTTTATGCTTCTAATTCCCTGCAGAAACTAAGGGGATCTCCTTGGGGTAGCAGTTGAGCTCACAATAGCCAGGAAAACTAATTTATAAACCTTGCAAAACTAAATGGAAGGTGTTCAAACATCATATTTCATTTTTTTTCTAGCTTGTAAGATCTTTAGTCAAAGCACTGCAATAGATTGCTGAGGACTGTCATGAAAATTATACCATATTAAAAGATTTATGTAGATGAGTATTTCTGGACTGTCTGATGAGGCTCACTACATTTTAAGCATAAATCAAGGAAAAAGATTATCTTTAAGCTTAGTTACCAGCCAGAAAAGACAATACTCTTCAAATCTTGATTTTCTTTTTTCTTTTCTTTCTTTCTTTTTTTTTTTATGTGAAATTCAGCCAGTTAACAATAAATATTCCTTATTTTGCACTTTAATGATGCTTTTTAATTAAATACTCCATTAAGCTGAATACTAAATGAATTTTGTGGGTCAGATGATGAACCATTTGCAGATGATTACTTGCTCAACGCTTGTTTTGAATCCCGCTGAAGTTAAAAGAATTCTTTTCAATTACTTCTGTGGGCTTGGGACTAAACACCAAAGTAGTCTGATTGGAGCAGAGAAGAGTACTCCATGTAAGGGACTACAATCTCGTACGAGTAGGGATTTGAATGTCTCATCCAACAAATAGAGCCATAATAGTTATTAACATTGTAAATGTTACAGAATTAAAAATCATCTGGCATTAATATGACAAACTATTTTTTAACAAAAGAAGTGACTATGATTGTCAGCAGAGAACATCAGTTTGTGAGCATCTACATTGTTCATTTTGACTTTGGAGGAATGTTTCTATGTAATTAGGAGTCCAAAAGGTCTCCTTTTTTATATGTATATATATATATATATACACATACATATATAAAATATTTATTTTTAAAAGTCCAACTACCCTTCAATTACTACAATCAGCAAGAGACCTTTTGTAACATTTATGACATTTATTTTGTAACATTTTCATACTCCTGTGTCAGATGCTGTCATGTGTATATTTTCATCTCTGCCTTTAAATGCAAAGCCCTTATTTGTACAGGAATATGAAATTACTGGAAGTTCATGAATTAAAATATTGCTCAGGGGAAAATGACCTTCTTATAAAGGTTGACGGAACAACCACCAGAAACTTCAGTAAATTATGTTTACCATCTTCTAAATGATAACAGCTTGAACTGATTCTGATCTTTCCATATTTCGCATCTATCTCCAACTCATTTGTAGCAGACCAAAGAAAAAAACATAAGTGCAGATAGATGCTTAACCATGAGATGTTAAGTCATTATTCTCTCACAGTTTCCTGTCTTTTAAACTCATACATGTTTATGATATGACTTCCTACTGAGCAATGTAAATAACAATTTCTTTTAAGGTTATTTACAATCATAACCACAGGAGGTTTATTGTTTTTGCTAATGTTTTTGTGGAAACATTTTAAAGCCTTATTAAAAATCAGGATCTTTCTATACTAAAATCCATCCTCACAAGATAGAACAGTTTCATTCCAGAGTTCACATTTGAAAGACCCAATGTGGAGTTTGCAAGCATGTGATCATCAAAGTATGTGGTAAGAAAAATACCCTGCAATCAAGTACAAATAATCATTGTTTATTTGTATCTGGTTCCTTAAAGCCTAAAAATATAATGACTGTGACAGATGAATTATGTTCTTTTAACTCCACAAACTATTCCTGGTATGGAATATGGTAGATAATGATCTATAGGTTCTTATCCAAAGTTTACAGACATGTTTCTCCATGAAACCCGCTATTCAGTACCAACCAGACTGCAATTTATTTAAATGCCTAGAAAATATCCCAGTTTCTTTTTTTAGTTTTTCAGAAAAATCAGCAACAATAGCAAGCTCAGGAGCCATAAGAAATATCTACTGAAAGAAAGAAATCTGGAAATCTGCTAGGCATTTTTAAGTGTTGTGCCTCCCCTCCCCCTCCCCCCCTTTTTTTTTTCTAGTTCCAGCCTTAGCAGATTTTGTTCATTGCTAGTAAAGGAATCTAAAATATTTTTGCTTTTATAGATTTTTGCTGTAACTTCCAGATATTCAGACAGCATCATACAGAAGACAAAAAGACTGCTTTCCCCATAGTGTTCCTTCTCTTTCTGTACCTCTTTCTGTTTATTGAACTGCCTTTTTTAAAGGGGATCTTTAGAATTATAGAATCATAGAGTATCCTGAGTTGGAAGGGTCTCAAAACGATCAACAAGTCCAACTCCTGTTTCCACATAGAAACACCCCAAAATCAACCATATGTCTGAAAACATTGCCCAAACATTTCTAGAACTTTGACAGACTTGGTCCCATGACCACTGCCCTGAAGAACCTGTCCCAGTGCCCGAGCCCCCTCTGGGTGAAGAACCTTTCCCTAACACCCAGCCTGACCCTCCCCTGTCCCAGCTCCATGCTGTTCCCTCGGTTCCTGTCGCTGTCCCCAGAGAGCAGAGCTCAGCGCCTGCCCCTCCGCTCCCCTCGTGAGGGAGCTTCAGGCCGCCATGAGGCCTCCCCTCAGCCTCCTCTGCTCTGGGCTGAGCAAACCAAGGGGCTTCAGCCAGTGGAGGAATTGTACTGCCCCTCTGAATATTCTGACATTTCAGTTGTTAACATCTTGCCTGTGGGACATGAAGGCTATGAGGAGAAAGGGGTTTCTCCTATCCTTTCAGGAAACAGAACAGAACCAGAAGCTGAACTGGGAGGCAAAACTCCTGTGCATGTGTGAGAGAAGGATGGGACCCTCAGGAGCCAGAGCAGCCCTATCTTTGTCACCCATAGAGACACACAAGATTCAAAAGGTCAGAAAAGATTTTTGAGCCATAAATTTTACACAAACCCATGTCACGTTAGATTCCTGTTGCTAAGGAAGTTATACCAAGCTGTGCATGGAGCCTACAACTGCTGGAAATTTCTTTCAGCTCAATGTGATTCACAGACATGAGCACTAATAAGAACATAGTGTATTATTAAAAATATCAGCTTGACAGGGCTCAGCAAGTGCCTGTAGCAAGTGTACCTTGGAAACAGGGAAAAAACCCAAGTCCATTAACTCTCTGCATCTGAGCCTTCTTACTTATCTGAGGAGGGAGGCAGAGAAATTACATGAGGTTGAGATTTTAATGAGAAAAAGTAGAGGACTAATGAAATGCTAATGAGATCGACATAATCTAGTGTGTCACTGCAGGCTTTCAGTCCTTTCAAGCTTGGTAAACAAAATAGCAACCATTAATTTGCCTGAAGTGGATTCACGAATTTAAGCACTGGAATTTAGAAAGCATTATCTCATGTCCTCTGTAGCAACATCAAATTTTGATTATTAAAGGAAGAAGAAGTCCCAAAGGTAGACGTAAGACCTCAAGTTTTCCTCTGTCTGTGGATTTGCTAAAGAAGGCTTCAGAATAAGGCCACACAAGAGACCAGTTGGTTTGCACATGGTTAAAGAGAGACCGTTTCTACTCAGGTAATAAGTCTGTCAGGAAGGACACCTTACAGAGAAGTAGAGATGGAACATGGGTTTCAATGGAAAGCATCTCTTAGGAAAATGAGGCACTGGCACAGGTTGCCCACATAAGCTGTGGATGCTTCATCCCTGGAAGTGTTCAAGGCCAGGTTGGATGGGGCTTTGAGCACCTGATCTAGTAGGTGGCATCCCTGCCCATGGCAGGGAGCTTGGAAGGTTTCTTCCAACCCCAAACATTCTGTGAAAACTAAGGTCTCTGTGGCCAAAACCTCATAAAATCACAGAATATACCGAGTTGGAAGGGACTCACAAGGATCATCAAATTAAATTCCTAGGTCCCCAAAGCACCACCCAAAAAAGCTACCAAAGATCATCAAAGCACAGCAAAGTGCAGACAGGGCAGCAGAAGCTGCAGATCACAGCAATGTTTTTCTCTGGCAGAAAGGAATCACCTTGCATGAAAGAGGAGATGTAAGTTTTCCCTAGCCCTGCATAGGCTAGGGAAGTGACTGCCAGGAACTCTAGGTCACTTCATGTTCTGGTGTCAGGAAGGTGGTGACCAGCTGCAAAACCAGGGCTTTTGCTCACTTTGGTCTAGCTCATTTCTTTGCTCAAGAGTCTAGCAGAGCGTTTGAGAATGATACAGGTGTTATTAAAAGTATCTCCCCTTTCCTGCTGTTCTTTTTCTGGATTGTTTCCAATGCTCAGGACTATGGGTACCTTTCAGGCAAGAGCTTTTCCTTTGAAGAGTGCCTTAACTTCAGGCCCAAATAGGCTGTCATAAGACTGAAGTGCTAAGAAAGGCAGAAGTAGGTTGAAACTATTTTTATAGACCTGTGATCCAAAGACAATCTTTGTCTTACATAGGAGATGAATTTCAAAGCAGTTCTATTTTGCTTCATTGTTTTACAGCCCTCAGTAGCCCGCTCTGCCCCTCAGGGATCCGTGGGACACAGGGCCATGGCTGCCACCCATCTCCCTTCCAGCAAAAGGACTCAAATTCACAGAGGAATAATTTAAGTTAGATCTCTCCCAGTACAGAAACAGCCAAAGGCACTGTAGAACATGTCCAAAATTACTCTTTTGCTTTGTATCATTTGATTTCTTTATATATGGCTCCTAAGAAAACCGTACAGACAAACTGAACTTGAAGTCAGATTTCAGTGGTACTGTTCATCACAGCTACATATGCAAGTTTGAGGCCTTATTAAAGAGGATTTATAATTAGTTCTTCTAACCTGGAAGATAATTCTTGTTCTAGTAGCTACCAAGTCTATACTGACTAACATTCATTTGGACCCTCAATTTAATTACTGATTCCAAATACTTTTTACAGACAAATTACTTATTTCCCACAGGAAGAAGAAAAATACAGAGACAGAAAAAAAAAAAGCAGCCATTCAGCATCTTCAGACGTATTTTTGAGTCTGTCTTGCTATAGGTTTTAATTTTTATTCTTCCAAGGAAGAAATCTCTTCCCCTTTCAACACTTCCTTTCAGTTATACATATATCACAATAATTTAGCATACATTTCTCTAATCTTTGATTAATGTCTTACCTTTTACTTAAATACCCATTAACATGAAATCATCACAGTAATTTAGGTTGAATCCCCCTATCACCGATATACTGTTAATGAAAACACGATTAGCATCTGAAGCTTTCAAGGGATGATTGCTGCACTGTTTGGATTCTTTCCTGTCAAGATAGACTCTAGTTCTTTTAAAGGAGAAGAAAAGAAAGAATTATGTGCTCCCAATCAGATTCTTCCACATTTTTTATATGCAGAGCTCCAAGTCAAGATAAGTTCACAGTTCCTGACAGTTAAGGATTTGGTTTTGCATGAAAAATGTTTCCCAGGTCACTGCCTGACATGCTGACCAGAATTACATATTACTTTTTTTTTTTTTTTTTTTTTTTTTCAGCTGATTTGCGTGTTTCCATCAGCCCCTAGTCTTCTATCTGGGTTTTTAAGCATCTGGAGGCAAGAATTACCTCTTATGGAAACAAGTAACAACATATTTTATCATCTAAAATTCCCCTTCTGAAACAAATTTCACCTTCATTTACATGAAACCATATGCAAATCATATCCATTCTAAAACATTCTTTTCAATAAAAATAGTCCTCCATATGCCTTTGTTGATTTAGTTACCTGCTGTATTAAAAATAAGTTTCAAGTGCCAGAATTCAGTGACTGACAGTGCATTTGTGACTGTAGCAAAAGCTTTCAAGATCCACTGAAAATCTTAAAGGCAACCCTGAGTATGGTAAGAAAATAGCATTCCCTATGTCCCCTTACCTTTGTTCTCTTATATATAAAATGAGGATTAGTACTGACCTGACAGAACTACAATCCAAGATTTGAATTCATAGGTATTTGTAAAATACTTCAGGACTCTCAAGTGAGGTTCTCTAAAATACTGCTACCTTATGAAATATTGATCTTTTCCTGTCTTTTCCAAATATTTTCCCATAACTAAAATAATACCATTTTAACACTGAAAGAAAATATGGGCATGAAATTTTGTTTCACTACCCTGTGCTGCATTAGCACTTTTGTTCCTTTCTTTGTGAGTTATGTGGCCACCTTGGGTGTATAGGTATGGGCTAACATCATCTGATTGAGGTGTGCAAAAACAGAAGAGGAATTAAAGAAAAAAGTGCTGATGTTCCTGCCCATGCAGTTTCTGCATGAAGGAAGTCAGACACTTTTGCTTTGAATGTAAATTGGGTCAGCTGCCAAAGTTGCCCCCTGATACCACTGCTGAGGCTTTGCCACCACTGTTTCCTCCTGCTGTGTTGTTTCATGTCTTTCAGATATCAGTGAGAAATGCCCACTGCCTCAGACAGAGAAAAGGCCATTATTAATCACCTCTTGCCCTTTCTCTGATTGCCACTGACCCTGGTTTTTTGTTTGTTTGTTTGTTTGTTTGTTTGTTTTCTTACATAATGGGGACTGACCTCTATTTTCCTTTTGCAGGGTCTGATATTCCAAGCACAGTGTGTGCAGTCCCTGTGCTTTGCTTCGTTTAGCACAGCTGATCATGTCATGTATTTACATTGCTTTGCTACTCTCCTTCCACTGTTTAATTGAATGAAAATTACCTGAGGTTCAGTTTGTCCTTTGTACAATGCAAGTGACTTGTATCCTGTTGTTAAAAAATACTGTTCCTGTTTACTGAACTTGTCTTTCTCCTGTGTTAATTATTGGGGTGTCCAATTCACATACAACTGTGGTGATAGTACTCTTGTGTACCTTGCTTTACCATAAGCATATGCACAGTCCTACTGAAATCCTGAAAAAGCAAAAGCTGAAGTTATGAATAATTATAATGTATTGGGACTGGGTTATTAGAATGTCATTTCATAGGAGTGAGGATGTCACTTCACTTCACTTCACTTCTCATCTTACTTATCTGTAACTCATACTTCATTTTTCTAATATGTAAATCAGATATTCTCCATATTATATGGTCAAAGTATCTTAGCAGTATTATTAAAGTTTTATGCAATGCAAGTAAAGTGTATGGGTCTCCAAATAATGGGGTATGAGGGCAACTCCCAAGAGCTGAAAACAGTCAGTTGAACAGTTAAATAAGCCATAGAGGTAGAGTACTGAAGAACACAGTTTGAGGAGCAATTACTGAAGATGAAGAAAAAGGCAATTTAGAAAGCAAATTCAAGTGTAGTTCAAGTCTAATTAAGTGGAAGGAGGGAAAACAAAAAACAGTGTGTTACTTATCTAGATTTTTTTTAGTTCCCACGAAGGCCTACATTTCAGCTTCTTTATTTTCTAAGGTCCTCTGTAGCTGATGGAAAGAGAGATCTACTCATCTAGCGCAGATCGTTTATCCCTAAAATCAGTGTCTAAAATATCACCCTTTGAGATCTTTTTCTCTCCCTCCTTCCATCAGTGGATCAAGGAGGATGTCCTAGAAAACTAGTTTCTACAAATGGCTTATTTTTGAATGTCTGAAGTTACGTGAAGCAAATTCGATCAGAAGAGCCCAAGGAAATTACAACTTGCTCAGTCACTTGCATGGGGAGTAACCCAGGCAGCAAACCATTCTAATTGTTCCTCTGTGGTTTTGTTATTGTAGCAGTGATAATGGTACTACTTTACCCTTGGAGAAATTTCCTAGGTTATTCTTATGACAAGTATTCATACAGGACACACAAGGACAATACAGCTAATGAGCTATTTTTTTCAGAAGAGTGATGGATTTGGTGAGTGTTTATGGAGAAGGTTGACATCCAAGTTTATTGTTTATAAAATACTTTCCACAAGATTTTTTTTTCCAGTTCTAACACAAAATATGAATGTTTTCACAATAAACATAGTATCTTATTTAGTCAGTTTTTGCATCAGACTTCACTCACTAAAAAAATAATAATAATAAAAATACAGTCAGAAATGGAGTTCACACTACACATTGCTTGGCTTGTAAAAAGAAAAACTCAGCAGGAGAAACCTATTCTGAAACCTATTATTCAAGGCATAGCTCAGCAGATTCATGCCCCAGCAGAGACCCTCCACAGCCCATGCCAGGATCCTGGAGGCAGGGCACTTCTCTCTGGACTAAAGACACCAAATCTAGCCAGGAGGCATCAAGCTCCTGAATGTCTTGCAGGAACTGTGCCTATAACCAGACAGGTGATCTATGAACACCAGCAGGCTTTAGCACCTCTTTTGTCTACACCACAAAATGATAGAAGGGTAGAGATTTTCTAGAGAGGGAAAAGGAGATATGCTAACGTCAATGTCAAGCCTCCCTTTGAGAGCAGCTGAGTGGTGAGGGTGGAAGAGGGAAGCTGGAGCAGCCCTGTGTGGTTCACAGGTGAAAGAACTAGCCAGCATCGATTCATGCGGCACTGTTCAAATGTTTTCTTCCCTGACAGTCTCTCTATTTTTAGATGTTTTAATTTCCTGTAGTCTTTACATGGTCACATGTGGGCAAGTAAACAGATTGTTTTGAATTAAACAGCTGTGCTAATTTATCGCACTGTTAAAAGCAAAGCTTGAACGTGTTCTTTGCTGCACGCAGGGACTGGAAGTACTGGCACATGCATGGCTCACATCTCCAAATTAAAACATCCATGGCCTGCAGCAGAGGGGTCAGGCAGGCAGGCTAGCTTGGGGCTGTTCAACTCCACCAGGGCCTGTGCTTGAAGGGGTCCTGTAGCAGCCATCCCCTGGGCAGGAAGAGATGGACACCCTCCTGGCAGCACCACTGGGCAACTCCTTCCCATTTCTGGGGCTTCCAGGAGGACAGGTCAGTCAAGGCAGGCAGTGTTCAACCTCCCACACCACGGGGCTTGCAGGGCCTGGCCCCTCCACGTTTTGTGCCTCTTGCTCTGCCCTGTCTCCTTGACAAGGCAAGTAACATTTTCTTCTCCAAACCCTGTGTTGGGAGAATTTTACTCTGGCCAGACATAAGCCACCCATAACGAAAGATAAAATAGATGCTCCACAGACTCTTGTACTTAGTTTGAGACTACTCTCCTTTGCAATTCTCACATCTGAGAATGAATCTTCTAAAAACATCCCTGAATTTCTAGGTCATACCTCACTAAACATTTCTACCAAGAGCCAAGGAACCAAATTACAATTGGCTTTCTAACTGACCTAATGGCACAGGAGAGATCTTCAGACTGTATTTATGTCTCCACCATATCCTTCCTACCCCCAGCCTGAAACCGTCCTAAGAGAAAAATCTAATTATCCTTCCCAATAGGTAGTCATCCCTTTGTAAGACAATTTCCATGTGTCTCGTGTCTATTCTCTACATTCTAGTGCTTCTAGATTAACAAGTATGGTATTCTGAAAACAAACAAGGCTACATTATATTGTAGTGGGTTTACATGGCAAGGTTTTGGTAGCAGGGGGGGCCATAGGGGTGGCTTCTGTGAGAAGGATCTAGAAGCTGCCCCATGTTTGGTAAGGGCCCCACTGCTGACCAGAGCTGAGCCAATAAGCGATGTTGTTTTGCGCCTCTGTGAGAGCATATTTAAGACAGGGAAAAAACCGCTGCGCCACTCAGCAGCTGGGAGGGTGAGAGGAGTGAGAAACAGCCTTGCAGGCGCCAAGGTCAGTGAAGAAGGAGGGGGAGAGGTGCTCCAGGCGCCGGAGCAGAAGTCCCCTGCGGCCTGTGGTGAGGACCATGGTGAAGCAGGATGTCCCCCTGCAGCCCATGGAGTACCACGGTGGAGCAGGGTTCCACGCTGCAGCCCGTGGAGGAGACCACGGTGGAGCCTGTGCCCCGAAGGAGACTGCGGCCTGTGGAAGACCCCTGCCGGAGCAGATTCCGGGCCGGACCTGCAGCCCGTGGAGAGGAGACCACGCAGGAGCAGGTGACCCGGCAGGAGCTGCTGCCCGTGGGGGACCCAGGTTGGAGCAGTTTGCTCC
>CM021767.1:60922505-61072421 GCA_011076525.1 Nettapus auritus
TGGAACTCGGCTGCCCACCCGAGTAAAACCATCACATATATATATATATATATACATATATATATATATACATGTGTTTCTGAAAGGAAATTATGTGTCTTGCAAATTGAATAATGAAAATAAACAGTGTGAATAAGTCACTGTGGGGACAAAAAACAATGCTAGATAGGAAGAAAACTTAGTTAAAAATAAAAAAAAAAATAAAAAATAAAAGGGTGAGAGAGAGAAAAAAGAGACAGAAAGAAAAATGGAAACAGGTGGCTTGTTCCAGGCCTGCCAAGAACATTTTGGAGTCTTGAGAATATGTACTGTACGACTTGGCTGAGTGCTGCTTCTGTCTTGTCCACTGAATAATTTCTTGTCTTTTGCACAGCTTGCTTCTACCACGTACATATAACTTGATTTCAGATCATTTTCTCTGTTCCCTGGTGAGGTGTCTTATTGTTTGATTGTCTGCCTTTCTTTATCTTGGTGTCAATTTTCTCTGGTTGCACATACCAGCAGCTGATAGATTATTGCCTTCCTTGTGCTCTCACTTTTCCCATCCTCCCCACCTACATGACCAAAACCCATCACTTTCCAAGTGTTTTACTTTGTGGTTGAAAATACTGCAGGTTATGTTCATTATACTGACAGCATTGATGAGTACAGGTTCTCAGGACAATCATGAGCAAAGCTGTGGTCTTCTTTGGATCGCCTATCTTCCTTCTTCATCACTGAAAGTAGGTCCAGCACTCACTGAAATTGATGATCTTTTCTTTTGACTTTAGTAGCAGTAGTGGTGAGTCCCTCAGTCTGCAGCTGGCTCTCTGACTTTAATAAAAGCAGGAGACTGGGCCTCATTTCTCATCCTTGCTTTTAGGTATCCAATTCATTCTAACTAGGAATATCATAGTGAATTGCAGCATTGGCAAACAGATTTATTTACATTCTTCCTTGCTCTGTAGAGGACCATACAATCCCTAAAATGCTTAGACATTCCCAAAATTACCTTAGTTAGATCCCTACCATATTTCTTCAATACAGGACTAGTGCCTTCATATCTTTTCATATTTCTTAAATGTAAATTAACATGCATGTACATGACGTTGCGCAGTGAGTTGAGTGCAAATTCTGAAGTGTTTGTACTCTTCATTAATGTATGTGTAGTGTCTCTCCATGGGGGATTTCCAGATGTCTGAAGCCTAGCCAAAGTTACTCCTTCATCAGTGCTGCTGGACATCTGGAAATTCCAGACAAGTGGCCAAAGTCCACTTTTTATGTTGACAACATTTCTGGGGAAAAAAAGAACACATGCAGAAACCTAGATTTATGGTATACTTCGAAAATGTGAGGATACTTTCAGTGTAATAAAACAAAGAGCATTTTTTTAAAAAAGATATATTTTTCCTACTGAAGGGCAATAGTAGACGAGTGCAAAATTCCTCTTTGAGCCTCTCAAAATCTACACCGTATTTCATTTTGCTTTAACTTTATTATGTGTCTTTTCATGATGTTTCATGATCTTTGCCTAAACAGACACATTTAGTAACTTCTTTCCTTCTCTTTTCACTGTGAAAACATTTTTGAGTATCACATTGTACACCATACTTTGAAGCTCTCATGCTTACATTTCAATGTCCATCACTTGTCCTGTTTTATTGGCTTCTTCTTTTCCTATGGCTTTGTAATTTATGCTTCTCAGGGGATCACAGGCTATCTCTTACTGACCCACCATTCACTGCATGAAATTTATGTATGTCTTTATAGTACTGCCATATGAATATTTGATATAAGCTGTGCATTGCTTCATGAAACAGCAATTGATTAGGCAATTATTTCAAAACCAATCCAGGCCTACATCAATACTAGATTTGTTTCTAGGGATCACAGACACATTGTGAGGTAAGCTTAATTCATGCTAAACACAGTATGGTTAGAGGAAACACTTGTGCTCAAAATATTTGCAATGACTGTTGCATGACCACTTTGCTACTAAGGAATATTTGTGATGACTGTAGCATGAACGCTTCACTACTACTGTGGGCTGAACTTAACTCCTGATTAATGGATATAACTTCTGTGGTCAGAATGACAAATCTTTCAGTAAGACTGTAGAGAAACTGATTTAAAAAAAAAAAAAAAAAAAAAAAAGTTTTATGGATCCATAGGGAAAACATTTACATCCTAGAATCATCAAAGGGAGAACAGAATGCCATGTGTGAATTTTAGCCAGATGGTTTGTAGTTAATATGATATGCTTGTCCTAAAAAATAACAATTAATCAGGGATATAACAACACAGTAATAGGTAGAACACAGAAACATAGATATGTGAAAAAAAAAAGCAGTAACAGACTTAGGAAAGGGGGAATTATTTCAGATCATGATCCTGGTAAGACTCACACCTGGAATTAAGCTCAGGAGCTACTTATAACTCCTGGACTGTTCAGATAGTTAATTCTGTTACTTAGAGGTTGGTAATCTGTGTTGAACATTTCTTTACATTTTCATTTGTAACTATAAACTGATTATGTTCTTCTGTTCTGATTTTATAATGGCACGTAGACTATGAATGACGTACTTGACCAGCATCTTTTGCTTGCAAGCACCATGGATCAAAGAATAGTCATTTGTAAGTTCCCTTCCATTATTGCCAGAGGCAAAATTTCCTTTAATAGTATGGAACAGTTATGAGAAATCACACATAGGAACAACAGACCAAGAGAAATAACTGTGCCATACTGTAAGAGAATAAATAATTGCAGGCAAAGTTCTCTGTAGCCTGGAGAAAGTAAGAGAAAATTTATTTCAGGATTAAATTGTCAATGAATCAAATAATGTTTGAAAACTGGAATTAGTTCCTTAATTGTATATGGGCACTGGACAATGTGGGTGGGTGCTGCTCACAGTAGGTTGCTTTCTATGGCACGAGTAATATGGCTTGGTCTTTATTTAGCCACAGGCTGAAATTTTCCTTGTTCCAAATTTACTAAAGAAGTTATCCTGGTATTTGTATATGCTTGTTGCATGTGCTGTTCAAAAGGAATTTGAGAAGAATAATTATTACTGCTTTCTAAGAACATGAGAATTAAAAAAAAAAAAAAAAAAAAAAAAAAGTCGTAGTTTGAAAATTCTGATGAAAAATTTTGCAGCTTCAGCTGGGGATTTTTGTTCCTGTCCTGAGATTTTTCTTGCCTGGCGTTTCTCTCTTCTGGACTGCTCCATCTTATATTGTCAATATTAATTCCAGTTTAGAACTTCAGGATTTTCCAGGCTGTGTTCAGTTATCCAACACTTTCAAACTAAATAATTTATTAGCCACACCCTTAGGCATGTCAGAGCATGCCTGTGATGTCACAGGAAACAGTGTAGGTAGGAATAAATTCTGGAATCAAAATATATTTTAAGTGACTATTAAGCGTTGATTATATAAAAACAGAAAAAATCATTTTGCTGAATTACTTGGGACTGTGTGAGATACAGGAAATCTTAGTGAACTCCTTTTATTATTATTATTATTTTCAAATCTTATAACCTTGGTAAGTAGGCTAAAGAAGTAGTGCGGTTAGAAACTCAATTTTTAGATCAATAAATAAAAATTAAACAAAACAACAACAAAAAAAAGGTTCATCTCCAAACAAACCAAAATATATTTTATATAGGTGGAGGGTTCACGTGTTCATTTTTGGATTGAACATCACATTCAGAATCTTTTTTTTCTTGCTTTTTAATATGCCATTGTAGGAGGAAATAGGAAGATAATAATGAGTGCATATATACATATATAAATAAATATGAAAGCATTTTAAGTCAAAGCAAGGAAATGTAAATGGTCTCATCTCTGTTTCTGTGTTGTTGGGTTTTGGGGCTTTTGTTTGTGTTTTCCTTAGGTTGGTTTTTGTTTTCCTTTGTTTTGTTCATGGTTTGTTGTTGTTGTTTCCACAGATTAGCTGTCAAAATCCCCTTACTTGCATTTACATTTACTTCATTTGACAACTTAATACTGACCTTAACAAGTGGGAGTGGTATCTTTCAGTGGAAGGTGTTATTGAAATGCAAAATATTTGTATTAATAAATACTCATCATACATTACTAGTATAATCATCACACTAAGCAAAAAGGAATTGAGGTTTAAGTCCCATAATTAAGGTTTTTGTAGTATTAGGATGGAAAGAAAATGGCCTCTGAGGAATGTTCTTTTTATGAAATAAATGACAAAGTTTTCTAGCTGCAGATGGAAATAATTAATTCTAAAACAGTTTTCAAATGGATTTCAGATGGATTGAAGTAATGTTAAAAAGGAGGGGGTAAAATCTGTATTATCCAGAAAAGTCTGTATTACATTTAATCTATAATTTAATGCATAATGGCAGCTCTAACCCAGACATTACTCTGTCACAATCTAACTCATTATTATATTAAAATGAATACCTTGAGAATGCTAAGTGCTATATGGAATCAAGTAGTATTTATATTTTGAGTGGTAAAATCTTCAGAAAGAAAAAAACTTTATCTCCAGATCTTTACCAAATCACACAGCTGACCATGTTAAGAAAGGAAAGAACAATTGTGCCTGAAAATGCTAGTGAAAAAAAAAAAAAAAAAAAAAAAAAAAAAACAGAGCTCCTTTATTTTAGTTCTCATTTTCAGGAAATAAAAGCCTACTTCTCAGCCTATGGGTAAAATCCCAGGTCATGCTAATCCATATTCATTTGAGAAAGCAGATGGGATTGTTAGAATGACTAAGAACTTGCATCATTGGGCACCGAATTCTTTGACATATAGTAACATTTTAAAACTTGGTTCGAGTGATCTTTCACTGTAACACATAGTTTTGGGAAACTAAACGTATTTTCTATCTATTGTTTATTTCTCATGGAAAAAACGTTCCATATGAAGAGTGATTTCCTTCATACTTAGAGTGAAAAACAGAAATCAGATGAAAAACAATTTAGTTCTTTGTTTGAGAAATCCCTGTTGCCACATTCTGTTGTTCATTTTAGTGGGAAAGTTGAACTTTAATTTCAATTCTAGAGTTGTGAACTTACAACTTTTTTTTTTTTTCTTTTTTTCTTTTTTCTGCAGAAGTCTACAGTTCCTATACAATAAAGGAAAAAATTAATTTGTTTTCTTATAGAGATTATAACTTTTTTCTATAAACCTCTTTATGATGGTCATTTCTTTTTTTCAACCTGATTCAAACAGTTCAAAGTGTTTTCTTCCAAGTTGCCTCTGTTCACAGTTTTATTGACTGATGCAGTTCATCTGTCTGAAAAGCATGGTGCATTTGACAATGGAAGGCTATGTTTCTTGGGTTTTGTTCTGTTGAGTGATATTGATCATGGCACTTGAAAGCAAAATGCTCCTTCATTCTTCATAATTATTTTCTCTCATGTATTTTGTCATTTTTCTTTTTTGGATATGTCTGCACAGCACAATGCAATGTCTTCAAAGCATATTCAAGTTATCCTGGGCACCAAAAGCTGTATAGCAGCATTAACAGAGCAATCTGCCTGGGTTAGTTAGCCAGGCTGAGAAGTTGTATAGGTGGATCATCACAGTGCTATTGTAGCATTTAGTGCTCCAGAGGTAGCTTGCAGGATATTTCTGAGCAATACTATATTCCTTTTATGACCACTTCAGGTCTTGTCTTTTAACAGTGGCAGTGTCAGAGGCTCCAAAGAGACAAAACTTTCAGCATCTCAAGAAGGAAGAAGAAGATGGAACTCTGAGAGGCAGAAGACTTGTGTAGAGAGCCCCTTGGTCTTCTTTGGCTGTTGATTCCTCTGCCAAAATTAGTTGGTGAATAGGGTTGATGAAGACTGAAAGTAGCTGCCTGTTAGGGGTGCTAGAAGAGAGTGTGTTCATGTCACACAGCAAGGATTATGAATATTAGATCTTATAATATATGAAGACCATCAGAGTGTCAGAAAACTTTCTCATTTTCTAGAGGTCTTCTCTGAAGGAAGTATCCTTCAGCATACTAGTCAGCATACCAAGTACAAGCCTTTTGTTGCTAATGGTGACTTGCAGTGATCATGTTGGTCATGAAGTCAAATGCTCCCAGGATGCCACTTTTTTTTTAGGGCTTTTTGGCTAATCTATCTCATGCTAGTCCAAGAAGAGAAGGAAACAGTATCTTGAAGTTCACTGGTCACCATCAGCTTGTTTCACTTTGTCAGCTTTCAACCTTGTGCAGCACGAGAAGCATCTGTTCCCTTGGTACCCCAAAAAAGGTTGTTGGCCATGGCTAGCAACAACTGCTACATTTAAGCCCACAGTTATTTTGCTGTATTATATGTCTTTGTGAAATCCTCCCCTAATATTACCTCTATGACCCAGAGTTATCTGGCCTCTGGAAGAAGTCAGTGTCCCTGAAAAGTCCTTTTATTTCTTTTGTTTGTTTTTTTGTTTGTTTGTTTATTATTTTATTTTATTTTTTTCCCAGCAGTCAGCTTGCTAAGACACACATTTACACTAAAGTGCACAAAATTTAAAAAGTGAAAGTGACCAGTTACAAAAACAATGGCACCAAAAACATAAGAAGTCTTGTGCTTGCAGAACCTTTTGTGGATGTTTTCTTTCTTGACACTTAGAGCAGTACAATTATTTTGCTTTGAAAGTGTCAGGGAGCTTGACTCATGTACTTTAAGTCAAATATTTTCTTTGAGCTGCCTGAAATTTATTTATGTGGAAATATAGTTTCTTATGCCGGATCTCACTTTAATTTGCACTCTGGAGTATACAAGAAGTTTGCAAACAGTCTGACTGCTATCTGGAAGGATTTCAAATTTAAAAATTCCCCCCAAAGAACAACTCTGTGTAGTCCTTTTAAATTCTCTTAGTCTCTGTAATGGCTGATAAGATATATACATGTAGCAAAAAATAGTCTGTATACTCAAGCGGATTCATAATATGTCCATACTTTTATGAACACCTACAAATGAAACTAATCTGATTGCCTTCATTTGTTCTGTGGAACGAGAGATGGAATTATGAAAAAAAATAAAATCAGGGTATGTTACACTTGTATGCAAGATCAGCTGCCGTAGCATAATTGGGCTAATGGATAAAGTTATGGAAGCGCATGTCTGCAGCTAATACGTAGGAAACAGAAGGCTTTTTTCACATAAACGGTCTGTGTGGATTGCTTAAGATTTTAAATGACTTAAAATAAGACTTTATACTAAAAATATCCGTTGTTGCTCAGTAAGCTGTTGGAGTACTCATGAGTTATACAGGTGCTTTTGCAACAAAGACAACTGAGGCTTTAATTCAGAGCATTTAATAAAGTATGGTGGTGGTTGCTGCAGATCTGGCTATTAAACAAACTTCCACTCGCAGCAGGGACTCTATGAGTTACAGCCAAAAAAAGAATTTAATTAACATAAGTCTTGTTAATTACCACTAGTGGTTCATTTGTCTTCCCTTTGGAGAGAAACATGGTTCAGAAAAGGGCATTTTCTCTTAACCAATTTAAAGTAGTTGTGCTTGCAGTAGCATTGGCTGGAGTTGTTAATAAGCAGGCATGGCTTGGCAGCAATTTTACACAGATTGTTTGCACCAAATTTATTTTTCACCAGAACCTGGTTAGGAGGTGGCCAGAGCCTTAGAAATGGCCTTTCAAGCAAGCCAGGTATCTCTGCAGTGATGAGCTGACCAGGCCGTGCAAGATGGGCCATTTATTCTAAGCAGCTCCCTGGCCTGGCTGATTTTACTGCCTGAGGTCATACTTGGTGTGTCCTGGGGACCTCTGAGAACGCTAACACTGGACTTTGTAACCACATCATAGATATTACATAGTGACATTTACATGTTAAACATTTCCAGTAGCTCCCAGGAGTGCTATTAAAATTGGCTTGCAATTACAGCGTGGCTATGAAATACTGCCCGGAAGGTGAATCAGCAGCATATGCATTTACAGATAGTTTTTGAGTGAATACAGCCATGCAGCTTAGTGATTCATAGCTGCAGTACTTCAAACATTTATGTTATCTAATCAGATGAAGTTGAAGGTGAATATAGAGGGAAATGCTTCACATCCTAAATTGATTTGCTATCAGAAGTATTTAACAGGATCATGAAAAAGGCTTTAAGAAAATTTCTTTCAAGTAATTAAAATCTAGCATTTATTTTCAACCGTGGCCCTTTGTCATCCATAAACACATGTAGTCTTCTGTGGATTTGACATAGAATAAAATGCCATATATAAATTAAACACAAGGTACCTGAAATTGCTAATGGTTCTGCAACAGGCCCTCTAACCACTGCTGATATTGAGCATCACGAGATTCTTGTACCTAAACAAGACACCAGTTCTGCTGTGTGAATGAAGTCACATCAACTACGGCCTCTGAAAAATGATGCCTATAAAAACTTCAACCCAGTAGTCATCTAGCCTTTTCTCAGTCTTGTGTAACCAAAGTAAAGGGAGATGGCAGATCCTGAAGCTTGACCAGGGTAGTATAGGGTCAACACATCTCCATGGAGCCTTCAACAGAGTTTGTGAGTGAAACTCACTTGTGAGTGAAACTTCACTTACACAAACTCAATAGAGTTTGTCTAAGTGAAACTTTGTGGTGTAAACACTGGATGACAAGGACCTGTAATGGGGGAATAGATATGGTGTAAAGTGTAAATGAGTGTTACTGAAGGAAGGAAAGGATGCAGAAGGACTGCATTTTGAAGAATTAGGGGAAAGAAAGATGAATAAGATTGTAGTGGCTAGACTGAAAAGTGGGAAGAGGGGGAAAAGGAAAAAGAAGAAAAGAAAGGAGTAAAATGATGAGAAAGAAAGAAACACCAAAACTAGGGAGACAGACATTTTAATTTAATCTGATGCAATATAGGATCAGAAGTGTTGTTATTTTCTATGGATTTATTCATGCTCTATTTCTGTGATCTGAATCAATACCATTTATAGCTCAAATTTTCAAAAGGATCTCTGACATATAATTTCACTTGGGATTATAATGAATCCAATAATTTGAGGAAAAGGTTATAAAGGTATTTGTGGGCTCTTGGGAATATTTTTGGTAGTCCACGTGTTATCTACATGGCTGAGCTGGATGTACCCAAGGGAAGGACCTGAACAGAGGCACCAAAGGACTAGAGAAAAGCAGGTGAGCAGATAAATTTATCTTGAGGAGGCTGCACATGCACAAACAGTTGGTGTGCTTCTTCCTAATACAAGATATCTGCATATAGTAGATTAACAAAGCCACTAGCTAACCTGCTGGTATAGCTCCTGCTTTGGAATGAAATCCCTTGTCAAATCATAACATTTAGAAAAGCTCCTAGAATTTACCCTGTGTCTGTAACATTTGGACACTGATTAAACAGGATCAGCAGTATCCAGTTACACAGAGCAGTATTTTCAAAAATTAAATCACTTTGGTTCTCAACAGATGAACTTGTGATGTGAGCTGCAGAAAGAGCATTAGAGAAGAGCCTAGAACAGACATATGGACTTCAGCAGATGCATCTGGAAAAATATCAACATCTAGAGCTGAAATAATTTTCAAATTTGCTCCTAGTAAGTATCAGAAAGGTAATATTCATCTGAAAAGATATTTATTTACTTTTTCTAATTATATTAAGAAGCTACAGTCATTGCACTGGTGCATAAGAAACATTTTTTAGGAAACAAGGTGTTTAATGAACACGTGTCAAGGATATTTGAGGAGATGCAGATTACACCTAAGTATTTTTCAGACCAGAATCTGTGATGGAGAGACAACTGGGGTAGAATGATTTGTCTTCATCCCTGCCATCTGTGTGATATTTAAGAAGTGATCACTCCATGTGCATGTGTGTATATGCACAGGTGCAAGGGCTTCTGGTCACACCTTTATTGGTATCTGAGACTTTCAGTGTGTGTCTGCAAAAGGAAGTTGAAGGCAGTGTTCTGTCAGGAAGGTTCATCTGCTGTGGAAGCCAATTGGAAGCTGCCTTGTTGGACAGGACTTTTTGTGCAACTTTTAATGTGTTGTAGTCTTTTTATTCATTCTTGCTTGCTTGCTTTCTTACTTGATTTCTTCCTTTTAATGCATGGATGGAAGAAGAGAAAGTTTTACTATGCATAAATACTGTTTTCTCTTGCTGCATGGTACAAGTTTTGCATTTTTAAGGGTTTGCGTGGGCTCCTAGAAACTGCAGTCTATTAGTAAACCTACTCCTGCATAAGTGTATTCTTTACCATTTCTGGGTGATGCAGCCACACATAATTGCTGTGCCTTTGATGTCAGTGCCTAAGGGAAGTGTAAAATAACCTCAGTTTAGGGTTTCCTTCTGGGAGGGTTTAAGTAGTTTCCTTAGGATTTCATGCATCTAGTTCTGTGACAAGTTTGCCAGACAATTGATTGCACATTCAAATGTTTAGTGCAATGAATTCAGCCTACAATTGTACTGGACAACATGTCTGTAAGTTCAGGACCAGAAGGCTAGATGCTGCTTGCTACAGATATAGGTATCATTGTAGGTGCAGTAAATATATTTTAGAATGTGTTTGTCCCGTAATGTTTGGTTAAGCATGCAAAACTGGAAATTTTTCCTATTTCAAGATAGATAATTCTGCCTCTTCTTCTGCTCCCCTGTGCTCTTGGGAATATATCTGCTGATGTGACACAGGATGAATTAAGATACTTCTATTAATCATGCTACTAACTGGAACAAGAGGACCTTTTGCATTTCATTTTAACTTCATTTAAACAAACAAACAACTACAATAAAAAGCAGAAAAGCATACAAAGGCTAACACTTCTCAGTCTGACTTTTCATATCGAAATTTTGTCTTCTCAGTTAATTCTAAAGACTTTTTGGGCAGGACACACTGGCTAATGCCTTGATGCAGTCAACAAACCAAAAATTTTAGGGTGTGTTTCAGCAGGGTGTGATTTGTACTTGCATTTGAGATCAGTATGCATGAAAAGGTTCTTATACCTTGCCACGTCCTGTCCTTAAATGGTGGTTTTATGGAAGTGAACTAAATAGCCAATTTAAGTACCCATGCCTCTGCATTTGCCTGCATGGTCTTATTTACATCATGCATGTATTGCTTGATGGGGAAGGTCTACTCACAGACAATCACATAGGCAAAGCAGAGATGTTTAACGCCTCTGTCTTCAATGCTGATGATGGGCTTCGGGACCCGGGGTGCCCTGTGTTGGAGGACCTTGACAGTGGGAATAACAAACTCCCAACCGACCCTGAATATGTGCGGGATTTGCTGCTCCACCTGGATCCATACAAGTCCATGGGTCCAGAAGGGATTCATACCTGGGTGCTTAAAGAGCAGGCTGACGTCATCGCGCGACCTCTCTCAATTATTTTTCAATGATCTTGGGGTGGTGGTCGACAGCAAGTTGAATATGAGCCAGCAGTGTGCCCTGGCAGCCAGGAGGGCCAACCGTATCCTGGGGTGCATCAAGCACGGCATCGCTAGTCAGGCGAGGGAAGTAATTGTCCTGGTCTACTTGGCGCTGGTGCGGCCTCACCTTGAGTACTGTGTGTGGTTCTGGGCACCACAGTACAAAAAGGACATTCCACTGTTGGAGAGTGTCCAGAGGAGGGCGACAAAGATGGTGAAGGGTCTGGAGGGGAAGACCTGTGAGGAGCGGCTGAGGTCACTGGGTCTGTTCAGCCTAGAGAAGAGGAGGCTGAGGGGGGACCTCATTGCGGTCTACAACTTCCTTGTGAGAGGGAGTGGAGATACGGGTGACCTATTCTCCATAAACCCTAGTGATAGGACCCATGGGAATGGGGTGAAGCTGAGGCAGGGGAAGTTTAGACTAGATATCAGGAGGAGATTCTTCACTGAGAGGAAGGTTGCGCACTGGAACAGGTTCCCCCGTGAAGTAGTCACTGCACCAAGCCTGTATGAATTTAAGAAACGTTTGGACTGTGCACTTAGTCACATGGTCTAAACTTCTGGGGAGACCTGCGCGGTGCAAGGAGTTGGACTTGATGATCCTTATGGGTCCCTTCCAACTCGGGATATTCTATGATTCTATGATTTAAGATTCTATGATTTTATATGGAAATAGGAGAATGATATCACATGCTTACATTTCCTTGTGCATTTCCTTGTGCATAATACTCACACAGCATACTTCTTGGAAAGCAAGCATATTTAGAAGAAACAGTAAAGTCAATAAGAATAGTTGGGTGCTTAGGGTGCTTATTTATTCAGATTTCCTAGACTGATCCTTAAAACGCTTTATCTTCACCTTGAGAAATCTGACATTTATCAAGTTTTCTTCCCTCTCAGCTGACCTAAATTAGAAATCATTTCTATTTTGACTACACTGATACTGATGAAAATACTCTAAAGCATAAAATTCTAACTGTAACTGGAAATGACATTATTTCTTCTATATACAAAAAGTAGAAGAATTCAGTTCCATCCATTTCTATGAGGCCTAATTTCTGAAAGTGTTTTTGTTTGCTTGTTTGTTCATTTTAATAACTCCTACTTGTTTTGGTTTGGGAGTGATAAAATGATATGTTGTTGAGCTTCAAATCTATGTAGCTATGCCAGCATGGAGAGCAGACGCTTTGCAGATAAGAAGTGATTGGCAAGGTATTTATAATGTGCAGAATCAGTTACTGGCATCAGAATTCACTTTCTTTCATTCAGTGTGCTATCTCAGTTATTAAATGTGATTCTTGCTAGAAAGACTGGCTAGCTTTAATCCAAAATGTAAACTAACTTGGTAACAGGTCAGTGGCCATTCTGCTCACATGGAACAGAGCTTAATTTTCCCAAAGAATCTATTATCACTGGTTTGGGACAGCATTCACCTAACATTTGCATGTGAGGTGTTAATGTTTCTCTTCGTGTTCTGAAATTAAAAGTCCATATTGCCAGCATGCAAACAGGGACTTCTAGATTCAAACTCATGTAATGTAAGGTCTATAAAATTTGTTTCCAAGCAGAAAACTCACAGATTTTTTTCTAAATGTGCAATTAGTGCTTCATTGCTATATATTTAGAATCATTTATTATTTGAAATGTTTTGGGTTTTGACTTCCAGCTGAATGTCTGAGAAGTGTGAAAGTAGACCTAAAAACAGTAACAAAGTGAAATTAGATTTTGCTTTGTATTTCTGAAACATTTTCTTTTTGGTTTCTTTTCATTTTATCTTTCTATCTAAATTATACTTTGCAAACAGTAAATTGATCAATACTAAAGAGCGTGCTTAAGCATGAAAGCTTCTTATTTATGGAATAAAATGGTCTTAACTTGTTAAGACACAGAAACCAAAGTCACTGACAGCTTATCTATGAGATCATCAGAAGAAGCTTCATTGTTTTCAATCAGTGGATAGCAGGATTTTATATTAATTTTAGTCATCGTGGTAAAGTGAAATGGCATCACAGCAGCATTTCTAGCCTTCAGCTCATGTGGTGTGAAAGGAGGGCAAGGTTGTAGCTACATCTGTCTGTGCTAATGAAAGGCAGGCATACATTTCATACTAAAGCATAATGCCTTTACTTACAGGAGGGGTTGCAATTATGAAGCAGTTGCAATGGTAAGCAGGTTGTGTGAGCACTCTTCTGTGGAATTAGAGAAGGAATCAGATGAGAAAAAAAGTATACCCTCATCCTTTTCCCATCTTTTTTCCTTAAACTCCTATTAAAGTTTCACTACAAAGCAAAGCAAGCTGGAGGATATAGAAAACCCCCCAAGGATTTTGTTTTCCATACTAAATTGTACCACTCTAATCTCTTCACAGTCTCTGAGACTGGTGATTGATAAGCCTTCACTGATATCAGTCAGTGATGCTTAATAGGGCATGCAGCTGACCAAGTGAGCTGTGAAGCTCTCCCTAAGAGATTTCCAGCTGGGAAGAAATTCTTGTCAACCTCAAGCTACTATCTCAGTTTTCAGATTAATTTCATTTGGACTGCTGTCACACCACATTAGCTCTCTGAACATTTCTGACGGTAGAAAGATACTGATTTGTGCTGTAAAAAATGACATATGAGGATATGGATTTTCTATTATTCAGTAACCCATGTATAATCATTGCATAAAAAATATATTTTCCCCAAACTACCTAATTGGTAGCTTTACAACACTATTCAAGATCTTAAAGCATAATTCTTTCTAAAAGAGGTGGTGGGTGATCTGGCAGCCACCAGCTGTGGTGGTGGGATAATTGGAAGGGACACTTATCTCTCTCTTCACTTATCACTGTTCTTCTATGAGAAATTAGACTTGGTGGCTGAACTGCTTGTTCTCAACTTGTTGTACAAACTGCTCCTTGTGTAAGCAGCACCCTAATTTGTTTCAATCAAAATATGCTAGTTTAAATAGTTCAAGAGTAGGCTTTACTAAACTGGTTCCTCTTGGTGCAGTTATGGCATGAATCTCAGTTCTGAGTAGATCTTAACTCCTTACCTAATAGTGGTCAAGATCAGCCAGGTGTGGCAGCAAACGGTGACAGATAAACTCTTTCCCTGGCTCTGACAGCACATGCATTTGCCTACATCTATGACTGATTACTGGTGGGAGAGAGACCATTTTGTGCTCATGTTACTGGCAGGCTCTGCATTGTTGAAAAAAATGAAACAAACAAAAACCTTCCTGCAAAGCCACTTAAATCAGCAGAAACCACACATGGAGTAACTTGGGTGAGGAAGATGCTATATTCAGATGATCATTTACCCTAATTTTGCACTTTAACAAGACTCTATTACATGTGAAGAGACTTTTTTCTTTTGTTTGCCTTTCCATGCTGTGCCCAGGACTACAGCTTTTAGCTGCATCTCACTCTTTGCTGTATAAGCCTGTCGTGTAAATATCATCATTTCCCAAACACAGTGTTTTATCAATTTTTATTTATTTATTTATTTGTTTTTCTGGAAGGCTGCCTCCCTCTGTCTTAGCGCATTTCTACTAATGAAAACATTTTTATTCTAGTCCAAAAGCACTGATGCAACAGGGCAACTGGAGAAATGTAGAATAAGTGGCATTTCCCTCACTGAGACTTTTTTATTATTATTATTTCTTTTGGTTTCTTTTTTTTCAGTCCCCAGTGCCAACAAGGGTTTGTTCAAGGGTAGAGCTCATCTCAGTGTCTTGTAATAGTCTGCAGAAACTCTTCTAATTCTGTTTGTTGTTGTTGTTTTTTTGTTTTTGTTTTGTTTTTGTTTGTGTGTTTTTGTTTTGTTTTGTTTTCATCTTTTAAAAATAAAAGTCTCTTCACAAGTAAGAGAAAAACTTATAGAATGAAAAAAAATCATAGAATGATTTGAGTTGGAAGAGACCTTAAAGATCATCTAGTTCCAATCCCCCTGCCATAGGCCGGGACACCTCCTACTAGATCAGGTTGCCCAAAGCCCCATCTAGCCTGGCCTTGAGCACTTCCAGGATGGGGCAACCACAATTTCTCTGGCCAGCCTGTGCCAGTGCCTCACCACCCTCTCAATAAAGAATTTCGTCCTAACATCTAATCTAAATCTACCTTCTTTTAGTTTAAAGCCATTTTTCTTTGTCCTATTGCTGCACTCACTGACAAAGAGTCCCTCCCCAGCTGTCTTATAGGCCCCCTTTAGGCACTGGAAGGCTGATATAAGGTCTCTTCTCTTAAAAGCCTTCTCTTCTCCAGGCTGACTAACTCCATCTCCCTCAGACTGTCTTCCTAGGAGAAGAGGTGTTCCAGCATTCTGATCATCTCTGTAGCCCTCCTCTGGACTCATTCTAATATGTCCATGTCCTTCTTGTGCTGGGGGTCCCAGAGCTGAACACAGCACTCCAGCTGGGGTCTCACAAGAGCAGAGTAAAGGGGGAGAATCACCTCTCTCGTCCTGCTGGCCATGCTGTTTTTGATGCAGCCCAGGTTATGGTTGACTTTTTGGGCAGCAAACACACCTTGCCAGCTCATGTCAAGTTTCTCATCAACCGACACACCCAGCCCCTTCTCCATAGGGTTGCTCTCTATCCACTTGTTACCCAGCCTGTATCTGTGCTTGGGATTGCCCCGGCCCAGGTGCAGGACCTTATACTTGGACTGATTGAACTTCATGAGATTCGCACAGGCCCAATTCTCAAGCCTGTCAAGGTCCCTCTGGATGGCTTATCTCAGTGTCATGTCCCTGGTATCAGACATGTAGTTGTGTTTTACTATCTTTATTTTATTATTATTATTATTTCAGTTTCTTCCTTTTAAAGTACCTTTTTCAAGACTTTTATCACAACAAGTCCTACGGCTCAAAATACACTACAAAAACAAGATCTTTGCTCTGTGACAAAAACTGCAAGGGAGTTCAAATCTTCAGCTTACATGAAAGGCATTTTTTTTTCACACATTTATTTTTGTCTCTAAAATTATCATATGAAATAATATGTGAGACCTTGTGTGTGACTCCAAATTGCTTGTTCTTTTCAGCTCTACCTGTAACTCTGCTCATTTCACTGTAGTTATTCCAGGTTTACACATCAAGCTGAAGAGAAGTCAATATGAGCTCATCTTCAATATGTAATGCCAAAATGCTGAAAAATCAGATCCCAGGTATTCTAGTGTGGCCATCCAGGGTTAGCAAATACTCTTGATTTTAAAGTCTCCAGCCTACATTCTTAAGGGGAATGTCCCAGAAGCCACTCACAGCTATCCACCCAGTATGGATAATTTGGCCTCCTTCCTTTTGTTATGTTTACACAGAGAACCACTTATATTTTGACAACTCTGAATTTCTTGATCCCTCCTCTGCAGGTTAGCCTCAGCTGAGTACACAAAACAGGCTTATCCTTGATCCAAAATTTTTTTTAAAAAGGGAAAGATGTAGGTTAATGAGGCTGAGCATGAGGGTGACAGGAATGGCACTTTGTAGTTCCTGCTGTGGTGAAGACGTACTTATATAAAGAGAATTTCATAAGAAAACACTGACAGTGCAAATTAGTTATGGACAATATACCAGGTGGACAGGTGGACAGGTTGCAGCTGGAGCTTTGTGGTTCACGCTCTGCTTACCTGGATCACCAGGCTCCTGTGTCCTCTGCCCCTACGCCAGCCCATAATTCATCAGGTGTGCAGCCTGGGGACACCGGATCAGAGCAGCTTCTGCCAGGTGAAGGTGTTGCTCATTTTCCCCCAGACACAGAGCAGGCTGAAAAGTGTTAAGCATGTCTACTTATCTGCAGCCTGCCTACCTTTCTCAGAGCTCAAACGTCCAGCTGTCTCAAGCATGCTCAGTCAAGTCCCTCCTTGCTCTCCACGGCTGCTTGCTTGCCTTTTTCTCTTCTGTAAACATATTATTTTGCTTTTGCAGCATAGCATTTTTCTGAACTAAGATTTGACCTGGACACGCATACCTCAGAGCAAGCAAGTAGATGTTTTCTGATAACTAGCTCTCTTTTCTCTCTGGAGGACCCTCTCTTCTGTTCATTCCCTCTGACTCACAGCTGGCAGTCTCAGAGCAGGAGCCAGCAGGTACAGTGAACAGCCACACAAAACTCACCGACTTTCTCCAGTTTGGGCAGACCTAGTACTGCAGAGCACATGTAGGTCTTAGCATCTTCCCATAGTTACTTTGTCTTCCCAAATTATTTTGCAATGAAAGCTTTGCCCTTTCACATTAGCAAACCCAGGCTTTGGCCTTTGAAAATTTTAATTAACATTTTGAAGAGGTTGACGCGGTTCCCTTTTGAGGTTGTCTTGCTGATGTGGGAGGACTTAAGGGATGACTCCTGATGCACCAGGCTACTTAGGAAACAGTGCTGGCTAATTGCACTGAGAAATGAATCAAATAGAGAAGCACTTTTAGAGCAAAAGTAGAAGGAACAAATAATTTTCTGTGTCCCTCCTGCATGCACAGTGACCTTCTGTTTGCCACTGAAAAGCAGAATCTTGGAACTATGTAATTAATTTGTCTTTCTATGAATTTTATTTTCAAGCTGTGACAGCAAACAGAAAAACAGTGATAATCTGATATCTGTAGCAGATACTTCAAAGCAACTTGAAATGCACTGGAACAGAGCTTCCAGAAGCAACATCAATATATGAAGTCTGTTCACCATAATCAGTGTGCTGACAGAGTGCTGCCAACCCCTACTGCCCTAGAGGAATTACTAAAAAAGCATAGCTTAGGCTGGCCAAAAAAATCAGTAATCAAAGGAGTGTTCTAGTTTCTGAAGTGTACCACACTGTATTTAAGATTTTTTTTATTTTTTTTTAAATATCTCTGAGCCCTTTTTTTTTTTTTTTTTTTTTTTTCTTTAAATCAAGCCTTTCAAACCAGTTATATGTGTTACAGATATAAATTTAGAATCTCTGCAGATTGTGAAACAGTAGCCAGAGGATAATGGCCATGTCGTTCCTGTGTTTGGTAAAAGTAGGTAAGCTTCCTCCTGCGGTAAAATCTGTATTTTTTAAAAATGTCCAGTTCACCAAGCTCAGTTTCCTGTGGCCTCAGGTGAAACTGAAAAATGAGCAGCTCAGTTTTGGATTTGCCGAAGACAGAGAAAAAATATGCTTGAAAATTAAAAGAAAAGTGACAGCAAAACACACAGAGCCCCAGCTCCCTCTTAATAAACCAGCCATATATATATATATATATATATATTTGGTAGCACAATAAAATGTGCTACCAAAGTTTAGATGACTTTTCAGCACTTAGCATATTGTGGTCAGAGCAGGAGGGAGATGGGGGTACTATCTTCCGTAAATCAGACAAGATCAGCAATTACTTTAACAACATTGATATGTACAAACCAGTGAGCACAGACAAAAGGAAGTAATTCAGTATTACTATATTAAAAGTATCTCACAGTATTAAAAGCTGGCTTAACACCAGGACATATGAGAAGGTAGATACCTATTTGTATATTTTAAAGCTCCAATGACTTTCAGAAACAGAACCTTGTATTTTTGGTACAACTCCATTCTTCCAATTTCAGAAGTTTCCTCTCACTCTCTTTATTCAGGCATATAGTTTTCAATAGTAGGCAAATATTTTTGTTTGTGAAAGTCGGCCAAAATTATTTCTCTATTCTTCTTTCAGAACAGTGACAAGCAGCACCCTTCAAGATCAATTGAATCAAAGGAGGCTTTGATTTTAATTTTTAATGTAAAAAATTCTCCAAACAAGCTTGTAGCTAAGGGGTAATGTTTTTCTCATGGTTTCTTCAAGAATTAGCAGGAAGTTAATAAAGCTTTAAGCAGGCATATCTAATGATCTTTACCAACAGGTGGTAAAACTTGCTTACATAGTTTACCAATGCTAGCTGTAAATGAAGGTCCCTCAGGAGAACTAGCCACAGAATGGCTTACTTCTTTTAATAATACCCAATCTCTGTTTCTATGGAAACAGCACATCATGTTTGCTCCTTGCAAGACATGTGTTTAGACCCTTTTAAAATAAACTGTGTTCTCTTCACATTGTTTTTAAAACTAAAAGAGGCATTCTGCTTCAAACACACCAAATTGTTAATACCTCTCATTTCCCTCTAAATAAAAAAGGCATTGGCTGGATGTCCCGTAGTAGTTAATTACCATGAGAAGTATTGGCATTTTTGTGTGTTACCATTTCTAGGAATAATGGTTATCTGACTGTTTTACAGCAGTGCATTAGAAATGTTGGAACTGTGGTTAAAATCAAATACCATCGGGTTAAAAATGGTAACCACTTGACTTCATTAAGCACATACACCCCTGCATGCTTTTACATATGTCTGAATTTGGTGATTCTCACCACTGCTCTTTGATGTGCTCATTGTATTGCTAGGTATTTAAAGTATTAAAAATGCCATCTGTCAAGTGCCTAATGTGTCGCTTGTATGTGTGTGTGCTTACCTTTGCTTGTACTGGGCCATCAGCTTTTCAGCCTGAGTCACTACTGAAATTAATGGGGTTTTCCTCCCAAATTGCTGATATAAAACAGCACTAGGTAATTATATTGCAAAGGAAATAAGATGTTAAAAGCCACAACTTGTCTATGTCATTGATGGGTGTTTAGAGCATACTGAAACTATTTTGAAATCTGATTAGTTTACCACGGAGGCTGTTTTTATAGCTTCCCATATCTTGAGCAGTGAAAATAGACTGGTCTGTTTCAAGCTGTGATGGAATGAAGATTTACAGAGCTTGGACAGTCAAAAGGATGGCATTATAGGGTTGTCAGAGTAACAGGCCTTGGGAATCTGCACTGTTTACGTTTAAAGGGAGAAGTCAGCTGGAGGCAGACATCTGAGGCATGTTGGATTGATTTGTAGCTTAAAAGCAGATTGTGTTTGGGGAGAGAAGAATGGAATTCTGGCTCACGCCTGTCTTTCAGATGATATAACAAAAAGACATCTTGAAAAAATTGGTATTAATGTTACCCCCCTCCAACAGCAGCACTTTCAAACACCTCATGAAACACAGCCCCACCTTCACAGTAGGTAATTAAGAGAAAAGGTTGTTGTAGTGATGGAAAGCAAAGCCAACCAGCCTCATCCATTAAAAAAAAAAAAAAAAAAAAAAAAAAGAGCTATTCAAGGTTAAAGAAAGATACATCAAGCATATTTAACACAGCACTTCATATGATATTTGAATACCACTTTTTGAAGTATAGAGAAGTTTCATCCCACATTTCTCACTCAGCAATCTGCCCTCATTGACTGGGGTTTTATTCAATGCTCATGAGCTAAGTATAAAAGTATAATTGCATAGTGAATTTTAAAAAGTCATCATTGTAGAGAACATAGGTTGGGATGAGAGAAAAAAATCTCAGATGATGAAAAGCATTGCAAGGATTAAATGAAGGATTTATGAAATCTATAAATTAATTCTCTTGATTCACGATACAAATGTGGCTGATACGAAACTAAATGTCTCTTTCTTTTATGGAAAATAGAAGTTTTACAGTGTTAGGAAGCTTTTGATGCTTCTGTTTCTCTACTACTTCTCTGAACTATTCTCTGTAATTCATTACTGCAACCAAACTCCTTAGCCAATTTGTGAAGATCTGCAATTTCCTGTCTGCTCCTATTGTGTTAAATTGTACCTCGTCTCATATTACTGTAGAATTTTCAATTCTCTATAGATCAATATGGTACACTGTCATTTAAAGGAGAATATTTACTCCGGAGTTGAAAAGGTTTTGTACAAGATACACAGTAATTTTCTCCTGAGGTGAGTCATCTTTCCTCCTGCCTTGTTCTATGCTATTTCTCTGTGTCTTTCTGTTGCAAAGAAAATTTTTAATATTAGCTTTTAAAGACACACAGGATGTATCTCTATTACAGCTAAAACAGTTGATTAAATGGGTAGAAATATCACAAAATTTTTTTAGTAAATCCCTCATAGCTACTTTAACCCTCAATACAGCATAATCTAATCTACTTCCAAAAGCAACAGTAGAGTACTTTAACAGTAGACTCTTCACACCTCACCGGTTTTAATTTCTGTTTGAATGAAAGTATCTGAAGGAATCACCTGCACATTGTAGTTCTGTACTGAGGGCTATGGACCATCAGTTTACCTTTTGATTTGCCCTGCTTTTTTCCTATCACTTTTTCAGCTTGTTACGTTATAGAATGCTGGAAAGGGTTTTGTGACTTGTGCTTGTACAGTAAGTGTACAATCTCTAACTATTAAATGGATAACTGCAACAGACAGGGACAGCGCTTCTACCTTCAACAAGCATAGCCTAAAACATTAGATCAGCATATACATTCAACATATGCATTGCAAGCAAACCAAATGGTGCTGCAGGAGGGAGTTTGTGCACAAGGTGAGAGTTCTCTTCTCACACAGGAGAGCACCCATGCCTGTCCCCAAATCTCTAGTGCCTGTTTCTGCTGTCCCTCTCTGCAGCAATTCCCCTGTGGGTGGCCCGACCCACTCCCCTTTGGCTATGCAGCCTCTGATATATCAGGCAGATACAGATTATATACCATCTTATTTCACGCAGATTTAACAGTCTAAATGTTGTGTCCAAACTGCTGTTTAGTGAGCTAATGATTTCTATGCCAGTACCAAAACTCTCAGGGAACACTCTCTTTCCCTTGTTTTCCTCTCAACATCTGTTCAAAAAGCCAGGACTGCATGCAGAAGGAGAAAATATAGGTAAAAAATGCTTATCTCTCTTCAGTAATAGCCGCATCAAAACACTTGCCTATTTTTTCCAGGTGTTCAAGAATGTAAGCCTCTAAATGCTCAATGAGCAGAAGAGGATATATGGTTTGTAAACATCATGGGGAATGATTCTAAGCTATAATTGTTAAACTATTTCTTCCAGTTTGTTGAACTGCAGAAAACCTTGGAAGGCTGGCATAAAAATTCTGATTCACATCCAAAAACATTATCTGAAGTCTCACAGAGTCATCATTTTTATAGACAGGGTGAAATTATGATTGTGTCCATCTCCTGTTTAAGATAAACCAGGAAGATGTGGCCAGTAAATAAAATTAATGCTTAAACCCATCAAGCCTATCTATTCCACTTCTTTAGTCCTACATGATTAATATCAGTATTATTTGTTCACTCTCAAATAACATTTGTAGTAGTGTGAGGACTTGTTTTCCATTTGTATTTAAAATCATATTTATTTTCATAAAAATCTACAATACCTATGACACGATATCACAATATCTGGTAATACTCAGACTTGTGTTTTTTATGCTACCTTTCCATCAGTTATTATAGTATTAGCAGTTGTCCTGTCTGTAGGCTATGAAATTGTAAAGAAAGTTTGTAAACTGGACCACTCAGTGATCACCATACACAATTCAGTAAGGAAAAGGAGGTCATTTCTGCACCCACAATCACCAATAAGATAAGGAAACAAGGTGGTTTATTACATGCAGTATTAAAGTATGTTTCACACTGTGTTCTAACATAGAAAGGTCAACTTCCATTGTAACAGCTATAACCACAATCTTAATTTTCATTGAAGATTAGAACAGGAAAAGGGGAAAAAGCACTGTTGAAACATTTTAATACAGATTTCCCTTACTTTAATAATTTTCTGTTCTCCCTTTCATTTGAGCTATGTGAAATATCATGTGGGATGATTTGCAAGGACATCACCAGCTGTTGCACTTTCTTGCAAATTATTCTGAAACAAGAAAGACTTTTAGATGTTCTGGCATGTTAATACTTAGCTTTTAGGTTTCCTTTCAAGCCACAGCACCACAACAGCAAGCCAAATAACACTGCTAGAAACCCTAGTATCGGAGTCTGACTGGTCATGCAGATCAGTGGAGGGAAAGGTTGCTCCTTCCAGCCTTCCCTTCTTCCTTTTGTTCAGTGACCATCAGATAACCAACATTCAAGTGCAGCAGCATGGTCTAGTTAAACAGTTTCAAATACATACTGGTGATTTAAGCCACAACTTTTCTTCCATTTCTAGAATCTCTTAGATTATTATTATTTTTCACAAACTTCAAGACTCATCTACCTAGCTCTTGTAACATAAACAGTCCATTTTGTCCTTATTTATTTTGTAGACTTGCCTCCATAAAACTGCTTGACAATACTAAGTAGAAGTAGACTTCTGGTATCTCAGGCAATTTAAACTATAATTGTCGGTCCCAGAACTTCATTTGAACCATGAGATGCAACTCATCAGCAACTCCCAAAGTTAAATGTCAAGGTGGTGCTGTGAGCATGCTGTGAACTTGATGAAGAGAAGACCCAAAACAAAAGTCATGACAGCCACTGCAGCTTCCTGTGTCCAGCAAATGCCCTTGAGTAACTAGATCCACAATTCTGCTCTGTGGCTGTACTCTCTTTTTCACCAGTCCAAGCCTTCCAAAGCAAGTTTTGTGGCACTATTTAGTATTTATCCTAGTTAGGGACAGGCAGTGATCAAGCAAGCACTGGGATTTAAAAAGTGAGAAAATGAAAAGTAGAATACAGAAACCTTTCAATAAAGTAATGAATTAACGAGTAAGGAATTAAGACAGTGATCATTGATAGTGCAGAAGCATGAAAACTTCAGATAAATAACACACCTGAATCACTGCATTCAGAAAACAGAAGCATAAATATCTCTTTGTTCTTTCATTTTTTGGAAGAGGAGAGCTTGACCCATCACTAAAATCAAAATCATGCATGTTCTTATCTCTTTCTACAGTTGCATGTGCAGATTTAGCTGAAATAAAAGGGGGAAGTGTTGGAATGCCAGTCGAAAGCCTTTTCTCTTTAAGTTTGTTGCATCAATCCATAGGATTTACAGTTTGGATAATATACAGTAGTCGCACAGGCACACCACCTGAAACCTAAACCAACTACATAATCTGTTGAACTTTGACAAGTTTAACCTTATGGGCATTTTCTTTCACATTTTTCTCTCTAAAAATCTGTGCTTTAAAAAAAACTTGTGAATTATTCTTCATTTTTATAAAATACAGGGAAAAGCCCTATGTTAGTGCATGACACTCACTCATCTGTTTAGTTTTTAAAAATGTTTTCTGTAAGTCTCTATGGGGATATTCGGTACTTCTTTGCCAGCCAATATAAATGACATGCAAGCTGAGTCATACATGTGTATGTGCATGTTTGTAAGGGCCTACACACGTATGTATGCACTAAAGTTTCTTATCACAGACTCAGACATCTTCAGCATCCATAATCTGCATTCCAGCTTCCAGGATAAGCAGAATGGGAACCAGGAATGATGGCAAAACACAGCCAGAGGTGTTTTTATAGGGAGATTTCAAAATTTTTATATAGAAATACAACCAACATTTTAATGGTGATCAGTGTCTGCATCTATATCCATTGACCTCCCGCCCCCCCCCCCAAAAAAAAAAATATATATAAGGTGTGGCTTTGCTATATATTCAAACATTCGTTATACTTGTTCTTTGACTTGTCTAGTTTCTCATTTTCAAATGTCTGTATTCATGTTGATATAATGTAAAAAATGGTTTTGTTTTTCTACTAACCTGTGCAAAGACCTGTAAAAGTGCAATCTCTCTAGATTGCAAGGTCTGGCTGAACTGTTTCTTAATGAGAAAGAAGTAAAACAAGCCATTCAGATTTGCTTTTAATCTGTGTCAAAAATGTTAGCAACCAGATCTCTCTTGCTTCTCTAATTATTATTCCTTGGCAATGTTCAGCAGCATAATTGCATCAACCTTCCCTTTTTGGCTTATGTAAAAAGAATAAGGGAAAATCAGAGGAATTTTTTATTGTCACCTACATATCACAGATTTGCCAGAGATTAGAATTTGCATTATGAGATTGATCCTATGCATATTACTTTATTACTAGGATAGACAATTGCCATGATCTCCAATTACAAGGATAGGATGGTAATCAGTCCACTCACTCATATACTTTTACCAGAGGCTGGTAAAACCCAGAGGTAATGGGAGGCTGGCTATGCATCTTGGAGGTACACAAAATATTGTTCTGAAGAGTTGCTTTTGCTTCTTTTGCTATACCAAGAGAACAACAGAAATCACTACATTTACAAGGAGGATTTCCACCTTGTTGCTTTAAATGCATAATTTCAAAATGGTAGATTCATTTCAGAGCAGATCTCCTTTGGGAATACAAAATGGAATAGACATCCTGAATAATCGAGGCCAGTCCACTGCCCTGTCTGCAGTCTCAGGCAATCACATCATACACTCTTTTAATGACTGTTTAAGTGCCATATTAAAGCTGGAGGCACTTAGAAATTTTGTGTATCAAGAGACTCACAAAATAGTTCTCAGGCTAAAACCCTGAAATTTCTTAATCTAATAAACTAAGTAAAAGCATTTGCAGCTGCTTATATATATTTCTTCACAACTCACAAGGCTGTTGACTTGATGGGCTCCCTGACTTAAAACCAGTCTTATTTCTGCTTTAGGCTGGGCCACTCCCATTCCCCCTATTCACCTGGCCTTTGAGCTGGTCTCCCACTTTTCATATCAGTCCTTTCCCTGCTCCCTGCAGACCTTCTGTATGTCTTAAATGTTCTTTATAGAGATGGCTTTAAATTTACTGTAAATGTTTCCCTTCTTTGATGTGATTCAAGTTTCAGGCAGGCAGTGTTTGAATCTCTGGCATAAAGAAACTACAAACTTCCACTTCCAAACCCTTGAATGTTGAGGCACCTTCACTAGGTTGGGATTTACAGGCGTTGGCTTTGCCTCCATTCCACCCTCATGCTTGCTTCCATGATTTGTAACTCATCAGGAAGAGTTAGAAGTGTTTGAACTCATCAGGGCACAGGCTTGAAAACATTAAGTGTGAGATGGAAAAAAATTGCTTCAAATAAATGCATGGCAATCTATCTGCAACAAGAAAAGTAGACAGTGACCAGAGATTTGATTAATTTGCTCTCCTTTATCTTCATGGTTCAGTTTTTATGCCGGGGTGGACATTTGTTCCAGGGAAGGGAATAAGGATGGCTAGCATGAGGTCACACAAGAGTCTCCTTGGAACAACACACAGTTACTTAAATGAGCAGAAATATTATCTGGATTGAGATGATGGCAGCTGGTGAAGAAGTAGCTGAAAAAATGTAAAACATGTAAATTTAAAGTACATTAGATTTCAATTTAACACAACTTCTGAAATGCTCACACTGTCAGTCCCACAGCGCCTGCATGGTCTAGCAGTACAGAAGTCCAGCACATAGGCAGTTTTTCACCACCTCCTCTTGTAGCCTCTTTCTGCTAACCACAACAGCAGCTACTATGTTTGGCATAAACTTGGAGCTACATGAGATGTTTCTGTAACTAAAAAAATGATCAAAAATATTTTCATGCCTTCAACTAAACTGTGAAAAGACTGAGAGTTATAGGAGATGAATGAATACTGGGGAGGCTTTGCCATTTTATGCACTTAATATCATAGCAATCTGTGTGGGTTATATTTTCTATCAGCTGAAGGAAATTGTATACATCTAATGCATATCATCTAGCTGAAGGCATACCTGAAACAGATGATCCTTCACAAAGTGCCTATGCATTCTTTAAATGTTCAATTATTTTGGGTCTTTATGGTAATTTTCTGTCTCAGGCCCAGTACTGTGAGATGAAATGCACTTTAATGCATGATTCAGATTCTCAGAGTGTATTGCTCTAATACTTAAACATGGAGAAATGTGTTGCTGATTACTTTTCAGTCATTACTTTTGATTTCTTGGTTTTGTAGATTTAATCAGATCCCATTTATTTAAATACTTAGAATTACCTTTGATTTAAAATGTGCAGCTATGCTGGTTACTGCTTAATACAGTGAACAAATCACTGTTTTTTCATGTTAAAGTTTTTGCGATATTTTATACCATGACTATAAAAATGACATAATGTTCCCTCGGTACTTTTCATTTTAAAGATCTTATCACAAGTAAAATAGCAATGTGCCTTTTTGTATCTCCTTCATATTACAACAGCAAAATAATATGAAATCTCTTGGCAGCATTTCAAAGTATGCATATGTGAACTTCTCTGTGTGTAGAAAATCTCCTTCATGCACTGTATAACATCTTTGAAAAAAAAATCATGGAAGCTTGTCCGACAAGTTAATGCTTTATTCTTCTAACATTCTTTTTACCTCCTTTAAACTCTAATGGGTGTAGCACTATAAGTGAAAAACACAAGCTGTTGCCATCATAGTATCTGTATTATCCAAGTTCTTATGCCATTGAAACTTTACAAATCTTCAGTCAGATTCCTAAATTATTCCAAAATGACTGTCCTGCTGAGGACCAACTTTGAAGAATTATTCCAGTATTTAGTGTTTTATTCAAACTGTTTTTATACAGTAGCTCAAATTGGGGCAGACAGTTTTTAAATTTTTATCACCTGTTCCACAAAATGAAAAAGAAAGTAGTAGCACTGTATGTGCCTCATTATATAGAGCTGTGTTTATTTATTTTTATTTTTATTTTTTGCTGTTGACACAATAGTATTATCACTGACATGTAAATTAACTAGATGAGCAAAAAAGAACCTATCAGAGGTATCCTGCCTCCACTCCTCCATACACAGCTGGATCTCTCCTGAGGTACATTAATCTTGGAGGATTTAATCCAGATTCTGACTCTGAGGTTATATATGAGTAAGAAGGAGGATCCTGTGTGCTTAAGGATTCTGTACTCCAAGTAAATCCAGAAGACTTAATGCATGTGACTGTAGCGAACCTAAGCTGATTCCCAAAATGTAGCCCTCTATTTTCCACAGTAATTGGTCTGCTGATCACTCTCAATCTCTGTTCATGATGATGTTTCGCTATCTAGAACAGGTAACCCAGGATACCAGGAAAAGTCACAGCAACATAGAGGAGAAGGTTTTTCAATGATAAAGTATGTTTTTGGCAAAGGAGATCAAAACTCCTCTGAGTGTTTGATCATGTATGTATTCTCTTTGTAAATGCTTCCAGGTGATAAATCCCTTTTAGCTTATCTGGAGGAAGATCTAGGAGTCTTCAAGCTAAAACCCACTGTTATTAACAAGCTCTGCTACCAAAACTGTCATTTATCATAGACAGTTCTATTATATCTATGGCAACTGGAAAGATCAGGTATTTGCAGCTTGTTGTGCCCACAGAAAACCTCTGCTTGCTACATAGCATGTAGGCATACAAAAGTTTTCTTTGTTGTTTTTAAGTGACCTTGTATTGCTGAGTCCCATCCTCATGAGGACTCTGAGGAAAGACCCTGGTTTTAGATCATTGGAACTGGAACAAACCAGCAGCACCACCAGTTAGCCTGGGCTTTCATAAAGGGTCCACCTTTTGCTCCATTGCCTTATAGGTGGTAACAACAGGAAGAACAATAGGGAACTGTCTGCTAGCAGCCCATGAGAATGATAAGTCTTGCCTGAATTGAGAGAGTGGAACAGCCATTTCATGATATATTGTGTTTGCAATATGATTGTACTAGATGTGTTGCCCATTGATTACAAATACCAGTCACTTCACAAAATGACTGCAATTACAAATGAATTTTGCACACAACCCAAATCTCTGATACAGAACATATGGTAAAATATAATCAACATAGTGGAACTGGAAGAATGGGGCTTCCCCACTGCAATGGCTGACAGAGGCAGCAGACACTTGAGCCACATAGTGGGCATCACCAACGACAGAGGTGAGTTTATGCTGCTATGAGAAAATTGAATTCTCTAGCAAATGCACAGAACATCATTTGACTTGTCAATTTTTCCTCATGATAAAACTATGAAGACAGAGAATCTTGACTGTGTTAATGCAAGAAGCTGTTCCCTGATATTCTAGCAGAAGAAGTTTTGAAAAATGTAGTTAAAACAGTCTGAGAAAATATGAAACAAACAGATGCAAATATTTCAAAGCAAAACAGAAGGGTAAAAGTTGATGCCTCAGTCAGGAAAATAAGCTTCACTCTATGCAGCAGCATTCATTGTTGTATGTTTAGAAATAAGTGTAAGACTCCATAATTTTGTCCATAAATATAATAGAAAAGCAATTTTTACATATACTTTTGAAATAGCAAATGACAGGGAACACTTTTTTCAAAATAATATCTAGCTGTTTTTCCTACCTATTTTGCAGAATAACTGACACTTTCAATCTTTTTTTTTTTTTTAATGACTAGTTTCTCAGTGTGATCATAAAGCATGCACTCAGAGAATAAAAGGTTTGATTCAGAGTGCAAAGTAAATTCCAAGACTGAAGTTATGGATTTATTACTAAATACATATTGGGGAGCAGATGGAACCCCATAAGCATGAAATCACTTTCTATGTGCAGTCATAAATCTTAAAAGCACTATTTTTATCAACAAGAATAAAGTGATGACTCATTTTGACTTTGTGCATTTGTACATCATCTTCTTTTCATATTTTTTTTCTCATTTGCATATATTATTTTCAGAGGGTTAGAGTATTGTCTGTACCTATTTTTATACTGTAAATGCCACTAAAACATAGGAAATGTTTAGAGGAAGAATGAAAGCCTTGTACATAGCATAGTTCATAGTACCAAGACAAGTTTGTTAGCTGGTCAGCAAACAACACATATTAACAGGATTCCCAATAAAAAGACAGGAGATGCAGAAACAAAACATTAGCTGAAGAAACTCAGGTGATTTGGCATAGGGATGCATAGCTTTATGTGTACTCTTTAGTCCCTGCCCTACATACACACTCTAGTGTGATATGGGAAAGGTTGCTGAGGAAAAATGGCAATTAGGAGCAAGATGTTACATCTGTCACAGTCATTCATCCTTCTTGAAGCTGAACATCTAAAGAAGGCAGCTGGAAAGAGGATCCGTGGACCAGATGAATTTTCTCCAGGTCTGGTTTGAATCACAGGTTGTGGGTCGAGTGCTCCTCATCTAGGAGTATTGGTTTAACTTCACCACAAGCCACTGAAGGCTGGATCAGTTTCAGCTCATAGGAAAGAGGCCAAAATGGATATTTATGAAGTCAAAAGCATTTGTGTTTTTTTTTGCACCAGTCACCTACTGTCTGTTCACTCATAGTAGAGAGGAGGAAGTGGTTTTAGGAGTGCTTCCTCAGTGCTGCAGGCAGTGGCTTGAAGCCAAATTGGACACATCCCTTGTGGTCTGTTTATGTCTGTGTTTGCAGAGTTTTGCTGAACCTGCTCAGAGGTCATGGGCACTGTGTCTGTCTCCAAGTCCTCCTTCGCAATTGTTTATCACTCAAATACCTCTCCATCAGGCGTTTATTTAGTAGAAAAAAAGTAATCAATTGACAATTTTGAGAAATATACTCCTCAGTTGCTGAACAAGCCAAGCACAAATCCCATTTCAAATTAAGGTGAGAGCTGAAGTAATTGAACGTGCCTGGGAAGGGCACTACAGTGGGCAATACTTGCACCGTAGTTCTGTTCTCTTACTGTTGACCTTGTATTTCTTTTTAAATTTGATTCCCTGGGATCTTTGCTAATATATGGATCATGATATTATAGAATAATTCAGGTTGAAAGGGTGCTCTGCAGGTCTATCATGTTATATCTTCCTTGAGAAAAAAAAAAAAAAAAATTAATAACATTTGTAAATGTCATGAGAACAATTAAGAATGTTTGTTTTCCCTTCCTTTACACATGGGAAAAGGTTTCAGAAAACTGTTTCTTAGAAATTGTACTTGGGGTCAATAAATGAGATTACATGCTCACTAGGATTATCCCATTCATTCCTGGGACTACAAGGTCAAATGTTAAACTAAGTTACACCATATTTACTTAGCTGTATTTGAAATGAAAATCTAGTTTTCAATACTTGTTCACTTTTTATAAATTGGCTCAAAATGTACATGCTATACAGTAACACAACCTAGAAATAGCTTGTCTTTTTAAAGTCATTCTTTGCCTTCCTGCATAATGGTGTGAACTCTGACACAGAAATAGTATAAATATTGAGATGCACCACATTTATATTTCAGAACTTGAAATACTTATTTTAGTTCAAGACTATGTCAATGCCAAGTTGTTCTTCTGAAGGATTTTGCCCTTAGGCCAAAGAACACATTAGAACACATCTAGACCTTGGAACACATGCACCACCAGCAGTTGTTGAGGATACAGAAGGACATGTTTTTCTCAAAGACATCGCCCAGCAATTGTCTGGTTATGTTGTACGCTTCTTAATAGAGAAAGTCCATGTGATGTCTGCTGAAAGTTGAAGGTGTGCTCATGATCATGGACTTTGCATAACACATGTACTGTCAATAGTGTTGTAATATGGGGCACAATGTTGTGCAGCCCACAAATGATGATGATATGTGCAAGTCACCGATGGTGCAATGGATCTTCACACTTATTTGTTCATAAGAAAGTGTGATGTGAGGAAGGCCCTAACTATTTAACTGCATACAATTTTATTAGAGAAACTTTTCTTCTGATTTTTCTAAAAAGTCTAAGGTAGAAAGTGGAAGCAATGTCGCATTGGAAAATATGGTTTCAGCACAATATCCAACCCACTTTGCATGCGGCTATTGCTCAAATAAGAAAAAACGAGTGTCATGAGCCAGCTGGACACATCTTTTTCCCATCTGTTCTGTATTTATTTATTTTTTCAACATTTGATTTACTGTTTAATGTTTATTTCTCATATTTGGTACTCTGGAGAACTACAAAAAGCCATCAACACTTCCTTCCCTTCCAGCCATCCTACAGTTCCCACAGTCAAACATGGCTGCAAAACTAAGCACAAGCTTTGTCGCCAAGCAGGCTGGTGTTTTATTTATGTGCCTATAACACTGTCAATTGCTATATATTTTCCAGCTATCTTCAGACACTCATAATATAAATAGCATAATATTCTCCAGGATAAAATAAAATAATTTGACTTGGGAGATTTCTCCTTTCCTCCCAGAGAATAAATTAGGATCTAATAGATCATCTAATCATAATACTAAAGCTAATACAGGAGCAATCCTAAATCCTCCAACCCTTTCTTTACTTCCCACCTTCAAAAGACAAGAAACACAATGTCTTTATTCTTGGAAAATTTAAGAGGTATTCTTGGGGGAAGAACTGGAGGAAAACGAATCCTAATGCCAAGTGTGTCTCATAGGATGTACCTTTCAGTTCTGATTTAAGTCAGTCATTGCATCTCTGGGAATTGTCAAGGCTGGTAACCTGCTTTGGAAAGCAGTTTCACAGATGCAGTCTTACTGAATTAGTTTAGTTTTGTTCTTATGAAATGGTTTCTTCATACTCATTAATATTTGTGTTATAGTACTGCTGCTGGAGAGACACAAGAGAACTGGGGGAAGTCAAGAGTTACCAGTGACCATAAGCTTAATAATGTTTAGTGGTACAATACATCCCATAAAAACAACCACATCTGGCAGCAGGGAGATCCAGAGCCAGATCAACTTTTACTTGCTTAAAGACATCTAAACCCTAAATACTCCCAAACTTCTCAGATCTAGCAAGTCTAGGAGGCCTAAATGCCAGAAGTGTAATTCTGAAGGTGCTGCCAACCACATTGCATAGTCTGTGTTTGGCTTTACTGCAGCTCAGCAGAGAGCACTGCTACAAGCACACTCAATCATTTTTGCTGGGCCAGGAATACAAGCTGAAGTTACCAGTTTTACCAGCACTGCTGGAAAATCTGATTTTATCTGGAAGAAACAACCACTTGAAGCGTCATCCTGCGTGTCTAAGCTTGGCAATATCTACAGGGTTTTTCTATGAAACCACTTCACTTAGCATTGTTTGGGAGACCACCACTACTCAGATCTTGGCTTTTGCCTGAATTTCTCATCTTGTAGCTCCATGCAGTGCAGTCCCACTGCCATGCTCATGACTCCAGTTCTGGATTTACAGTTTCACTTGGTTTTGAGCATACTTGTTGAGGAACTGCAACAGTCATCAAGACAGAATAAGGAAGGAGGACAGAGTGTACACCAACCAGGAGGACAGAGCAGGAGGCAGATTGTACAGCAAGTATTCCTGCTACTGCTGTATTGCTGTGGGCATAAATTGAATTCCTAACTATCACTAGTTAACAATTCTTTATAAATATTTTGCTTGTTAGTGTTGTTAATTGAAACATTGTTAATGAAATCACAGTATCATTCTGCTGTGATGACTGTGGTCTATAAAACAGTCCAGATTTCCCACCTATCATATTTTACACATCGATTCCTGCAATGCATTGTATTCCTGCTATTTGCTTGATTTCCACAAATTTGATTTATGTTTAATTGCAGTACCTGAGCTAAATCAGACCTGTACAAACACTGATCATAGCACAATGAATTTCAGGTTGAGCATCACTCATTAAAAAAATCTTTGTTTCCCTATATCTCCTAATAGTTTGCATGGTGTCAGTTGAATTATTCCTCTTCTGTTTAGTCCAGTTTTTTGGATTTCAGTAGGACAGATTTTTGCAGATGAGGACAGAGTGGAAATTTTTAGGAAAAAAACAAGATAGTAGTTTTAGTAAAACAGATTCAGTGCTCCCAAGCTGCCAGGAGAGCAGGCAGCCTAGAGAGCCCCTGGGGGACTGAGCTGCCCAGGTAGACACACCAGAATCAAAAGAATAAAAATACTCTCTTTACTGAAGTTAGTTGGTCAGGAGAAACAACACCAAGACAATTGCTATACATATGTGCTGCAGGGCCTGACAATAAATAGATTGCGGCTAAATATGTATAAATAGAATAAGGAGTGTCTGGGCCAGACAAAAATGGTTATAGGGCACATGTATAGCTCTGCAGATCTTGAGAATGATATAAAAATATACAGATATTTTTGGCATATGTTTACAGCAGTGTCAGAGCCACTCTTCCTTGCTGCCTGGGAAACGGATGTTGCGAGATTCTGGGGACATTAGGCTGGGTTCAGTGGGACCATATTCCCTGCAACCAGACAGGTGCATTCCACCTCGTGCAGGATGCCTGTTAATTAATGCAGGATACCTCTTAATTAATATCTGTCACAAGAAGAGTGGACGATTTAAAGAAGTTTGAGGTTTTTGTCCACCTGATTTGCACAATACAGGGTGACAAGATATAGTCAAGAATCTGTTTGGGAAGATAAAATTATAATTGAAGTATACTTCTCAATCTCTATGAGTGACACCGCGCTAAGACTTTCCTTATTTTTCATGTGTAGGACCTAAGAGTTATAACATTATATTTAATCAGCAGAAAGCACTTTTGCAATTAACTTTTATTTGGAGCTGTATCTGGCTTTATAATGTTTATTTTACAGCTCATTGCATTGATTGTTATATTGCACAGGAAGCAATACAGCATTTTATGTATGATTACTATCATTAAAATTGAAGCAGAGTTAAAATACCGACCACCTACCTTGGTAACAAGGTAACAGGTAACTAAGAGAAACTATAAATTGTGGGCAAAAATGAAAATCACTTCCTCTATATTCCAACTTTCCTCTCTATATTCATGATCCTTGCCACAAACTCAGATATAATTGATTGGATTCCATGCAAAATGCTATTATTCCCTTGCCTCTGTATTAATATCCAGCACCGATGCCATGGGATCAAAGCGGAAAAGCAAAATGCTGAAGAGAACTACTTTAAATGGAACAGGCAGGAATAATAAGTGCTTCCAAACAAACCTGTACCTATGTCTTCCTCCCAAAATTTCCCTCACAGGCTAGACTAGGTAAGGTAAATGTCAGTTGATGTGCAGTACTGATGAATCGGCACAACTCAGTGTGTGAGTTCAGATTGGATTTAATGTACCTGGTGATAATTAAATCTGCTACACCCACTTTAGCCAACTCACGTGAGAGGTATGAATGTCAGTGCAGGGAGAAACATGATCAGATATTATTCTATACATTGTTCTTTATATTGTTAAGGGGGGGAAAAGTTCTATTGTGTATTTTGTTCTAATGTATTCATTGAAGTATACAGACACACCCCTGAAAGAATGGCAACAGTGATTAGACGGATAAGAATGACAGTATCACTGTAATCAAAATAGCCTGATTTATTAATACCTTTAAAAATAACTCAGCCAAAACTCTGTTTATACTAACGTTGGTGGATTTTTGCTTTTGTTTTGTTACTAATTTAGTAACTGCCAGCTTCCTCATGCTATGCCGAGATTGTATGTTTACTTATGTGTATAAGCATTTTTGGGAGGAGAGCCCCTTGGAGACATGGGCTGTGTCTAAGGTATGAAATAACTGAATCAGGCTGTCCCTGTGTGCAAATGGCAGTATAATGGGGTGTAGGGAAAAAACAAGGACTTGGCAAGGCTTTTGGTGAAGGGAGCCAAGCCTGTGTCTTGTCCAGAAGGTGAGGATGCCATATCCCTTAAATGAGAACAGCAGGTTGTATGTTGGCTGGAAACTCCAGGACTTATATGGCTCTTCTGCTTCCTTTTCCATCTGCCAAGAGCTATTAACCACACACTTGCACAAACAAACCAAGAATAGCTAGACATGCTTTTAAAAAGCTTGCATTTGAATTGCTGCTTTAAAAAGTGCATTCGTACAGCCAACAAAATCCCTCAACTACACAGTTACACTCCCTATTTCTTGTAAAATATGCTGTAAATGCTTCTCTTCTGTCCCCATTCTGACATCCCACACCATGGTGAAGGACAACTGGTTGCAGTTTCCTGTCCTTTTACTCTGCTTTTGACTCTGTTCAGGCAGTATCAGAAATTTCATGCTCCCTCTTGTCCCTGAACTGACTCCCCACAAGAACAATGGCATTCCCCTTTCATGTATGGTGATGCAACACTCTACAATGGGGGAAAAGATTTCAGGCCCAGTAGGTTCCCTGATAAATTCACTCACATACCCTGTGCAGTAGAGCTTGCTGTAGCTCGATGCTGCAGAGCATTTTGTGCAGAACAACCTTGTGAGCTGTACTACACTCATGCAATTTGACACTTAAAATTTTTTACTCTAAAGTCATTCAAAATAAAAGAAGTCATAAGCAGGGAAAAACTGACCAATTTGCAGGACACAAGAAGGATACAGCAGGAACTGGCCAATAGTTTGATTAGGCTCATTAGTCTGTAGATGCTGAAACTCACTAATACTGAGTGGTGATATTGATTATTTAATGTGCAGTCTGCAATGCACTTCAGCTGCTGGATTTTGCATTGTAGTTATTCTGACAAAGGAACATGGCTTTTCTTGCTTAGCTCTTAGAAACAGAGCTAAGAAAATTAAGAGTTTGGTGCAAGATTCCAGGATGAAAATTCCAGGGAATCAAATCTTCTAATTATCGAAAGCACTGCAGTGCAAACTTTACCAATTGCCATGACAATGTGTCTCACACTGCCATGGAGAAACCCAGCAAAAGATGTTGAGTGGGCGTTTCATACTCCTTACTTATTAAAACCTTGGTCTCTGCTTAGACTTTCACAAAGGCTCCCAATTAGTGCCAATTGTGATGATGGCTTTGAACATGTGGATGCTTTTCCTCCAGGAGATGGTGGGAGTTCCCACTGCAGCTCTGACACAAAGATTCTTCAGTAGGAAAACAAATCTAAGAATTCCAAGAGTAGCATCTCTGAATGTGGTTTGAATGAGATATTTGCATTGTATTAAAATGCTTCAGATACCGGGCTTATAAAAAATGCATTCTGAAGAAAACAATGATAAATAATAATACTAGAATATATTCTGTACTTTAAGACAGCAGGAGCAATTACCTTGCAGAAACCAGAGAGCAGTGATAGGGAGCAGTTAATATCAGTGACAGGCTGCAAATATGAGATAATTTTACACAAAACTATTAATATCGCAAGGTATTACTTAAATTATTTGTCTGTGTTCTAAAAATTATTTGTAGCAGTCATGCCTGATTCTTAGTGCATATCAGTGTCTGTTATTATGAAAATAAATCAATTCTCCAAAGATACTATTGAAAGAATATTTTGCATTTCAAAGAGGCTTTGAGCAATATTACTTGGGTTACTTCTGAAATTAAGGCATGTAAGTGATGAGAATTTCTATAGAGAATGAATGACTTGAGGTCAATGCAATTTTGTTTCCATCAAAAGTCATTATACATGTTGGAAAATGTAACAATGAAGAGGGACTAGGATTCTTCAGAGGACGTATAAAGGTTCAGAAGATTTTGGCTTAGCAAAATTAGCAAATTCTTACTCATACAAATTCAATAGAAGAAAAACAGAGAAACAGAAAGAAAGAAAACTCCTGCATACAGGCATTCTCATCCACATGAGCATGAAGAAAGCAGAAGTGACAGCAATGGACACACATCTAAGAGAAAGTCTGGATGACTTGCAAACTTTCCCCAGTATGTAAGAGAGATCATATCAGAGCACACAGAAGATTACTGCGGATACTCAATTTCAGCAGCTTTAATGTTTCTCTGAGTTTTCAGACCTATAAGCATGATATGGGAGGTGCCAGACCAGGAGGGCTTTTCATCTTTTTAGGATGAAACCATCAGTAGCACATTATTAAAAAGAACCTGGCCAGAGGCTCTGAGAAATGCAACAAGCAGGCTCAGCTACATAAGTACAAGAGGTAATATTTCTTAAATAACTTTTCTCAAAACAAATTTATGCATCTCTCTGCGTATTTCTTCCTGCATCTTCCCTCTTAATCTAGAAGCTTCATTCCAAAATTATTCTTGTAAAATACAAATGTCATCCATCACAGTGGTCTGCAAGTTAGAATTATCTTGATGAGTAGTCACCCTGATGTTTAGGCAAAAGGCTTCCATCTTACCTGTTTTAGCTTGTTTCTTCAAAACAGAATCAGGACCTGTTTGTTGAACCAGTTGGAACATCAGCTGCAGAAAATGGGTGCTATGTCACTGTACAGGGAGAAACACTAAACATTTTTGTCATATTAACTTCCTGTAACAGGAACTGCACAGGAAAAAGGATAGTTTAATAAAATGATGTCTTCTCATGTCCACCCTACATAATTGCTATATATTTGAACACTTTGTGCATATTGTACATTTGGCTCAGGTGATCATTCAGATTGTCCATACAGCTAGTCAAAACAGCAACAGCTGAAAGAGAAAGATGAGCAGACATTAGTTCTGGAATAGCTATACTGTGGAAGGCTGATTCAAAGACCATTGCAATTTATTTATTTATTTGTTTATTTTAGTATTGAGGGATCACAGAATCACCGAATGACAGTGGTCAACAGTTGAGGTTGGAAGGAACCTCTGGATATCATCTGGTCCATCCCTTTTCATGCAGGGTCACCTAGAGCACATTATCTAGGACTGTGTCTGGACGGCTTTTGAGTCTATCCAGAGAAGGAGACTCCACAACATCTCTGGGCAACCTGTCCCAGTGTTCAGTCACCTTCACAGTAAAGAAGTTTCTCCTCGTGTCCACATGGAACTTACTGTGTTTTGTGCTTCAGGTTGTGCCCGTTGCCTCTCATCCTATCACTAGGCACCAGTGAAAAGAGTCTGGCCTCATCCTCTTGACAGAGGATGGCCTATTGGCCATCTTGACTACAAGGGGGACATTATTGGCTCATGGTCAACTTGTTGTACACCAGGACCCCCAGGTCCTTCTCCACAGAGCAAATTTCTAGCAGGACAGCTCCCAGTCTGTACTGGTGCATGGGGTTATTCCTCCCCATGTGCAGGACCCTGCAGTTTTCTTTGTTGAATTTGAGAGGTTCCTCTCTGATACCTCTGGGATTCCTCTGAGATACCAGATAGTTTAGAAACATTCTAATTCAGCATTTGTTGGTTTAATGTTTTGGCGTTTTGTTCTGTTTTGTTTTCCCTGACAGACTGTTCTGAAAAAAAGAAAAAGAAAAAAAAAAAAAAAAAAAGTTATTTGATTGGCTTTGCTATAGAAAATCTGAAAATTGCCAGAGAAAAACAAAATTGACATTTCCACATTAGATGGACTGGTTAAATGATTGGATTTGTGCACTATTAGCATAGAGATTGCAACTACTGTTTAAAAACTCCTGCATAAAAACTTCTGCTCTACAGTACAGTGGAAAAAATCTGTCACACAGGAGGACTTCTGGACTTCTGCTTACACTAGATGTTCATAAAGAGACACAGATCAGTTATTACTTCTTACCAAGAATAGATTTCTTCCCATCCTATGTCACAGTGACCTGATCTGGTTGTTAATGCTCTTGTCCCCGCTGGATCACTTCATTGATCTTCAGGCCTGAAGACTTCTGTCTTCGGGTAAGTATGAGCAGCCAGAACTGGCATCTGCCTTCTGCTGTGGATTTTGGTGGAATAGAATCAAGGGAAAGATGTTTGGAAGAAGATGGGAGCTGATATTCATGCTATGATTAAGCCTAGTATCCCTCTATTAATTGGTAAACAGATAAGCGCTCTCTGATGTGCTCTGAATTGCCCTTTTGTAGACTCCACTTTTTACTTAACATGTCTGTGTCCATAGTGAACTAAACTGGGTTTAGCAACTGGCTGAATAAATGCTTGGGAAGGAAATCCATTAACACCTACTAGACACAAAGATACCATCTCTGAGCAAGCTAGAGGTTAGGCGAGAGTCCTGGGAAAGTAACATTACGTTTGACCTATTTTTGTACTCTTCCTAAGGCATTTTCTGTTGGTTGCTGTTCAATAGGACACCGAGCCTTTGGTCTGCCCCAGTACAACAATTTTATAAGCAGGTAGCAGGTGCTTATATCTATGCCCTGAACCCAGAGAAGGTGGAAAACTTCAGCTGCCTAAGGAGGGACATGATGCACTGCATGTCTGTTCTTCCAACACGCCAGAAATTTATACAATAATGCTAAACCTTGTCTGTGGAGCTTTTGAAGATAAGGCTCACAGGTACCTCTCCCTAACTGTTGAACATTCTGACCACTGCACTTATGGCTATGAATTCCACAATTCCACTGCCTATGTCTTTATGTACTTTAGTGTTGTCAGCCTCAGCCTTAGGACTAAATATACCTTTTATTTTTTTATTTTATTTTATTTATTTATTTATTTTTTCTGTGAAAACTGCCAAGGACTGCCTTTGTTTTTAAGAGTTTTTTAGGTATAATAAAGTTATTGGAAGCATCCTGGAAAAATTGGAAAATTAATTTGCCCCTTTTCTAAAGCAAGACAGTCTACTATATAATGTAAATGACACTTTCAGAGTCTGTAATGGCTTTCAAACTTTGTTATAAATCAGTTGCTGCTGAGATGCCAAAAAAGTTATAAAGAACTCTGCAGTGCACCTAAGCCTTGAGGTGTGTTGATGCGTAGAGTAAATAAGCACAGTTGCAATATTCCTTCTTAAATCAAAGCTATATGTTTCATTTTCACATCTTGACCTACCTTGACTTCTCCACCAAGAGAGGAGGAATTGGAAATGCATAATTAAAACCTTCTGCCTTTACTATCACTGAAAATTTTGAGGGAAAAAGCTATTGAACAAATCTTTATATCTTTATCTGTATTTATCTGTCTGTATTTTTATAAAGATACTTTATACCTGCAAAGAAATAATGTTCAGTAAAGTTCTAAGGCAACACCTCATAAACATCTTACCTTCAGCTGCAATGGCTAATTATGACATAACATCTGAAAAAATTCTTCCCACACCAAAGATTTCATGCCAGGTTTATGTAACTTTCTATTTCCTCCATGTACAGTTATTTCTCTGGAGATTATTAAAGTAAGCTTTATAAGGAAGTCAGGTAACCATATTAAATCAAGGAAAGAGAAGTTATATTTTATTGTGATTAATTTCATTTTGCTTTCTTAGCCCTGCCATATGCTAAGTTTAAGGAAAGATGGTACTCTTCCACTGCAATTGTACAAAGAGAAAATTTTAGGTTATCTAATTTTAAAGAATTTACAGACCAAATATATTCAAATATATTTTTTCTCCATTTTGACACAGATGTACACCCACATGTGAGAAAGTATATCCCACAGCAAGGCACATTTATAGAAAAACCAGCTATACATATTGTGCTGCATCAACAATGATATCAGTGGGAATAACAACAATTTGAGTTCACATTTATGTTTTGCTTGTGTCAAATCATTGCCTGAGTGGGACAGAATGACAGTTTGTAGCACTTGCTAAAACCATACTTTTCTTGATGCCAAAGAAAATAGCCTTATGAAACAAGAATATGTTTTAAGCAAATCTTGACACTGTTATTTATGAACAACAACAACAAAAAGTCATAAGTCACTTTCATCCATCTTCACGCTGAAAACACAAAGAACAAACTGCTTATGATAATAGTTCCTAAAATAGAAAATTAAATATTAACTCAGAACAAATTGGGCCTGAAATGAAACAACTACACTTGCAGCAATCAGCTGAGATCTCATCCTTGGTCCATAAAGTTTAAGGTTTTGCTAGGCAACTGTACATGCACCTTTTAAATTTTAAATGCATTCTATCTGTTGTCTGTGAGAGTGAAAAATCACTCTGCTACCTGCTTTGTGCTGAGATGTTAGCTATGCATGTGTGGTTAAATTATTTTAACAAAGGAAAATGCAGTGAGAATTAATTTGGGTATTTTCAGAAAAGAAAATACTGTGGACAAAGCATACTGGACAACCTAGTGTAAATTAAGAATACTGTTAATTTAGTAGATGGCGTAACAGCCTGCAGCACTTCTAGCTCGGTGTTTTTGATGCATTTCTATAAGTAAGGAAAAATAATACTTTCTAATTACAATTAATGTAAATAAAATGTACACATATCACCCAGAAAAGGATATTCTGGTTAAAATTTTGCAAAATTCTGATCAAAGATTAAGTGTGATTCTGACTATGTCTGAAAGCTTATGAAGTCTTGGATTCGTAAATTAATTACATGAGGGGCATGAATAACCAGGAATTCCATGGTTTCCTCCCTGAATGTGACACGAACTCTGAAAGGTTTCACCGGATTAAAATAAAATATATATATATATAAGTATGCAAAATACGACATTATTATATTACAAGACTGCATTCAGTGAAGTATAGCTTTTCATCAGGCAGGAAAGGGAAGAGCTCATTACGGCCATATTGTCCCACGAGAGACAGGACATGGTCTGACACATGTAATGCAGCATATAATTTGGATTGCAAAAAATTCACTTTTTAATTTCTAAATTACATGTCTGCTGATAGTGAAAGGATTGCATCTTCTTTCCAAATATGTTGGTATTGTTCTTTTTATTATTAATATTTTTAATATTACAATAGTGTTGGCAAATTCCCACTAGGACTTAGTTATGTCAGGTGCTGCAAACATGCATGCAACAATGGTGATCCCTCACTGAAAGAGCTTCTAAACAAAAATTCTTCAACCATTTTTCATAGCTACGTTATTTTTCTTGTGAGTCACTGTGATGGTTTTACTCGGGTGGGCGGCCGAGTTCCACCACAACCGCTCTCTCACTCCCCCTCCTCAAAGAGGAACGGGGAGAAAATAGGATGAAAGGGGCTCAAGGGTTGAGATAAGGACAAGGAGATCGCACAATAATTATCGTGATGGGCAAAACAGACTCAGCACAGAGAGAAAGTAAGATTTATTGCTTATTACTAACAAGCTAGAGAAGTGAGAAACAAAGGAAAGAAACCAAAAGCACCTTCCCCCCCCCACATCCACCCTCTTCCACCTCCTCCCCCTGAGTGGCGCAGGGGAATGGGGGAATGGGGGTTATGGTCAGTCTATAGCTGCTTCTCTGCCGCTTCTTCTCGGTCACTCTCGTCCCCTGTGCTGTGGGGTCCCACCCACGGGACGCAGTCCTTGCCGAACTGATCCAGCGTGGGCTGCCCACAGGCCGCAGCCCTTCAAGAACTGCTCCATATATGGGTCCGTACCACGAGGTCCATCCCTTGGGAGCAAACTGCTCCAACCTGGGTCCCCTACGGGCAGCAGCTCCTGCCGGGTCACCTGCTCCTGCATGGTCTCCTCTCCACGGGCTGCAGGTCTGGCCCGGAATCTGCTCCGGCAGGGGTCTTCCATAGGCCGCAGTCTCCGTCGGGGCACAGGCTCCACCGTGGTCTCCTCCACAGGCTGCAGCGTGGAACCCTGCTCCACCGTGGTACTCCATGGGCTGCAGGGGGACATCCTGCTTCACCATGGTCCTCACCACAGGCCGCAGGGGACTTCTGCTCCGGCGCCTGGAGCACCTCTCCCCCTCCTTCTTCACTGACCTTGGTGCCTGCAAGGCAGTTTCTCACTCCTCTCATCCTCCCAGCTGCTGAGTGGCACAGTGGTTTTTTCCCTGTCTTAAATACGCTCTCACAGAGGCGCAAAACAACATCGCTTATTGGCTCAGCTCTGGTCAGCAGTGGGGCCCTTACCAAACACGGGGCAGCTTCTAGATCCTTCTCACAGAAGCCACACCTATGGCCCCCTACTACCAAAACCTTGCCACATAAACCCACTACAGTCACCGTGCTTCTAGATCAGGAAGATACATCTGGAAGATGTATCAGTAACAGTCTTCCTCACATGAATGCTAGTAAATAGCTAAATGCTAGTAAATACCTAAGTAAAGACCAGATATACCATGCCATATTGCTCATTAATGAGAGTCATTACTTCAGACTGGGTTGATGGCAGAAATTACTTAATGCTGGCTTATACTCAACAGTTTTACTATCTATTTGTCTTAATTGTTTCAGTAGATGTATTAACAGAACTCTGTCATTAGTTTTCATCATTCTTTCACTGATTTTACTCTGCCTACACTAATAGGCCTTAAATGTTAAAACAATACTGCTATTTCAGTTTTTGTTGGTTAGTTTGTTTAAAAGTGAAACCAAAGTGTAATGGTCACTGGAAAAATGGTCACTGGAAAAACAGATTTTGAACATTATTCCCAGAACAAGCAGGAACTTCGCACAGCAAAGTTTTATTTTTCTTTGACCAAAAATAAATAAATAAATTGAAATTAAAAATAATTTAAAAATGGAAGGAAGGAAGGAAGAAAAGAAGGAAGGAAGGAAGGAAGGAAGAGAAAGAAAGAAAGAAGGAAAGAAAGAAAGAAAGAAAGAGAGAGAGAAAGAAAGAAAAATAAATAAAAAAGAAAAAGAAAAAAAGAAGAAAAGAAAAGAAAAGAAAAGAAAAGAAAAGAAAAGAAAAGAAAAGAAAAGAAAAGAAAAGAAAAGAAAAGAAAAGAAAAGAAAAGAAAAGAAAAGAAAAGAAAAAAGAAAAGAAAGAGAAAAGAAAGTGTATTTCTTTATATTCCTTTCTAGCAAACATTAATATTCAGACTCACATACAGTACTAAGTGCAAGATTGCAGATGCTGTTGCTTTCAAATGGAATGCCTGTGTGCTTGAAGGAATTGCTCTCAAAGTAAAGATTTTTTTCCCAGTTAGCCATGAGATGAAGGAACAGATTTGATCCTGAGACACTTCTAACTAACTGCCAGTGCAATTACAAAGCTCAGATTAAAGCTTTTCACTTCTAAAATGAAATGTCTGCAGGACCAAACCTTATTAATTACAAAATGGGAGAAATCAGGCATAGTGCTTTGAAAATGCAAATACTACACCAAATGTCCTGCAGGCAGCTGATTTTTTTTCCATGTGCCTGTTTTGATAAAAGATATGGCTGGGAGGAGGCTAAAGGCACTCAGTCTGGCCAGAACAGTTGTCTGAGTTTCCTGGGACCACTCAGGTACGTAAACAAGAAGAAGAACCTAGACAAGAGTTTGAGCTAAAAATTTTACAGGAAGGCTGTATGTATATGTCACTCTTTTAGAACCCCTTCAGATGAGACCAAAGGAAGCAGCTGTCTTCAAAGCCTTGTAAATCTTTTAGAAACCATTCTCGCTGGATCCCTGCTTCTCCTCCATCTGTGTATTTTCACTACTTTCAGCTGAAAAAGTAAATGGCTTCAAATAATGCCTTGACTTGGCTAAAGCTCTAGAAAAAATAATGGTAAATTCATACTATGCTGATTAGTGCTGGGCACATGTTTTAAGAGACAAGCATAAATAAGGAAATTCTCTGGTCTTAGCCACGCATTACAGTTGTGGTAAGGCAAACTGGTGTCTAAGAACACAGAAATGAAAGCTATTTGACATACAAACTAATGAGTCAACATGGGAGCAATGTATTTCACAGTTTCTTAGACTTTTATAATGAACTAGGGGTTTAGGCTCTCTTTGTTCTGTTCTATAATCAATACAAGAGCAGGCACCGTTTCAGAAATCACAGTGGACCTTTTTGGAGAAGCATCTATATCTAATTCACATAGTCAAGATTTCAAAAGGAACTAATTCTGCACTAATGAGCAAGCAACCTGAAAGGTTTCTTGTTTGTAAACTAGGTTTGGTTTAATCTGAACAAGTTCAAAGAAAGCAGCTATGACTACTGAGACTGCAGTACCGTTAATGTCAGTCAAAAAATTTCAATAATAAAAACAGCTTCTTACACTTAAATCCAGATTTGGGGAAACATCTCAGCACTGACTCTCCACAACCATTGGACAAAATCTGTAGGACGGAATCTGCTTTCTCGGACCATATTAAACACGGAACTAAAACAGAGAGCTAAATAAAGATCTAACACAAATTACTACTCCTGTTATTCTAATTGCACACTGTTTCTGTAGTTCTCAGAATTCCTTGTGAAGGACTAAAGATGGTCCTGTTGTGTTATATGTTTTACAAATGCATAAAATTTACTATCCTTGCCCCACAAGAACCAAGAACACAGTTTTCAAGTATGGGGGAGTATAGGGAACATATAGGAAAATATTATTTGCAATGGAAAGTTGTGAGTTCAGTACTCTAACAATCTAACCATGGTCAAGACTAGTTTGTAGGCATCGTGGCAGAAGAGACCTTAGGGAGGGTTTCATGGTGATTCTATGGATCTTCTCAGGATGATGGGCCAACCGTGGTAATAACATGCTATGGGAAAATTTTATTGCAGATGAATTTCAACATGGAGGTTATGGTGGCAATACGCAGGTGCTCATCACAGTACCAGCCAAGAATTGTGGTGCCTATCTCTGTTCAGGAAGATTTTTATAATTTTTGCTGAGAGAAACTTCTGTAAGACACAGAAACCAAATGGAGAAGTGTGAGAACCAGCATAGCAGTGTACAGGGCAGCCATAGAAGGATCTGATATATGGATGGAAGAAGGGTAGAAAGATCTGGAGGGGGAAACGGACTCACTGGTGTTTTCTAAGTGGGTTTGACTTGTGAGTAAGAAGTCTCAAAAGAGATAACCATAAATAGTAAAGAAGAGCTGAAAATTACTTCTGCAAGTGAAGAAGAGCCAAGCAAATAAAAACAGCCAAGAAATCTCTTTGTATGTCAGAAAGCGAGAGAAGAGAAATGTAGGAGAAGTCAACAAGAAGATTAGACAAAGGGAAGGATGACTACTCTGTCAACTTTCTCTTTGAGGAAACCCACAGGATCCCATTAATTAAGAGAACTGAAGGCAGAAGAAGAGGATAAAAAAGAGGTAGTGCAAAGGTCATAGTAAAAGAGCGAACTACTACCAGAGAAAAAATGCCCAGGTATGGGACTGTTGCTGACTGGCCCTGGCCTGCCCTGCTTCCCAGCTGGGGGTCGCTGGGCAGGGTAGGCCCATCCCACCATTTCTTCCCACTTGATCTGATCACTAAGAACCCTCAGTTTTGCCGCTCTGTCAAGACATGTTAAGGACTTAGTGACTTCCTAAATTTTGTTCTCCCTAAGTCTTCTCTGAATTTTGAATTCTCTCCAGTGAGAAAAGCATTGACCCTGACTCTTCTTCCTGATGCCTTACACAGCAGGTTCACCCCAGTGATACTTCTGATGCTTGCAAGGCTAGAGAACATTTTGTTCAAACAAGGAAGGAATTGCCAGCGTTATAATTTGGAGTTGGATGTCTCATTTCCATCAGCTTCCAGATTTAGTGGTCTAAGTCCTTTAATAGAGGGTTGCTTAAGACCTGAAACAGTAGCCTAAATTAGTCCAAGTACAGCAAATAATATCCCACTCCCTGGAAAGCTTATATCTTAGTCATCAGCCGAAAACTTGTGCCACTAGTTATGAAAAATACAAATGATTGGTCATTATCAAATAGTTTAAATTGACATTCAAAGCAACATTTGGAACTTTAAAATGTGTCTTTGTATCAGGATCAGAGTATATGTTGATTTAAAAGAGTAGGAAAAGAATAACAAACTGTATTCTGGAATTGTTGCATGCTTTGGGAGCACAAGCAACTAACTTATGTGGCAGTATATTATCTTATTACTCTCAGGATCCTTATCATAGTGAAGAGCACATTTGTCATAGGATATGCCTTACTTCTTCCAGGAAATAGTGGGACAAATTCTGGCAACTTTTCTGTAGAAACTATCATTACTCTTCGTGTAATCACTCATTAGTCAAAGCACTTCAAGTTACAAAGAGGTGAATTATGATGAATTATATTCTACTCATTGCAATTCCACAGTAGGAGTATATGAAGAATATGAACCAGGCCCAAGATTACCAAAGTAGTTTAAACTATTGACAGTCCTTGAAGTAAAGGTATTCCAGTAACTTTTGTCAAGGAAAGATTTTAAATACAAACCCCTCTTGATTCTCACCAGGTATTGTTCTTATATGGTTTTTAAATGATCCAATTTTTAAAGTTTCTAAGCACTTCCTGTGAACTACTGAGCACTGTCAGTTTTCATGGTCATCAATCTTTTCTTCCAGCACAGAATTTCAGAACATTTTCCTCTCTAAGGACCATTAAGGTCAATGAGTAGCAAGAGATGGGAGAAGAGAGAGACAAATGCATGCAGAACTGCCACTGCTGATCTGAGTAACCAGGTACAGAAAATAGGAATGTAAGTACTAAAGCAGTATTTGCTGAGAAACCTGCTATAGTACCCCTTTCTTATACTGTCAATGTCACGATTTTGTGCAAATACACTGATTTCATTTGACACACGTAACCCTGCAACTGCAGTGTAAAAAATGTAACCACACTATCTGTTAGAACCTCTCAGGCTTCCACATTGAGCTGAGCGCTTCAGTGCTTCCATTTGTGCTGTATGAATAATACATACAGCTTTAACATCTCAGAAATCTTATTAGCCCTTGTGTAATGGGTCTTCTTATTATCAGCACCAAAGTTTCTGTGAGGTTTCATGCATGATAAATGCAACAATGCAGAGTGAAACCCATACCTCCCTGCTAAAATCAATAATCATTCGAATTTATGCAGGTAAACTGTAAATATAGAGGGAAAATAATTTCTCTGCCAGCTTAAGAGAATGCCTATCTCAATAGCTCTGTAATTGGAAAAAATGGCCATCATCCTTCATCTTCTCCCTTCTAAACAGGTTTACACTGGTGTATTCATTTGTCAGTTCATACAATGATTATTGCATATCTAGTGCTGGGTATGTGTTGCCAGTTACCAGATATTTAAGAAGCAAAGCCAAAAGTTGGTTATCACTATTTGTCTCCACAGGAAGGAATGCATGGTCATAATTCTGGCCTGAAACTAGACTGTATTTACTTAGAAATGTGTCATTAAGATACCTAGCCTATTGTTATTTACTGTCTTAGAGTGACAGTTAAATGTTGACAAATGAGGAAGCTGGAGAGGGGTGTACTGGGTTCTTTCTTTTGTGGCATTGATTCACAGTGAATCCCACCAGGTATACCTGGAGCCATGTGCAGCCATTACATGTGCAAAATAGGTTTTTAACCCTCCATACATACCAGTATTATTCTGCATCAGGGCATGATTACGGGCATGATTACATATATGTACATATTTACTTTAATGAGGATTAGTTAAACTTTTTTTAAAACATTTTGAGTTCAGTGCTTACAATCTGTCCATAAAAGATATTCTGTGAGAATAAAGTACTATTTAAATTTCAGCTGGTAGAATCCACACTTTTAGATATGTTCGACTAATTATCTCTAGTCATTATCAGCTCTATTGGTGAATAAACAATCTTTGTTGTAGGCAGTATCAGGACACAAAAGAATGGAAAATACTGTGAGGAAATGATTTTCATCAAGAAAAGAAAATGTGAACAAATTCTTTCTGCCTCCAAGTGATCTGTCGATAAAAGGTCATCCTGTAGAAGCCACACTGAGCACTGGAATCTGCCTCAGTACAGCTTATCTTCATTAAAGTCAGTGAAGCTTCTCATGAGTAGACCATGACATCTATTTAAACCTCCTTGAAAGCAGCTGGGGACTGCTCTTTGGAGCATTCAGAGCATCAGATGATGGTATTCTTGGAACAGAGAATCATTCAATCTTCAGCTCATAAATCATACTTACATGGAAAAAATTATCAGCCTTTAGTATACATTTTCATATGGTTGTATTTGTTTTAGTAATTTTCCTGCTATTTTTAAAAATAATGTATAGAATCCAAACAATTTCTTCCTATTATATTTGTCATTGACAGGATGGCACTAGGATGGTTCTAGGATGGCACTAGGAAACACAGAACAATGCACTGAGATAAGTAAAGGCCTTGATTTATCTGTGTATCCATTTGTTATACAATTTGAATTACTATAAATTTAGAATCATACCATTACTCAGCAAGGGAGCTGTCAGGAACCTATGAACATTACTGAATTTTTAATGGCATTTCTTATTCACATATAATAAGCATACTTATTCACAGAAGTACTTGCTACAGAAGACAAGTAAATAGATTTATGTCAGCCGGGGCAAGAAGAAACTAGAGAAAATGTTTCTCTACTGATACATTAAAGTACACATATATTAACACAAGCTTTGTAAGAATTGATACTGTGTTTATACAGTGACTTTCCAAAAATGGATCTCAACATGAGATCAATGGCATGGGGTCATAATAGGAATTTTTGTAGATATCGGGTTTGGAGAGCTATAGTTTTTTTTTGGTTTAGTTTCTGATGATTAAAATATACTTTTTTTTTTTTTTTTCCAACTCTTCCCATACTAAATACAACCAAAATTTCACTATTTATTACTTATATAAAATGTGTCACATTACCATTAAATTCTTAACCAAGCAAATTTTTGCTGTTCAGCCACTATTTAGAAGAGCATAACTTGTGGCAAGCTTAGAAATGTTTATGCACATGCTTAATTTTTTACCACGTGTCCCTGCTAAAGGTATTAAAGCTATTCTCATCACCAAAGTTAAACAAGCACACATAATAAGTGATAACAGGGATCTAGCCTGTAGTTTCAGACAAGGACTGAATTTGGATTGAGTTTAGGACTCAGTTGTCAAGAGCTACCATGCTTTCTAGTCAGAAATTATTTTGGAACTACTTTTCTGACCAGCTCAAACAAATATTTACAACAACATTGAATACTGCCTTTGTGTTCTGTTTCTCCTCAAGGAAAACCTTTAGCAAGATTGTTATGGAGAAACATGTAATGATTTTCAAAAACATGGAGGGAAAAGAGTAAGGAGTGCTTTTTCCATCAAACAGAGGGGAAAGAATTTCAAAAGTATTCTCTGTGCTGTAGGATGGTAAAACCATGACTTTGCAAGCAGATTCTTGATTACAGATGGAGGAAAAGATGCTCAGCTCTTCATAAAGCTAGAGTATATGTGACTTATCTAGGTGGAAGTTGAAAGAAGAAAAGTGGACTCTTGTGTAAAATTTCTTGTCTTCTGACAACAACCAACTGCAGTGGATTCATGTCTTGGTTTGAAATCCAATCTATTTATTACATAGCTAGGAAAAATGTGAGGCACTTGAAGAATAAATGTTAAGCCTCAAGGCGTGCTTAATTTAGCAAAACCAAGTTTAAATATAGCTCCAGATATGGAGCACACAGCTGACTCATCACTTTATCTTACATATGAGCAACTCCCAGAATAAATGAGGTAAGACCAGTGAACATGAGCAGACAATCAAAAGTGATCTGCCAACCCCTTCTCCATGCCCAACAGCAAAAGTAGATCAATGGCTGTGCTGGCAAAAAAACATTTATGTAGCAGCCATCTAGTGTAATTCATAACAACATGTAGACATTCTCCAAAATATTGGGGATAGGTATTCTTTTATCTTGAGAGTATCTAATCTTCATTCCTGCCAGAAAAATAACTGATTATTTGGAAATCTTGGTGGAAGCAGGGGTACTAATGATAAAAACCGAATTTAAGAATCTAGAAGATTTTTTGTATGGGATGAAGACCATATTCCTTCTCCCCTGAGAATCCAGCATTTTAATTCCAGAATTAAATTTAAAAATTGAAGGGTAGAAGAAAGATACAAATCAGGGACCTACAGCCTTTACTGAGATAAGTGTTTACTTATTCATTGGTGAGCTTTCCAATTTAATGAAGAATGATACCCTCAAGTTCATCTTCTTCACATTGAACTTCAGAAAAATAGAATTGCAAGGGACCTTCAGAGACAGTGGCATTCTGTAATAGTACAAACAGGCATATCAACATCATGCATAATGAAAAGATGAATATCCTTAAAATTGCCAACTGCTGAAAACCTGTTAAAACTCTTCAGGCAATGTCCCTGGGATATAGAGACAGGGAGGAAAGGAAATTGGGAGATTCACGAAAAGTTGTCAAGAAGACCACAACGCAGTGAGCAGCAGCTCTTTTTCACCTAGAAATGATAATGTTTTTTGATGACTGGTTGTGACCCTTCATGAGAAGCAGAGATCTGACAACTACCATTAAACACTGACATAGAGCCAATCCTCCTGAGGAGGAATGAACATTTTCAATGCAAAAGAGCATGGGAGCAAATGATCCAGAATGAATTCTCAAATACAAAAAGTTGGAGAAAAACTGTTTTGGGATATCTTTTTTCTTCTCTTAATTCTAATACAAATTTTACTTGCCTCAGTTTAAAGCTATTGCATTTTATTGCATCCATATCTCCAGTCTTTCCCGATGATCATTCTCACTGCTGGATTCATTTTAATTGGTTTTCATGTCTCTTGAACCATTGATACACAGTATGGCCTTGCAGCCAGTTTTTCATGTAGCTTTCTATTAGTCTCAGTGAGAATAAATTTTGGTAGGTGGGTAGTGTTTATGTGTAATGAGACAATGTTTAAACATACAAGTCATCTACTGCTTTTCTCCCACTCACAAAATATATCATCCTGTCCTAGAGGGAAGTTAGAATAGTCTGACTTGATTTGTTCCTGGAAAAAAAATTAAAAAAATAAAAAAATAAAAAATTCCCCATTGCTTATTTAAAGACATAAAAGCTTAATTGGCTAGAGTCAAAACTCTGTCTTTGCTTTTCCCTTACTTTTAAAGATGGCCATATCTAGTCTTTTCCATCCTTTCACAAGCTTAACCATCATCTGTTTTTCAGATCACCACTTTCTGTCCTAAATAGACTTGCTCCATTCTCAGGAGAATTACTCTAAGGTAATTCGTCTGAGAATTGCTAATCAGTTTGAAAATATCTTAAAGAAACTAACCCAAGCACTTTCAAAAACTTTTCACTGAAAATCTAGCCTGAATCTGTACTGTTTTTACTCTCATTTATATTAGTTGGCTGGTTATGGTTAGTCTTTCAGAAAGACTTTTCAAAAAGACTACTTCAGACTTCTTTCCTTCCTTTGTTAATAACTTAGGAATTAACATATTTTTTAATTATTTTTAGGTTTTCTTTTTATATACTTTCTTACCTTTTTTCTTTCTATACTACAGGTATTTAACTTTTAAATGCATCCTTCAAGGAGAAAAATTAAGGTACATGCATATACTTTCAGTTCTGAATGGGGAAATGTCCTCTAACTGTAGTCATAAATGGCGATAAATAATTTCATTCACTTCAGTTTTCTAAAAGCAGGTGAGTACTCAAACATTTTCATCTTAAAAAAGAATAAAATACATTAGGAATATTTATCTAAAAACAGTGAAGGCTTTTTTCTTTGTTCAGCACTGAAGAAAAATGATGGTATCTCAAATAAAAGTGACTACTGGTGTCAAAAATAATTCTTGATGTAAATACAAGATAAGAATTCCTTTTGGTAAACATATATCTCTTAAAAGTCACTGTTAAATTTAAAACTTTTCAGATTTCTGGAAAGAGCATGAACTGATTTTCAAGAACAAATTGAAGGAAAACTGATTTTTTTTTTTTGCTAGTACAATGATAATAGTGGAAGCTCTTACAGCTCTGTCATTTTCAGGCATTTTCTGTGTTGTAAAAATCCACATATCAATGTACAAGATTTGATACTTGCTTTTTATTCATGGTGAAAATGAAGTGCTAAATGAGCCTACAGGTGTTTTTTCATAGAATACCTAAGTTCTCTGATGGTAATGTTAACAAGAACTAAAATGTTTTGTAATTTTTGACATTTTTTTTTTTTCACAGACTCAGACTCTTGTGAAATTAACATTTTAATTTATATAAAATTGTAAAACCTTGGAATAGGATTCCATTCATAATACTATATTTTATGGTGTATTGTAAAACTCCTAACACTAACTGATGTATTTGGATTAAGTATGAAAACTGTCAACAGTTAATATTGCTCAGAGTACCATGGAATATGTGAAATATATGCTTTTACAAGAATTTAAAAAATATGAAAATGAAAGGAAGAATTTCCTAAGTATCTCTAAATAATCTTCAGTATATCTATTGATGTTCCTAAGTGGCATGCATAGTTCTGGGATGTGTGCTATATGATTTTCCATTTTCTCTTAATGGCAAAACCAAAATAAAAGAATATCCTTTTTGGACCAAGGAAGAACTTGAGAAATATGGAGTTATTTTTCTTAGGAGATGCTCAGCTACATTACAGTGGGTCATAATTAAATCAGCAGAGAGTGATATCTCTGGAACACCCGTTGTATGTCAGACTGGTATTAATCATCTCCAAGGTGATCCCAGTTACTATGGGAACTATGATATTTGTTTGTGTTCTTAGCACTGGCTGGTGGCCGAAGTTTGGCAGCCTCCTTACAGTAATCCAGCAGATTAGAAATGTTAAGTCTCTATCATGAATTTTTCATTACTGCTGTCAGTATGAATCTGTCCTTTACCAAAATAATTACTAATTAATAAATCCTATTCTATGTTCAGATGGGAAAGGTTGCCTATGCTAAACCTGCCCTTTTGTAACCAAGCTCTTTAAACCCTTTGAATTTTGTCAAGCAAAGAAAACACCCTTTTTTTCACTTGCTAAGCTCTTTTGAAAATGTGAAAACTCCTTGCTATTCCTTTTTCCCTGTGACTTTTAGAGATATTTATTGAAAAATGATGAATCGTTCTGAAGAGAGGCTTGACTCAGATGTATCATTCCCTCTTGTTTAATTAATTTCTGCTCTCCAGCTACTCCAGAGAATTGCTCTGGTTAACAAAAGAGTGTCTGAAGGTACAAGTGAGCTCCTGGACCAGCTCTAGCACCTTTGTTCTCTCCCAGAGCTGGGGTGAGACTTGGCCGTGCCCTCCTTTGTTCCTGTGGATGGGTGGGTGACAGCATGGCTGTCCTGCACCTCACACATCCCCACCATTCTGGGTGCCCCATGAGAATGGATCCCCAGGAGCTTTCTGGATGTTCCTGCTGACTCTAGGCAGTCCTTCATGCTTCGTCCATTGAGAAAATGCCTGAGAGTTATTAGATCCCATTTAAACTGCTGCAGAAGAGCAAAAGACTTTATCCAGGAGTAGGGATCAAAGGAGAAAGAGTGGGTAAACATTCTTAAATTTCCAGAAATTTGCAGAACTAATTTATCATCATGGAAAAAGTCTTGTTATCCTTGACTCAGTGTTAAAGAAATGTCACAAAAAACTGGATTTGTTATTGGAAATGTAATTGGAGGAGGGGAAGGAAAAGCAGAGGTATCTAGAGCGCATTTCATTTTCCTGCTTCAGTGGCTATCTTTCCTCTGTGTAGATGCCATGCTTTGCTTCTCCTTTTATTTTGTCAGGAGAGAAGAAGACAGCCCTTAGAAAGTCAGCTGCACTTGAGTCATGCAGAAAATCTGATCTTACTTCACTATGAAGTAATATAAACTCTCAGAGACACCTTTGTTGTAATGTTGAGTTATGCGTGTATCACTGTACCTCATGCTCATATATTCTTTTTTTTTTTTTTTTTTTTTTATGAAGACATACTTATCCTGAAGGAGTTACAATCACACTGTGCCTTCATTATATATATATAAACTTTAAATGGTCTTTTTCAGCATTCAGCCTTACTCCAGTCTTTTATATGATCTAAGCCAAGAACAGGTGAAGTTCAGGGGCTCTCTATGAATATTTTTTTGCAGGAATGGGGTCTTAGTTATTCGTAATACTGAAGAGTAGTCCACACCTCTAATATGATGGTGAAAGAAATAAGAGAAAAACACACAGGAGTTGAAGAAGACAAGGGAGACTGCTCTTGAGGAGAGCACTTCTAAGCAAAGTTGAAATTTTCATCTGAACTCTGTTGTTGATTTTTTATTTTAGGCAAACATGTTCCTCGTCAGCCTTAATTTGTGCTGAGGACTTTGAGTCTCCATTTTAAACAGCACTGCCTTCCAAAATGCTGTCTGAACAAAAGATATGAAAATGCTATGGAAGATTTAGTCAAGTGCCTAGAGCCAATTGAAAGAAAATTTTAGTTTCAAAGTTTGAGTACCTATACAAATGGTTAATTAACCTAAACAACCTCTATTAACCTGAAATAAAAACACTTGCAGGAATCCCAGAAATATGAAATTGGGAATTGTGGGTAGTTTATACGGTGCAAGAAACTCTTCAAATTATGACCGTCTTCCACTATACACTTCAAATGCAGCAATGTGGAAACCTTGTGATAATAGAACATAGTAAAAAGGGATATCCTCAGAAAGAGTTAAGACAGAATTTCATTCAAAAACAAGATACAAAAATGAATCTATAAAAATATTCTTGTGAAAACTTGAGAATACTTTTATCATTATTCTGTGGAAATGATCAAACAATTTAAAATGAGAGAGAATAAACTTTTCACATTCTTAACAAAGGACAAATTAGTCAAAGCATCAAATATAGAACATTTAGCACAAAATTCTTTCCATTCTGCCATGCCTTTCTGAATAGTTAAGTGTTAAAATTTGTGAAATAACATTCATTAATCATCACTGAAAATATTTATGTCAGCTTTGTGGCATCACAGAAAAAAAAAATCATTTACAAATTTGGAGACACATTGAAAAGAGCTGGTGAATCAATTGACACAAATGTTCACCACTGAAATCTTTACATGATTTGAAAAGCCAGTAAATACTATCAGAGCTCTGAAAATATTGTTTCTTTGCATATCACAGTTGAAATAAATTATCATCTAAACTACATGTCTGCTACCCGGAGTAGATAATTTACACAACTCCAATTATCTGTCACATAATATGGAGGTGGTTGTTTACTCCTTTGAAATATTAATATTCATCAGGAAGATTACTTTATATTGTTAAACATTCACACACGAATATATTTTTTATTATTTTTTTATTTTTTCCATGAAAATAGACTTTTATCACAACTATTTTCATTTAATTTGCCTTACTCCTTGGGGAAGAAGCTTTCTAAAGATGAAAAAAGCAACAGCCACACAGGCAAAATTCCTGCCTATTTACAATAATTAATCTAATGTACTGGCATGCTACACCTCACTTTAGGTACAATAAATTAAAACTTCTGACATTCTTAGTTTGGAAAGACGAGGCAACCTCATATCCAAATTGCCTGAATTTTGCATGACCAACAGCTTATTGCTTAATTGCATGCATCAAAGAAGTGCCAAAGGTTTAGATCAATATATTCTCAACATCATTACTTCAGCCCAGTTATAGCTGCTTTAAATTTAGATACAGTGTGTATCACACATTTAGATATGATCCAGCCAGAATTAATTAAGATCCTTAGTCATACTGAGCATACCATAAATGAAAGCAAAACTTAAAAAAACAAACTCATTTTCAAGATGCTCTAAGAGGGTGCCACATAATAAGAATTAGAAATTGGGTTATACTCTACCATATTTTATGTATGTGTTCAGTAAAATACTCACAGAGATTCAAAACTCATTTAAGAGGATATCCTTCCTCATCAAAAATGAAGAAGCGCATTACATGAATAATGGTGAGACTGAAATTAGCTCTTGTACCTTAAAAAAGCACCATCTTTTTCTAGTTTAGAGGTACTTATAGAAGAAAGGCAGCCCTGATGTCACGACCGTGTTCTTTAAATTGATGTTGTCCACAGGGCACAACCACTGTGTATCATTCATGTAAGGCACCCTTTTGCTGAGATTTCTGCAGGGAAAAAGAAGCTTCTGTGAAGGGGATGATGGCTAAGCTGCCTAATCCTTTCATAATGAATTTACTACTTGTAAAACATCAGATGAAAGGGTCTTCAGTACTGTCTACCCAGATCATAGGTATGGTCAAACTTGCCATCTAGCAGTGTGTCCTGCTTCTTGGAAAAAGCATCTTCAGAGATAACAGATCAGTTCAGCCTTTTTATCCAGCCACACTTTCTTTCTTCTTCTGTCTACAGAGGTAGTCAACTTGTTCTTGTAGTGGACACTGCAGCTTACAGTAGTTTGTAAATAGCAAAATCAAAACTGAGTGATAATGATAACATTTAGTATAGATCTGTTCTGCTGGCTGCCATACTGATATCAAGCAAATATTTTTAAAAACTAAGTTTTAGTTGCATAAGTGCACAAGTGTTTGGGAGTTACTGTTCTTCGTAAAACGGCAGTATTTTCACATACAGAAAACGTGTGTAGAAATAAATATTATTCAGTATTTGCTTTTCACTGTTCTTTTTAAAAAGTTTCTGTCAACTAATAAGACAACAAAGGAAGTATTATGACATGTAGGATTGCAGATTCCAAAAGCATCTCAGAAGCTAACTATTCAACTGACACTGGATTCTACAAAAAGGAAACCGTTTTGGATGAGCAACCAAATATCTCAAGTATTGTTTGACAACCACCAAATTTAAGAAAAATCAGGTTTCAAAACCTCTTTTTCATCTAACCAAGAAGGTATAAACAGAATTGATTTCGGACTAGGCTACTGTTGGACTAGAAATGGCTACTCAGGTAATATCTATCTGCCATAGTTTTGAGTTTTGTTTTGTTTTGTTTTGTTTTGTTTGTTTGTTTTTTGTTTTTAAATCAGAATTTCACAATAAAATCATATTTTATTAAACAGCTACACCTGTTTTAAAGATTTTGAAGATGAGAGCTGAAAACTTGGGAAAAGAAAGTGAACTATTATTTAAATCATATCAGGAATGCCGTAGTAAGAGTTTGTATGTGTACAGAGCTTGAGGTTAAGCTTTGGCATAGCTGGGGTTAAGATATGGCATAGCTGTTTGTGTTAGAAAATTAACATGAGATTTGTTTTTCGTATTGTATTTTTATCATCCAAGACCTAAAAGATAAATGGTTATGTCATTTCAGCTTTGTAGATGGAAATGTGCTGAAATAGTAACAAGTGGAAAATTGTTATTAAGCAACCATGCTAGGAAGAAAAATAAAAACATTTAAATGTTCTGCACATGCAGTAAGGCAGCTTCGATATCAGAATTTCATTCTGACTTCTTTCCTCCACTGAAATGCATCATTCATTGTTCTCGGCAAAGACCAATATGGCATTACAATGTGTGTCATTTTGATGAGGCAGAAAAATTTAACTAATGACAGCCTGGTGATTTCAAACATCTGCTTCAGCTGTCATGAGGTGCTCACCCTATGACGTGTCAAACAGGGCCCCAGCAGCTTCCCCAAAAGCAATGCCAGTGGTCAGTATAAAGATATGAAGCTGCAGAAGTTTTCAACATGTGAATTATTTCTTTAGATTAACAGATTGTGTTTTAACATAAAGAGCGGGGGAGGGGGGGAGGAGGGGAAGGTTTATTTATTTATTTATTGCATCCTAGGCAAAACATGAAGCTGTATCTATCACCATTATCCTTGCCTTTTGAAAGGAGAAGAGACTGGGCAAAATTCCTTGGGGTAAGTCTCGTGCAAGACTTACCTTCCAGGACTAATTTAACAAACAAAAAAACAAGAGCAACATCAAAGACAGTATGCTACTGTTTGAGAAAAGAACTCAAAGAATTGGTAAAAGAGATGAAAATAGTCACCATTCATTTTATTCTTGAATTTAGTATACTGGTTTAAGGCCAGTGTTGGCAATATATGTATTAGCTTATAGCTTAAGTTTGTACCCTAGTTATCAATCATATATAGCTGTCTTAAATAAACTGGTGAAATCCCCATTCCTTGATGCATTTAAGGGACATGAACTTGACACTAAGGAACATGGTTTAGTGATGGGACTCAGTAGGTCAGGCTGATGGTTGGACTTGATGATCTCGAAAGTATTCTCCAACCTAGTGATTCTATGATTCTACTGCTAGATGGACAGATGGATAACCCCCATGCTGTCCTCAGCAATTAATACTATTATATATCCTATGACTTCCAACAAGTTTTCAATTCCTGCACTGCCTAATCAGAGAAATTCCCCACAGTTTCTTTCCCCACTGAGAGAAATAGGCTTCTCTAGAATGTTATTAACTTTTTAGATATGCCGTATCACATATTGTAGAGTTTCTGTGTTGTTTTTATTATTATTATTATTATTAAATGTAACAAAGGCATTGAGCAACCTATGCTCACTTACAAGTTCATTTCAAGTGTGTGTATATGTTTTCATGAAAAGGAAGGGAAAAGTTTTAAAACTCCTTTGCATAACTGATAAATTACAATAGTTTTGTATGACAGCATAAGTTAACTAACTTCTGTAGTTGACGGCAAGAGCTATTGATTCAGGAGGAAATGACAAACCTGTGAAGGCTTTTCAATGAAAGTAACCCTCAAATCTGTCTTTCCTAACCTCTACAGATCATTTTGAAAAGATGGATGGAATTATTTGTCAGTTGGGATCCAAGTCCTATTTTCATTAAAAATAATTTATTCCCACATTTCAACACTCTTATGACAGAGCTATGTTCAGGGACATTAGAATAAATTCGTCAGGACAAATGCTACTAATAAGGGAATGCTGTCTGAGTGATAACAGTGCAGTAATGGCACAGATCATTCAGAAACATGAATAACGTAATGGCTCACTTTCTCTTTTAATTGCCTTTCCTTTTACTGGAAGATTGAGGATCTATTTTCCATCCAAATCTTTTCACAAGTAATTAGTGGGTGCAAACTTCTGTCAGATGTGAATATTTTTCCATAGTCCTCAAACCAAAGAAGGCAACAGAACATTAGGTCTGGCATTTCTAATTACAACTCTAATTATATAAAACCTTTTTGCCCAAAACAGCAAGAAACAGCTCCTACTGCTTAATGGAAGTTAAGCTCTTACCAATCACCATTCTAGTATAGTATTCATTTATGTAAAAGTCAATTGCTGCATGCTACCCACTGCCAACTGTTACCCGCATGTAGCTAGAGTGGCAAAATCCACCTAGCAGTGTATGATCATTCCAGCTTTCTTTAAAATTCTGCCTCAGCGTGGTGCTTTTTTTTTTTTTAATAAGTATGTTACCAACAATAAACTAATATCAAAAGCAATAGGGAATCGCTGCTGGCCAGCTATCAAGTTCCAGTGTTCATTATATTAGTCAACAATGCAACTCTCTCACTTCTATATCACTTTATTACAATTTCTGCGTCTTATAGCCTGAGAGGCCACTAGCAGCTGATACTGCTTGCAGCTAAACACTACGTAGTGTTACTCACCAACACAAAATCTTTCACACAGAAGAAAGGGAGAGGAATGAAACAATGCAAAACCAATACCCAGGACACAAAGGAGCTCCTAGGATGCCCTAAGAGTGAATAGCTTATGCTGTGTGGGCAGGAGGGGGTGGGGGTGGGGGGATGTTTCTCATGATGCACTCTTTGCCATGCTGAATTTTGTCTCCTCTAATCACCTGAAGAAATATGTAGCCCTCCAGGACAGTAAGACATTGGCAAACACCATCATAGCCAGGGTTTCCTGAAGTTTCTTATTTTATAATCAGATGTAAAGGAATCTGTGAATTCATATCAGTGGGAGACAAAAACAGAAGACAAACTTTTCCCAGCAAAAATAACTTTCTGCCTTTGGGAAATGCCAAGGAGCTGGACAGGAAAGAAGCATTTCTTTCCAGCACAGTAGGCTTGGTTGCATCTAGCAAAGGTGGGGGATGATTTTAATGTTCTTCATTCACAATATCTGGATGCATGTGAACTGCATGAAGCTTGCGTTACCTCTGAGGTGAGCACAAAAAGGTAAGACCATCATCTTGCCTAGACCAAAAAACGTCTTGCAAAGCAGCAGAAGAGTTGTTAGCATCATCTTTACTATGCACAGGCATCCTGGCTAGAGTCAGAGGAAATGTGCCCACCTGTTATGCTCATAACCTGGAGCACAATTTAAAGAGAGAAATTTGACCAAGAGCGGATTTCTTTAAGGTATTTAGGTGCCTGTATTCTACTGCTGCCTTAAAAACTCTATGGTGAACAGTGCAAATTTGGCTTCACCCATATACAGGCAATTTTGATTCCTGTGCTTATATGACATCAGACTTTTGGGCACATTTCCAGTGGTATGTCTGTAATGTCCAGCTGTGTTCCCAGAGGTTCAGTAATGTAGAAAGTTTCTGATAAAAAATGCTGATAAAATGGAAAAGACTCCTTTGCAATCATGCTGTAGCACTTCCACATCAAACATCCTTTCATGGGCTATGAACAGATCTTTGACTTCTGTTGAGACTAAAAAAAAAAGTATCGCCTCTAGTGTTTGTCTTTTCAGCATCAATTTTTTGTTTCTGAGCCTCTAAAATTCTCATGTTCAGAGAGATACAAGTGGTACAAAAGTTTGAAAAAATGTAGAGAAAGAGAGATTTCCCTGTTTTCATTTTGTTTGTTTGTTTGTTTTGCTGCCTCATCATAGTTAACAAAAATAGCAAGTACAGTTAGCAATTAGATAGCAGATTATCACATGCATCCAGATAAGCTATAAGGTCATTGATGGAGAAACACACAAACCCTGAAGAACAGCAGTGAGAGGGAGCTTCCAAGAAAGGAACCTTTTCACTCCCAAAAGACAGAAAGGCATTTCATCACAGGAACTGCTGATCAATAAGCTATCAGTCAGCTAATTATATTGTTCCTTACCCAGATCTCAAACATGACCTTTAGAATAAACTTCTGCCTTTACTGACAGGCTGAAGCTGTTTTCTCTCTTGAAGCTTTTAGGATCTCACCAGAATTTCTCACTTGCCTAAAAAAGGGGGCAGAACTGATACATTTGGAAGAGAAATTCTACTACTATAAAGCAGACCATTAAAACATTGATCTAATTCCCCTCTCCTTAACCTCCTTCCTATTGATCTAACACCTGAACTCTCTTACTCATGAGAACAAGATGTCAAGGGCACGTATCTGCTTAACACAGAGCAACAGCCACTTTTATTTGGTTATAACATCCTTCTTCACCACCCATAAATCTTCCATTTATTAAAAAAAAAATGCCCTCAATGAATGATTTTTGCTTCTCCAGCCTGCTGGAGAATCAGCCCCAGTTAAGTGACTGCTTGCAGAGATCACCACCTGAGCAGTTTGCCACTGGGCCATGAACCAGTGTGAGTCAGTGCTCTGCCAGGCAGGAAAGCTAATCTGTGGCTCTCTTTGGGATGCATTTGCTGTTATACCCCCCAAACAATGACAGTGACCTCCTCTGTAAATGGTGCTTTCTTGCATTTAGCATTTGCAGAGAAAATCAAAATACAAATTCATTTATCCTGTAAGTTATGCTTCTTACCTAAGAACCATCCTTTATCATGTTTTCTGTCACAAGAGACAGCACATATGTAATCCTCTCTGTCCCAGGGTTTCTCAAGTGTTTTTACTGCCTACAGGATGTCTCTGTGTGGTGTTGTTTCTTCTTTCCATGGGGAGCTGAAGGCTGTGCTGCAGCCTGGAAGGCAGGATGGCATTCTGTGTGAGTAAGATCGTATATTTAGCCCTCAAGTAGCAGTTGTTGAGCAGCCACTTTGTCTGTCAAGTGTAAACAAGGGCCAGGTTTCAGAGCAGTGTACACAGAAATGGCAGCGAATGCATCTATTTGAGGATGCTTACTCCTCTTGCTTCTGCCTCCATCCACCAGCACTTCTAAAGCAGACCTTTGACTTGTGAGCTGGGACAGAGGCAGAACATAGCCCATTGTTTCCTCAGGATGTGGCCCCTTTGCAGGCTGGCGTGCCTATGGATATCTAGTTTATGCATCAAGAATGCAAGTAGCAACATTATGACAGCCTCCAAGGGTGCCATATCTGGCTCCAGACAGAATTTACCCCAAAAAATACTATAGGCATAATGAGTCCATAGGGTTCTCGAGGATTCTTTCACACCAAGACTTCATCCAAATATTGAGGAACCTCATATGAAAATCTGGTGAGCCAAAGTTAAGTAGGCATTTAAATGTTTCTGCTGATCTTTGGAGTCATCAGACATGCCTGCTCCTGGGAGGTAAATGCTCTTCCCTTTTCCTAGCTCACAAGTCAGTTCAAAGCAATGTTGCTTTTTTTCAAAAAGAGGTTCAATAAATAAAGGATCAAGAAGTCAAAGAAAGAGAATGAACATATCTTAGAGAAGTAGGAAATTGTCATATTTCACCTTCTGTTCACCAGCTCTGTGTTTTGATCTGGCACTCACTGAATTAACTGCTTCTTAGTACACGTTTCCTTTCCTGCCAAATCCTGTCATCTATCATGCCAGAGTGAAGAACCAGATAATTCTGAAATCCAATCCTGAAATAAATATAGTGCAGTGAGAAGCATCATTTTTTGCTTTCGCTCCACAAAAGCACAGAAGCTACTCATTGAAATAATCTTTCTCTTCTTTTCTGCTCTCTCTTCCACTGAGGAAAAAAAAATGCAAAAAAGCAATATAGTAGGAATCTCTCCACAGGCACTCACAGTAATGTAGTTAATTCAGCGAGTGTAAACCCAGGTCATGCACTCAATTAAACATTATGAATCCCATTGTCAGCTTCCTGTGCTGACAGGACAGAGATTCAGACTTGCTGCTGGGACACCCATAACTTTTTGGGTGTCCCACATTTATTTTTATTGCAAGTGTACACAGCTCTACAAGGAGTTCTATGTTTACACAAGGAGCTAGCCCCTCAAAGCAGAAGTCTTGTAGCTGGCCCCAATTCTTTCATGTCCAAGGTCTCAAAATTGTTTTAAATATATATATATATATATAAATTCTAACTTAAAAAAAAAGTCTGTTTTACAGATCATATCTTAAATTTACAAACTTAATCTTTCTCCATCTTTATCTCACTTCTGCACATGCAGAGTATACTCAAGCCACACTTCCCAGAGTTTTTGCAGGATGGAGGATGAAGAATGAAGGGGTGGTCTAAGGTTTGTTTTCCCCTCCATAAAGAACATAGGTTTCCACAAATAGCAAGAAAATCAGTCTGCAAATAGTGAAAGATTTACAATCAAACCATGGCAAAGTGGTAAGAGCAGGTAGAGCAGATAGATGTTTGGCTTCTCCTAGTTTACAGGACTCTTTCCATGAGCCCTCAAGCTCTCTATTCCCAAAATGTGTAAGAGCTCTGTTCTGGGCCAGCTTGTGCTTCTTATGTGGAAAGTAACTCCTCTGACAGCTTTCTTGCTTGCTCAGCAACCTGCCCAGTTTATTGTCGCCAGACTCCTACCCAGTTCATAATCTAGGGCAGCACAGACCTCAGGCACTGCTGCTATCGCTGGGCTTGAAATTGCTGACACTCATTTTTCTCAGGCTAAGTTTCTGCAGTAATCTGCTGTAGCTTTGCAGTTTCCCCAGACTTGCTGCCTCATCTGGGGAAGGGTAGCACAGAAACCTGAGTTCAGGATCCAGGAGTGGAACAACAGCACAGAGAGCTTTAGCCTTCTCATGTTCAGGAAACAGTGGACAAACTGAGCAGTGGGTAATTTCCTGTATGCAAGAATTTGATATAAGAGGCAAACCAAACCCTGATTATTTGCAAATATATACCTATTTGGCTCTCTTCCTTATGGGTTTTTCTTTCAGGAAATCAGTCAGTGCCAGGTAGGTAACTGCAAGCTCCAATAATGTGAGCAATGCCCTGTTGTGTGCACATTAGAAGGCCTCTTTTTTCTCTCTCTTTTTTTTTTGTGTTTGTGTGTGTGTGTGTGTGTTTTTTTTTGTGTGTGTGTGTGTGTGACTGATTCAGAAATATTCCCAGTAACATCTGTTCTTGGTTTTGTGAGTGTTCATAGCCATACTGCTCTGTGAACCCAGCAGAAACTGTTAGGTTTAACTTTCTACAGGTGCTTCACTTCTATGAGAAGCCACATTTTTTTCATTGTTCATTCTTCTAAGAGCAAAATGGACTTACCTTTGGGATTCTACAAGATCTGTAACTCCCCTCCTGTAAAGGGACTATTTTGTTTCCCAGCATGCAGTGTATTTGGTGGTAACTTTCAGCCAAGGAAATCTGTAGCCTGAAGCTTGTGATCTCACTGTTGTAAGGTGAAAAGCATGGAAGATATGGAAGATACTCAGAGATCCCAGCAGAAGAGATAGAATGACATAGAGAAAAAATAAATTAGCCATTCATTGCAACTGAAAGGCTGCAAGGAACAATCATCAGTAGTGATATGGAGAAGACAGGATAGAATGGAAACCCCACTAAATGCATAACATAATGTTGGAAAGTCAAGTTCACTGTAAAATAGGAAGTAATATTAGCTAAGACACCAAATCTTCCTTTTCCTCCCCTTGTTTTGAGCTTTTACATGGGTCAAATGAGGAAATCTTTATTTGGAAGATGGACTAATGGAGAAAACAGAGTGAAGTCGGCATACACTCTTCACTGCATAAAGGACCATTGAGAAAACACAATCAGGCGCACCACACTAGGTGAGCTTTGTGTTGTGACCCCGATTTTGCTGCACTCTCTCAACTACTCAGTAAATCTTTTCTTCCCATGAGCAATGAAGGATGCTGTTGTTCCTATTGAAAACAGACACAGTTTGAAAAGGATGGACAGAAAAAGTCAGTTAATATAAGAGTAGAAATTGGAATGGTGAGTGGCTGAAATAGGAAGGATTTAGAGAGTCTGCTGGGCAAATTCCTCTCATTCTCTTATCTGTTAAAACCAACATTCATTGTGACAGGAAACAAAGAGTGGTGACAGGGCAAAGAGAAATGGGAATATAAATCTCAATTCCTACTAACAGAAAATTGAATTTTTCTTACTATAACTAGTTAAATTTCTGCTATATCCAACCATATATATGCTGTGGATGTTCATATACTTTTCAATATGTTATTTATGTTCTTTGGATAAAGCAAATGTTGTTTTCCTTTTAGATAATGTTACAGAAGTTATATACGTCCTTTGTCTGTATTACTTGTGTAGGAGAAAAAACAGATGGTTCCTTCATACTGAAAAAGGCAAATACTACATTTTGAGCTTCAGGATGATAACCACAGGCTTGAGTAACAAAAAAATCTTGAAGGAAATTATGGTAAATTTAACTATACTGATTGAATGAGGGAGACAAGCTTAAGTGGAAACTCAATGATAGTTTCAATTTCTGAATCCTACAAGTCTTGTTGATTGCCTTTCTGATACTGTCCAGCTTTTCCCAAGTTATTAGTGATAAGTCAAGAAACCAACATTTTGATCAATTCAAATAGACACCAGCTGTCATTTTAAAATAGCTGAATCATTTTTAGTGTCTGTTCTTGGATTTACAGGAGATACAGCTGATTATATGAAGACCCATAGCCCATATATATTATCCAAAAAACTGATATTGAATAGAAACTTTTTTATCTTGATCAAGTTCCCAATGTACTCAATGTTCCTAAGATAATTAAATGTTATTACTCCTGTACGTGTATGAAATAATTAAGAGGTCTGAGTTTAGAACCTTTATTATCACACTGACTTTATGACTAGCTTTATTTTTATTTTTATTTTTATTTTTATTTTTATTTTTTTCCCACTATTAAAGAGGACTTTAAAGAAAAAATACAAAACTTCAGTTTCCTTTATATCCTGGAGATACTTTCTTTTAAATAGAGCAGATCCTTATTGATGAACATATATTGAACAACCTATACCTTTATGAAGAGATATTGCCATTCTAACTCTTCTGACCAGCTCCAAAAAAATAAATAAATAAATAAAAAGAAATATATTTCAGGCACTTGATGCAACAAAGTGTTGACCAAGACAAATTTCTTCAACAGCTTCTGTTCTACAAATAGGAAAAAAAAAAATCAAACATGCCTATATAATGTATCTACTCTCTAAAAAGCATACATCTAATTCCATCAGTTGATGAGATTTATGTCTTTCCACTCGACCCAATATATTCAGAGACCACTCAGGACTGTGGTTTTGACAAGAGGTGACAGTCTTTCAAAACCATTTTCATTCAGTTTCTACAGGTTCTGTGACAGAAGCTTGTCACAGAGCAGCTGGTTTTGAAATTTACTTGTTTTGTATTTCTACAGGACATCGTTTGCTTCTACATCTTTGAAAATATGAGAAAAAAAGACTGCACTAGCATAACAAGGACAGAAAGTGAAAACATTCACCATGTTTTTCCTCCAAGTCTGCATGGTTTCAAACTGACTTACAACTTATATTTTGATACTAGCAGATACTGTTTCCCATTTAGGAAGAAATCCATCTATAGACAATAAAAGTGAAGCACTCCACTAAAGCAGGCCCTGGGCTCTTTAGGACGACATTCAAGTATACATTTTTGCAGGTTATGTCTGAGCCGATCTTTCTGGAAGCTGGGAAATGATCCATTATCCTTCTCATAACACTCAACCTGGATGATTTTAAATAGCTGCAGAGAATCTATCAACACTGGCAGATTGAATTTCACCTTTTAAGAAACCCAGTATCCTCTTCACGTCTTCCTATGCTCAGGTTTTAAATAATACAAATCCTTTTGTCTCCCATTGCAAATGCTTGCTTATGCTGAATCTGTACTTTATTGAATACAAATTTTTTCTTTGATAACATGAAGAAATTTAAACTGCCTAAAAGGTATATAGTCTTCTCTGCAGATGCTTATTCAGTTTTGAAAATCAATGTCAGCTGGACTGAAGTCATTATCTGTGTATATGTGTGCCACATGTAATCATATATTGGCACCTTTGGTGAAAGTAATTTTAAGTGTCAATATTATCAAAAGCAAATATGAACAATATCCTTGAAAACAAGGTCAATGCCGATGCATTAATTAATTGTTTGATTTGGTGAAAAGAACAGTCTCTCTTTCCCTGAATCAAGTTTTTAGCCATGGTAGTGACTACTATATTTTCTGTCATAGAGTTCTGCAAGCCCATCCAACTTCTTAGTGAAATTTGTACATAATCCCTACCTTATGCTATTCAACTCCAGATCACATTTGAAAGCAAGGACTATGTCAGAAGCAGCTATTCTTACATGAATTCCAATCTTTATGCTACAAATCTTTGTTCTGTCAAAATAAGTGTGTATTTAAGTGCCTTTGAAGCTGCCAAAGACTAAATAAGCTGACAAAGATTGGCATCAGCATATAAGAAAATACACAGGCTTTCTTTACCTTGGTATGCTTTCCCAATGTCAGAGAAGAAAGGAAAATAAACTAGGAAGGGTGTGCAATCACACAGAATTTACTGTGTTTGTTACAAGCATTAACTCTGCAAGGAGTTTCAGCCCCTGACCTTCTCAGAAACTTGCCTCAAAGAAGTGGAAAACAAATGTCACCGAGTCTAGTCACCCTGACTGGTTTCAATTCAGCACACAAGTTTCAGTTCCAGAAGTTCAAAATGAGAGATATTTTCTTCTCCCATGGAAAACTTCTAATGGTTTATGCCACATAATAATATGTTTTGAAGTGTTTTTGCTAGCAGTGTGATAACAGCGGAAGTATGTAATAGATAAACCCAGTTTGTTCCCAGCAACAGATCTCTTTCTGATTCAATATACTAACTTTTTATTTTTTTCCTGGGGTTTTCCAACAATGACAAAATCAGATGCATCACCTTATTTTTCAAAAATCAAGTAATTTGATAACATTATAAACTGAAACCTCCAAAACTTGATTTGGTGATATTTTAGACTGAATATGCCAGAATGTTATCCTAGGATGTTAGCCTCATTTTTATGTCTCTTTCATCTCATTAACAATTTTCACATATTTCTGAGTCTTTCCATGTGATGATTTATATTGCAATTACTTCTACTGAGGCAGGAATGGATTAAGGCAAATCAGCTTTTTGGGCACAGGCATCATGGACTCCCTACTCACTTTGCACCATGCTGTTTATTTAAAAGTAGAATGCTTTGAAGTACATCAGCTTCCAGATCTGATCGAACATATTACAAATGTATATAAATAAACACATCTGTGTGTGTGGAATTCATATGATCTGGTACACGATACAAATGAAAGAATTTAATTAAAAAATAATCCTTTCAATCTGTTCTGGAAGTATGGGAGAGCTCACAGATATGTTTTGTTTTGTTTTGTTTTGTTTTCCACTCACCTTAGGTTTGGAAAGATACTTATAACATCAACTAATTAAGCTTTTCAGATCTTGGAGTAGAAAGTAACAGGCTATGGTAGACACAGTCATTAAGAAGCACCCATGCCTACCTTCAGAAGCAGTTCTGAAGCTGAATAAAATGACGTAACAATAATATGTGCCAAGTAAACTTATTTACTGTTTTCAGGAATGGATTTCAATTTCTGCTTATTCATAGATAATAACCAAGAAAGTGGATGTTTGACAAGAGTAAATAGAGACAGAAAATTAGATAAAAACGTCATTGACCACTCAGCTGTTTAAGGAGTTGGATCATGTAGAAAGGTGTGGAAAGGAAAAAGAGGTCAGAGTCTAACCTGTATGTTGGCAGACAGGGTTTAGTCATCTTAAAGCAATTATAAGACCAAAGAGTCTGGAATCACTGTAATGAGGTGTAGGTGAGTTCAGAGAGTTCTTAGTGATTTCCAGAGATGCCCTCACCTGTTCTACTTTCAAAAGAAAAATGCAAAGTACAATGAAGTATTAAGAAAAGGAACAAGAACTTTGCAAATCTGCCAGTCCAGATAACAGTGAGATAAGTATAAATGTTACAGGAATAAAATTATTCATTCAAAAAGTCAATGGATATGAAATGTGTACTTTCTTCTTTAGAAGAATGACCAGGACTATCTTCTGTGATAGTTAGCAAGAGTTCTCCATTTCAGTGCTAGTTATAAGGCATATAAATTTAGAAAATATAGTTTAATGAGAATCTAATGTTTACTTTATTATTTCCTAACCCCTCTTAATCTATTATATAAACCCAACTCCTCTGCAAAAGATCAAAGAGTACTGTTATTTAATTTAGTTATAAGTCTACTGCTCTTCCTGGTCCCCATAAAGAGATAATAAGGAACACTTGTTTGCTACAGATAATACAATATGCTCACATCATATATCAGTGCTTCTTGTCTGTTAAAATGATAACAAATTCTCTGCAAGTGCAAGTTGAGTTTAACTATATTATAACCTCTGTATAATATAGCTGATATTCCCCATATTCCTCTATTCACACATTTTTATTTGAGGTCATTGAGACCCTTGAAAAACTGGTGGTTACAAGAAGACAGTAATAAAAATAAACTGGAGCAATATTCCTTCAGGGTAACATATCTAAATTTAAACTTATTTCTGAAAAACACACAAAAAATGCACAGTGGAAAGTTTTCTGAAGTGCTTCTGTACTGTCATAATCTCAAAACAAACTGAACTTGCACAGAAAAGCAAGCCACATTTCAATGAAGGTAGCTCAGTGATGTTCATGAGTATGATTGGAAAAAAAATTCTGAAAATTTAATTTTCTGATATGTAGCAAAGTTATACTCTCATCCTGGATACTTTTTTTAGCTTTCCTTTTTTTTCAGGAGTATAATGCAGAAATATCAGACCTCCAGAAAGTCAAGAAAAGTAGACAGAAAGCACAGGAATATTTTTCCCTGTGATGACTGAATTAAAAAAGTAGATATACATATATGCTTTGTCTTTACCTTGAGTTTTAACCTTTGCCTTGCAGAAAACTTAATCTCCCATTAAAAAAAAAATAAAATAAAATAAAAAAATAAGACTGAACAAATGGTGGTTGTGACATGACAACTGAGTGTAGAGATCCCTAGAAGGAAGAGCCAACAGATGTCTACCACAATTGTTGTAGCAAAAACTGAGTAGCTTATGTTAAGCACAAAATGTGCCATATACAAGATGCTCCTAAAAACTGAAGTAGTAATGAGCTGAGCCAATTAATTTTAAACAACAATGATAAACTACAGAGGGACTCCAAGTCAGGTGTTGATTTCAGATGAAGAAATTTTGATAATTTCAGAAGAAAGCTAGTTGTTGAAATCAGCCAGACAAGAAGGCTGGGGATTTGAGTATTGGATCAGACTTTTTTTATTTTTATTTTTATTTTTAACTAACACAAATAAACATGCACCTCAACTGCAGAAAGCTTCTGAAGAGAATTCCAAACCTAGCTTAATTAATGAGAACCTCACCAAAACTAAACCAAAAAGAAAAGAACACCTACAAGTAAACATAATGGGAAAACGTAACAGAGCAGATAGTACATGTGGAAATGCACTGCAAGATGTAAAGTGTCACATTCAGATAATCTTTAATCCAGTTTGAAAAGAAAAAAAAAGAAAAAAAAAAGAAAAAAAAAAAAAAAGTTAATTCCAGATACAGCCTATATGCTAAGTGAATACTTTGCCTTATTTTTCACCTGAGGTCACTATGACAGAATTTGGATGAAATGGGAAAACTAGTAAGAAAAAAAGTCTGGAAATGGGAGATGGGGAAGTGTGGCAAATGGAAGAAAGAAAGTGTGAAATTAAAGATATGTAAATCCTCACCTGTAAGAAGGCTAAATTCAAGCCCTGAATGCTCTCACTGTGGAAGCACATAATCTCTGTTACAGCAGCCTGAAAAAATTGGCACATGGAAAACATTGTAGTAAGGAATTGCAATAAATCTACTGAGTTGACAGAGAGAGGGAAGCCAATATGCATTAAAAATAGTAATCTTTTTAACTGCATTTATGAAATGGCAGAAAGAAGGTGTTTTCTGGTCTCTTGTAAGCCTGCTAGCGTGATCCAGGTAGGATGGAAAACTTCAGGAAAAAAAAATCAAAGAACTAAAGACAAGGATTAAGTTGGTGCCCCCGGCACCAACTGCAGGTCTGCTCCTGTTGGGTCCTCAGCACCAGCTACTGATCTACTCCTACTCGTCTACACTGTCCACTATTGAAGCCTAAATAGGGACATGCTATCAATATATATGGAAGAGATCAGAAGGAAAACTGAATTGCCTTAATGGGATGATGAGATGAGCAGAAATTTAACAGTAAATGTTTACTAACAGTATGTACTAGAACAAGTATTTCCTATGAAGAGGGAACTTATTCTGAGAACAGAAAGATCTAAGTGTTAAATGTGTTGTGCATTGAATCACAGGACAACTCTGAGCAACTATTGTGATTAATTTCTTTAAAAATAGAAAATCCACATAAAAATATAAATAGATACCAGGTTATTTTGGGTAATTTCTTCTAATAGCCCAGCAACTGGCTATTGCAATGAAATTAAAGTGCTGATAAAATTTTCAAACTGACAAGGGAAGTATATTTATTGGCATAATTTTTAATTAATCTGCAGTAGTTTGCAAATAAATATTAGTAAACCAAGAGCTTGGTGGGATTCAGAAATGGATTAGCTATTCCTAGAAATGATGTCCTGAATAATTACACTAGCTGGAATAAAAATTGATAAAGGAAAACAATGGATTAATCATTCTTCCAACGGATAATTTATAGTGATTCTATACTCTCCTCTGAAGCTGTCTGCCAATTAGAATTAGAACCAAGACAACAATCAGACATACTGCTTTTCATTTAATATAGCGTGTTCTTATATTTTAAATTCAATAAAATATTGTAAACTAAAATAACAATAAATAAATAAATAAATAAATGTCACTTAACTATCAGACTTTCACTGTTTATGAGACTCAGGGTTGTAATTCTGCCAACTGTCATTCAGATAAACTATATTGTCTGGGCTTTACTGAAAGTATAAAGTACTCTGGTGAGGTTAATTTGAAATACCGAGTCCTAAAGCACAACTCAGCATTGCCATTCATGGAACATTGATGAAAGAGTTAATAAATGTTAACTGAATGTTAAACATGTGATAGCTGTGATAACCATAATTAATTTGCTCCCAAGTTTAATTTGAAATGGTTTAAACAAAGGGCATGTACTTGCCCTTGAGTAGCTAAATCATACTAATTGAAGCACTCTTACATTAGATAGTGCTAGGAATATGAAGGGAGAACTTCCAGGAAAGGGTCAGAGATACAGTCCTAGAAAGAACAACATACCTGTAAAAACACTATACTAAACCAAGCATAGAATGGCTCAGGTTGGAAGTGATTTTAAGATCACCTGCCATGAACAGGGATGTCAACCACTAGATCAGGTTGCCCAAGGCCTCATCCAGCTTGGTCTTGAACACCTCCAGGGATGGGACATCCACAGCCTCTCTGGAAGGTTCCAATCCAGGAACTCCACAAGCCACTAAAAAACCTTTTCAGAGATAAAGGATGCTGCAGGTCAAAACTATTGCCCAAATTTCATTTAGGAGAAACTAAAGGACTACTAATGCTATATTTTAAGGATAAGTAAAATCAGTGCTAGATCTGAGAAAGGCTCTCTGAGATGGTTACACAAAATTTATTTAGCTGTCTAATCTAGGCTGAGGGACAGGTGTGGATGCCTACCTCCAAATCTGGTAGCCTTAAAAATTCTGCTCATTTATAACATTACTTTTCATTTTTAAAACCAGGCCGCCTTTCCATTCTTTATGAAGCCCAAGCATAAGGGTAGCCATCAGGATGGGAAGCACCATACTGAAGTCCTTTTGCTTCAGAGAATCGCACACCAAGACCTTCCTGTCCACAGGTAACAGTATTTGCAGCTGGTGCGTTTGTCACTCCGTCCTGCTGAACTCTGCATGGAAAAGTCAAGTTCATTGGGTCACATGGAGAATGAACTGGGTTCTCCAAAGGAGCAGCTAAAATATCAAACTGGCCAGACACAGACCCTGTTTTAAGGTTTTTACTCAGTCAGTATTTCATGTTAAGTATAGGAACTGGAAAAGACAATGCAACCCAGACTTTCTCTTCTATCACTGCAAAATTGTGGTCTTTATTTCCTGATGAATTTTGCCCAATAAATGAGCAGACTGAAACAGCTTTGCCAGGAGGGATGGACAGATTGTAACACCAGTCTAAGCCACAGGCTGTGATTACGATTCTTACCTGAGAGGTAGAGCACATGTATTTTTCAATGGTCTTATGGAGAAGAAGGAGCTGAACTCACTGTTGTACAATACAAATGACTTCCTTCTGGATTATTACATATAAAGGATGTGGTACCATAACATCTTCCAAGGGCTAGATGTAAGGTTTAGCTTCCTATTGCATGAAAAGTCTTGTGGGGTGTCTATAAATTATTTTCCCATATGAGAAAAACAGTTTAAAACTTCCTGTCAATGTCTTCTTTTTCACCCTGAAGTTGTATTGGAGCAATTCATTGTGGGGCTCCACAGAACATCAATAGTGTTGTTCAGAGCATCAGAAATGAGCTAAATAATAATAATAACACACACACAAAAATAATATTTAAAAAAAAAAAAAAAGTGTGAACTGAATCAGCAACTGAGTGAATACAGTTATTCCCTAAAGATAATAGTGAGGTTTAAGAAATGCCCCTGTCTTCACCAGGTCTTTACTTGCTATCTGAACATGTGTTAAAAAGAGTTCAGACAGCTGCACCCTACTGTGGTTTCCCACCTCAATATATGAAGATTAGCATTCAGCTCTTTTGAACATTTAAAACTTTTTCTGACTAGAGGTTGAGTTGAAATTACCCAAGGAATATGGGAAGATGCAAGGCCCTTAATTTCCGGAGTGATTGTGGTTCGTGTATCTGGGCAAAAACAGAGTCCTAGCCAACTTTTTTAAAATATTAAACCTTTCATCAGACTTAGCACCTTAGACTTTATGCCTTATAAATCATCTGACACATATATTTAAAGTTTGGGATATGAAAATCCCAAAAAACAAGGTTACCGTCACTTTTGAGTTATCAAGTTCCTTAATATGTACTAGATGAGCTTATTATTTCTGGAACTTACAGTAGATGCTATTATCTAAATGAAATGTTCAATTTTAGGGTAATTTGGGAATATATTTGTAGTCTGTCAATCACATAATTTCTTTGTATGGTGCTGTTTTGATTTCTTGCAAATTTAAGTCAGTAACTTTACTTTGGTCTCTCAACCAGGTAGATTTTTCTGAAATCAGTACCTTTTTCAGAACCATGTGTCTATGTTAAAAATTAGAAGCTCAGGCCTTGCTATACTTATAAAAGGACCACTGTTCCCACATATGATGGTAAAAAAAAAAAAAAAAAAAAAAAAAAAATTATTTTAAGTTATGATTTAATTTAGTTATTCAGGAAATAAAAGCTTACATCATTCATGTCTTTTTAATAATGGTTTCCATTTTTCGAAACATACTGCCAAACTAAAAAGAACAAGGTTGTGTTCTTTTTATACAAAATTTCCTTATATCAAAAGCATTTTGAATACATTTCACATTACATTAAAAAATATTAGAAACACAGTAAATAATTCAACCTTTACATGTGCAGGGATGTCATTGAAATTAATTAGTCATAGCCAAATATCTAGTGGCAGGCTAATATATTAAGCATAAGGTTATGTACAATATTATTATACTTAATTATATTTTGATATGGAAGATTTGAGATTATAGAGGAAAAACATGTCTTAGAGCAGATATATGTAGAGATACATTTTATTTTTGTTTCAAAAAAATAGCAAATGTCTTAAGAACACAAACCGGAAAGTTATTAAAAGCTTCATAGCAAAATATTTAGCCAACTCTGTTACAATATATAGGCTTGAGGTTCTAACAGTTAGCACTATGCCTCAATTCACTGAGCAAGTAATGCTCCTGATACATAAACATTGAGCAGTTGAAATCTGGAGCTGCATATTTAAAAATAAAAAAGGAGAGAGAGAGAGTGTGTATTTTACCTTTGATCTTTCATAACCAACTGAAGCACAACAGTTTATCAGGTTTGATTCTTTTTGGGAAAAGCCATTAAAAATAATTCCTGAGTATTTAAGTGAATATATCCAAAATGACCACATACGACCAACATCTTGTTAGGTGAGCCTTGCAACTAGAAATGACATTCTCTAGCATGGCTGTCATGGCAGGATCACAGCCTAAATACCTCAATGGAAATACATGAAAACTTTCTGGTATGCACAGTCAAATTCTCATTTTCTTTAACAATAGCCTACAATTGTCAACTAAGGAACTTATTCTGCTGAAAAAAAATATTGTTTTAAATGTCACTTCCTTTTGCAAAAATTTCTAATGCAAATTACCCCAGCTAAGCCTCCAGTGAACCACCATCTCAATAATAACATTAAATATATAAATCAAAATTTAGGCAAGGGGCTTTTATAATATGTTAATATACATATTGAATTATATGCTTTGTATCAGTATCTTGACCACAGAGACCTAGTTATTTAGCTTCTTGCTATTGTAATAAGAGTCAATACATTCATTTTCCATTATTCTCTTCAGATTCATGTCACGATATCATTTTGCTATATACCATGTTTCTAAAATCCTGTTAGCATTCATTATGTCCCTATGATTTTAATCAGTAGTACACTTTGATTTTAAAACTGCTGCCAATCAAATTGTTTTAGAGAACTAACCCCAGAAGAATTTTCAGATTTCTTACTTTATATATGCTTTCCTGGAATTTTAGGATTAAATCATAATGGATGTAGAAATATTATTGTACACAGCATAGTTAATAATTCACAACACTGGTATTCCACTTGACCAATTACAATGAGTTCACAAAAATATTTTGATACCCACTCTTTTCTATCCACCCATCCCCGTATGTAAACAGGATTCTCACAATGACAATGGCAAGATTGTAGTTACTGAGATGTATTATATATGAAAGACAACAGCAAGGATAAAGGCCTGAATTTGACAATTCCAGTATGTATTCCTCCTCACTTCCCATTTTGCACTGCAAACACAATTTTTAGACTCCAGCAGTCATTAAATAAGTAGAACTTACAGATAAATGGAGCTTTTAATTCTAATGCAGGTTTCTGGAGTCAAATTGATAGAAAGTAACATGCTTGTATAGAACAGAAGGAATAATGACTTGGAAAAAATTGCAATAAGTCATACCAAAACTCTCTGAGCAATGATAATGTACAGTATTGCAGCTGTATGTTACTCTGACTAAAAAAAAGCTCTTGGACTTACAAAGACAAAGATCTCTGTTTACACAAGCCAATTTTAATATGCTATTAAGTATCTGGATAAAAACGGGCTTGTTCTAGTTTCACTGAGAAGGAAACACTTGTCAAAATGTTTTTTTTTAAAAAATACTGTATGATATATTGTAAATTGCAATTTAAATATTAAAACCTTGTTTCTGAAGTTCCCCGCTTTAGGTTGTTACTCAAAAACTCATCATGTTCAAAACTCAAATTATTATGAGATCTTGATATCATAAGAAGCTTTTCTTTATTAGTAAAGTCTTTTTTGGCTGCTGCTTGTGGCACAAGTAACCTGTCCATTGGGTCCTCTTTGTTTTCTAGTTTCATATATCCTTTACTGTTGCTCCGATCCAGCCTGGGCCAGCTGGGATGTTTCCTTTGTTCAGCTTGGACAGTGAGTGTAGATGGACCCCTGTCCAAATCCAGGGACTTTGAATGTGAAGACAGAAGATGCAAAGACGTGTTGGACCCAAATTGTTTCCTGGCAGCACCAGGGGATAAAAGCTTTCCTGTGCTTGGTCCGAGGGTCATAGAAGATTTGAACTGATCATGTGGAGTGTCCACAAATGAATTATGCCGTGGTAGCATGGCCACAGCTGGTTTGCAGGATTCCTTGGTGTCAGTTAATGGAATGGCCAGAGAGTCCATCGACAGATTTCTGGACCAACTCCTTGTAACCTCTGAGTCCTCAGTTATGTTGTCTATACTGGGCTCATCAATAACACAGTTATTTAGTTTAATTACTGGCAGTGTGAAAGCACTAATGGAAGATGATACAATGGACTTTGTTTCACACTTTATAGAACTAGTGTTTTTGTCATCTGAAGCCTTGCTGGAATGAGGGTAAAGTCCAAAGACTGAACCAGATGGGTCAGTCAGCAGAGGTGGTAGGAGGCTAGCAGTGGTCCTATCTTCATTTAGGGGAATCTCCTCTTCTTCAGCAGAACTATCCATTCTAAAATTACTCTTGAAGCCAGAGAAAGGTGCAACTGTGTTTGCAGCCAGCCGTGATGCACATGAGTTCCCACTGTGCCCAAGTTCTCCTTCCCCCAAAAAGCCAGCAAAGGCACCACTCAGCTGCTTTTGTTCCTTGATCCTCAGGGTGTGGATGTCTATTACAGTGGAGTATATGTCTCTCATGTGTATGATTTTTGTTTCTTTGTCACGGTTTTCATGTAGAATGGCATTCGCGCAAATAAAAATGAAGATTCCAATACCCATAGTAAAAGGGCCCAACATTTTCATCTTATCTGAGTGCATATGCTGTTCAAAGAAACGAAGTAAAATGCTTCCTTGGTTTCTTAGGACCTCGGTTTCATTTACTGATAGTTTATGTTCAGATCCTAAAAGCTGTTCCTTTTGGGGCCAGTATCCAAGAATGGCCATTGCAATTCCCAAGAATGCAATAAGCACTCCCAAAACAAGGAAGAACCCCGATGGAGAATAGAGTCGGATTTTGCCCCTGACAATGACTACATCTGCCCTGGGTCGGCGTCTAACTGGCTTCTTCTCCTCAGAAGCTGGTGCTGTGGCAAGATTTATATGTTGCTGAGATCTGGCAGAGTCTTGCCTTTTCAAGGCAGCCAGTCCTGTTATGACTCCGCCGGTTGCTATCATAGTTCTATATTGTGTCCTGTGGGGGAAAAAAAGCAGAAATATTGATGCAAGCAAAGTTTGTGTGTGCAAATATAAATAGCACTTTGTTAATATGCATATATTCATTGATAATTAAAATATTCATCACTTTTTTTAAAAAGCAAATATATATTTATTCCAGTTAGGGAATAATAAAGGTTTTAAGACTCAAATGGCATTTAAAAAGCATTTTCAAAAGACTTTTATCACTGTAAATATAGGTAATAAGTCTTTCAGCAATGATACAAACTAGAAAACTAGTGCTCTGTGGTGACATACCAGGATTAAAGATGAGAACACTGAGAAGTCTTTATAAATGGTTTATGTCAGGACAGTCAGTAACAAGTTAAGAACCTTGTATGTGTTCTTGATCATTTTACCACTATAGCTAGCTCCTTTAAAAACTTCTGTGACATACAAATATGAATACAGATCGTTCTACATACCATCTTTAAGACATTTTGCCTTTTAGGTTTCAGCATATATTAATATATACTTATTCCATCATTTCAAGAAGCTTTTATTAGCTTCTGGAGACCACCTGAGTCTCAGCTACAGAATCGTTTTGCCTTTCCTAATAAAGCTGATCCTTCTCTATGCATATCTATACCCTTTTTCTCCCCGTTTTGGTCCTTCACTGACAACAAAGTAGTAGCTCAGTTTAGTTTACCAGATAAACAATACTCATAAATGTCAAGATCATGAATTTTATCATTTTATGGTTTTTGTTTTTTTTTTTTTTTTTTTAATTATTTTTTTTTTTAGGCTTTTCACAGCTGGTTGTCTACTAAATGAACCAGCATGGGTTTAAAAAAAAGAAACTCATGTTTGGTAGGGACTTTTTGTGTAAAAGTAACAAATGAAACAACACAGTTCAGGACTATTAAATATTATTTTATAAGGCACCTTATAACCAGACTTAAAAATAGTTTCTCAGCTTAACTAGTGAATATTTGAATGAATACTAGAAAGTATTATAGCATACAATTAAGATACTGTAAAGCCAGGTATGAAAAAATACATATGTTCTTTCTGATGGCTTTGCTAAGTTCAAAGATACAGAAAGGTTGACAGTCTGTTGCAGAGAAAAAAGCACTGTGTCAATGCTAGGGCTGGTTTAACAAGCAGACAAGGCAAAAGCTGGACTATGTGTATAGAGAGGCAGAGAAGCAGAGGCAAAGCAAACCAGTGATTGCTTTCAATATACAGGCAATAACTTTCATCAGATATCTTTAAATATTTGTTTTTAAAAAATCCCAACATTGACACACACGCAAAAAAATGAGAGCTCGTGTAGTATGAGAATGACCATATATTGGCTCACTATCATGAATTTCCAGCAACGCAAGCAGGTGTCAACTAAGCTCATTTCCAAGCAGAAATTGCTCCAACCCACCATTATTTCATGATTATGAAATTATAGGGAGTTTAAGACAGGTGGCCAAGTGGAAGCACTAATCCAGAAAAAAAAAAAAAAAATGTACCAGTGTTCATTATTATCTGTTCAGTAGTAATTCAGGTGACAGACAGAAAGAACAGCAAGCTGAATTCCTTCCCTGCACCATTAATGGAGAGAGTGCTTTCTCTCCTTCTGTGAGAAATCTTTTCTTTGTGAAGGAAAGACCTGAAAAAACAAGGCCTAAGATGCAGCATTTTCTTAATTTCTGAAAGCAAAATTGATGCAAAATTGATATAATTGTTTATTAAAAACAAACAAACAAACAAACAAACAAAAAACTCAGGAAGTTCAATTCTAGTGACAGGTTTCATGTTCCTCAATGCTCTGGAAATTCTCACCCTTTGCAATTCACTTTCATTTTTATGCTGTGTGGGCAATTTCAGTAGTTCCAGGACAATTATCTTCTTGAATGTTTCATGAAGAGCCTTTTTTTTTTTTTTTTTTTTTTTTTTTTTTTAATGTAGCAATTTCAACACTATTCTCCCCCGCCCCCCAATAAAGTTATTCGAGGTTGATAGTATATGTATTTATTTATATATATATATATATATATAAGTAAACAGTGTCTCATATGCCTATATTTAAGGGGTTCTGCCAAAAGGAAAAGATCATTCTCTAAAACATTTAGACACTCTAGGAAGAAATTAATTAAGAGAATTATGGCATATCTTTACTGAAATTAATAGATCATTTAGATGTTATCTAGTTACTCCCTTATTCTTTTCCACATTCTAGATCTTTGCAGGGATAAGGAGTTTCCAAATTTATGTGGCATTTTGCAGCACACATAAACCCACTCTCATTCATTGTCAGGGCTGCCAAGGAACTGCACAGGGTAGTGCTAAATTCAAGCTCTGGATTTGATATTTTTTGTTCTGTACTGGATTGCACCAAAGGGTGAACCAAGTAAGCTCAGATCTGGTTCGTAAATATTTTAAGCATACCTCTAGCAAGAGTTCCTCTCTAACTCTGAAAAGCAGATCAATATATATATATATTACATCCTGAGGTATCTTTCAAAAATTCTCATTTGCAAGTTTTACAAATATTGCAGGAAAACCACATAACAATTTCATTATTAATTGGTCTACCGTATCCTGAAGGATAGAGAAAAACTGAGATCTTCTATAGTAAAAGGGAGAAAGAGATCTTCTAAGCCACCTGGCTGTCTTTCTCCAAGTATTTCAGGGGAATGTTTTGTTCCTCTGTTCACTTTACCTGCATTAGAACTTGGACATAAGGGAGAGAAAGTCTGGCGGCAACAAGATGAAAAAGCATTTTTTATATAGAAGTCTCTTTCCTATTTGTGAGTTCACATGGATATTATTAAATCTTTCTTTAACAGAATAAAATCACAACCAGGTTCATAAATAATAATTTGTAATATGCCACGGTATTGGTAAGGCTTATATACTACCTAATTTTAAGAGCTGAATTTTGATCTCTTCTCCATCTAATAAAATCATTGTTATTAGCAGACCATTGGTATGAGATGATTTCATTTCATACAAAACGTTTTTCAAAAGCCTATTACGATGAAATGTATTTTAAGATGGGAAACCTTTTTTTTAAAAAAAAAAAAATGTATTTAGAATAAAGTGATATTGTACAGTGATACAATGAATTATTTTACAAATCTGTTTACTTTCATTACAGAACAGCCACAATGAATTCCATGTCAAATGTTAATTCTCTTAGCTTAGTACAATGATTACATTTAGTTTTACTCAAAAGCCTGAATTCAAACTTCTGAACAAGCAAACTTTACAAGATTTTGACTCAGAAGTAAAGAAAGTTTATGTTAGAAGTTTTGACAGAATTTTTCTGGTGGCACTGTGAATGATACCGGCTTACTTTTAAATGGATCAAATAATGGTAAAATGGATGTAGAGTGCAGAGAAAAAAAATAAAGGGATAGGCCTCTAAACCATTTCATAAACAAAACTGTCTTGTTGTTAAAAAAGCACCACAGCTATCAAGAACTTTGCTTTTGAAGAACAAACATTGAGTGTTTTTTCAAGAGTCTGCCTTCCTAACCTTGTAGCTGCTCTGTTTGTTTCATCTTCTGCAGGAACATCAGTACCAAAGGCCTAGATAGTTTACAATTTTAATCTTGAAAGGAACAGTGGCCCAGATTTACCCTTACAGCTAGCATCTCTTTGTACTGTGCTGTTGATACCAACAGGTCCTCACACCAACCCTGTCGGCCACTCCAAGATCACCCAAGCCTGTCTTGGTATAGATCCTGTAAAGTAGCTCCTCCTAAGATTTGCAAACGTGATACAAGTTGGGTAATGAGATGAGAAGCATCATTCTGAGATGTGGAGGATGCCTGCTTCTCACTTACATTACACTTACTACCCAGATCAAGGCTCCTAGAGAGGCTGAAAGGGATTCTCCTTTATTACCTTTCCATATGGGGAAAGGTTTCTCAGCTGCTCAAGGAAAGACTGTCATAAAGAAAATTATGAAAGGGATAAAACCAGCTTTCCCAGAATAGTTGTAGGTAACCTGTAGGTTTGCATTTGCTGAGCAAATATTGAAGTATTCCCCTAACCAAGTCAGGAGGTCAAATAACTCAAACCAACAAAGAAATACAGGCAGTAGATTCACTGTTAGGTTAGGCAGGGATAACTTATCATAGAGAAACTGTAGCACAGGTGGACAAGCTCCCCTCTTTTCTATTCTGATTTGCACCAGTACATCAGGATTTCACTGATGATCCAACAGAAAAATGGTGTATTTATGCTGCTAGCATTACCCATATATGAATTTGCCAGCCTGGAGAAAGGAAGGGAGGCCAAAAGCAGGTGACCTGGGGACTCATTAGAGTAGCTGGGATCTCCAGATAACTGCAGAGCACAGAGAAACTTGAACAACCTAGACATGTCCAAAGGGAGGTATGACAGATAAGAGGGGGTCACTCTGAGTTCTTTTGAAGCTAGGAACTGCCTCCAGATACAATACTCGGTTATCCTTTGGAAACCAAGCAAATGACAAAATTGGTGGGATAGGATTTGGTGGGATTTGAGCCCAGTTGACTCACTGATTGATTATTCCAGATATAAGACATATCAACTGCAAGAATGTATTGTAGACTGTACATTTCTGTTTCAATTGCAACGGAGGCAATATTAGCTATTTACACAACAGCTCTGATACTAAGCAGTCTAGAAAAACCTGAAAGGTGTGGAAGAGCAAAAATTCAATGGAAGGAACTGACTTCATTGCATGTGCTAGTGGCTCCAGCTAACTTCTCCTGGTTCCACAAACCATAAATTCCTTAATTTTCTCCTTAGCCTAAGCGGTCACCACCTTAATATCCCTCTGATGATCAGCATCTCCATTACTGTTACTGGTATCAACTAACTTTGTTTTTCAGAGATGGCCAAACTATTAAGCATGTAGTTAATCTCTCAGCAACTATATTAACTGTCAACCTGTAGTTAGCTTTGGAGCTTGGTATTTCTATTTCAGGTGCCCCGAGGCTTATCTATTTTTTCAACTATTTTGGTACAATAAAAGTTACTAATTCTACCTACAACATAAGTCTATTGAATAAATATATAGTCATTTCAAATATGCTGAGATCTTACATTTAATTTGAAAGGTATACCAGCATCAAAGATAGAAAGTGCACTAAAGGATATTAGGATTATATTTCCTTCGTATTATTTGTTTTATTCCAGATATATTCCGGTGTCCCTTAGTAATTATGACCTTTGTAGTTTGCACAAATATTTTTTTCTTATAAAACTGGAACATTTACTGTTTGAAAGATTATTGAAACTTAATTATTTGAATTTATCAGAACTGTACATGCTATTTCCCTGTAGTTTAGGTTTATGTAAAACTTTCTGAAATAATCAGCTATTGTATTTCAGCAAATTATATCAGAATTAATCAGAATTAAACTTCATCACAGTGAGAAGTGTGACAAAACATGGCTTCAATTACCATGACATTTCCTATCTTGCTATTTCAGCTGATTAGGAAATTTACTTCATGTTAGTACTTGATTTATTACCACTTAAGTGACTCAATCTCAAATTTTAATGAGAGGACAAAATTTAACATCAAGGAAAGTTTCCTTTACCTTTGATAAACCTGAAATCCTAGCAATGGAAGAGGTATATGAGAGACGGTTTACCCATAAATTCTCATAATCAAGAATGCAGATGATAAAGTAATAAGAGAACTGATAACACATCTAAGTAAACAAACCAGTATTAAGCTGTAATTAACAGAATACATCTAAACTTTGTTCCTGATGTATATCAATGTGTTATCAACACATAGAGGTTGTCAATTGATACAACCAGTTCTATTCCAAAGGTAAAAATAATATGCTCTGTTAAAGCAATTTTATAGGCCAAAAGGATTAATATTTCTGGTAGAGATAATACAGCAATGGCTAAAGAAAGGATAGTTCCACAAGAAACAGAAAAATCATCCAAAATTACATTTTTTTTTTTCGTAGGTTAACAAGCAATCCCCTCCAACTGCATAACACACCAGTGGGACTACCCTATGATGCATCTCTTTCCTAATATCCAGACCTTAAAAATACTAAAAAAGAAAAGCAAGCAAGCAAAAGACATCTTTTGTATTCATGATTATGGGGTATTTTAAATGTACTTTAATTGACAATAGGTGAGATGAAAGCATGTGAAATGTGGTATTAAAAATCTTCATAACCTCAGCTGGGATTTTAAAGTCATGCAAGCAAAAGCCAAGGATAGAAAATTGCATGCCTATTTAAAACATTAAAGCTTTGAAATTTCCAGCTGAAACAAACCCTTTGGGTTCAAATTCCCTTTAATGTTGCCTCTTTTAGTCTATAAACGGATAAGCTTAGGGACTAATCATGTCCTTTTAACCTCCTGGTTGCCAGACAGATTATGGAAACAGGCCAAATCATGCAAGCAGTTTCACAGCATAAAAAGGAAAAGGCAGGCTGCATGTGGGTCAGGCAATGCAAGAACTCCAGGCTGCCTATGACACAGTAGTAGAGAGAAGGTCCAAAGCAGAGATTAAAAGCTTAGGCTTCCTGGACATTGGTAGCCCTGTATCAATTGGTCTGTATTTGGTTTACAATAGTACTATTTCAAACAGTAAAATCTTTGCACTTGTAAGTGGAAAACAAAAGCTTGGTATTAAGGATACATCAAAATCTGTAGAGAAATTCATATCCACATTGAATGATATATCGTATCTCCATTTAGACTCACATTTGCCCTATTTCATTAGCAAGCCTGAGCCATTTCATTCTCTATCATGACTTTTATGACTGGTCTTATGTTAAAGAAGGACTCTCACAGCTGGGAAAGTTCAAGTAGGGCCATGAGTAGCCCCACTTACTAACAGTCTGCATAATGATTCTGTGGAAAGGTTATAAAATTACCCAATTCACAAAACTACAATAAAAATAATATTTTTTTAATGTATGTTATTTGGGGAAAAAAATAAGGAAAAAAAAAAAAAAAAAAAAGGAGAAGAAACCAGTCTTATAATGTTACACTTCATTACTGTTAAGTGAACCTCTCAACAGGACAAGGAATAGAACTTGGTTACACAGGTACAACCGTGAGCAACACCCAGACTTTCACAGCTACTCAGTTTGTGTGCACAGTAAGGCAAGCCTCTCCTTCCTTTAAAAGGCACATGGAAGTGAGCTTGCAGAGTGCAAGTTTTGTTTTTCAAAATAAATTTTGGAATACAATTGCCCAAGACAGCTGACTCAGCAGGTCAAAACCAGGGTTCATATATACAGTGTGGCAATAGTGTCATAAAATGATCAGCCAATTCAGTCTGAGTGGAGCTCAGGAGGTCTCTCATACAACCTCCTGCCCACAGCAGGGCTGCCTGCATGGTCAGACCTGATTGCTTAGGTCTGTGTCTACTTGGGTGTGGAAAGCCACAAACACAGGGATAGCACAGACTCCCTGGGCAGCCTGTACCACTGCCCCTGTGTCGCCATGGGGAGAACCTTTCTCCTTCTCTTGATGCAACTTAAATCTACTGTCTAATTTTTTAATACCATGTAGCACTGTGGAAAAGCCTATCTCTTTCTTCTTGTTTACACTCCTGTAGGTACTAGAGGGCTCCCGTGAGTTCCTCCCAGTCATCTCTTAGCCAGGGCTGAACCAGCCCTGATTCCTCAGTCTGTTCTCAGGGCAAGAGCTTTGGCCCCTGATCAACTGTGGGCCCACCCAGTGAACTTGCTTCAGTCTGTGAATGTCTTTTCAAATGTTATTGATGTGAAATTCCTTTTTTGAAATCATGTAGGATTTTACTTGGCTTTAAACTTGACTTGAAATTGTCAACCAATAGCTAAATGTGTAATTTGAACTAAAAATTACAAACTTGGAAGTATTGATAAACATAATCATAAGCTAAGTGAGAATGCCTGTTACCCAGATTTGGGGAATGCTGTGACTTTGTTCTCTAAACTACACAAAACAAAAAACCCATTTGAATGCATCACCATTTACAGAATGTGCCATATACACTAATTATTTCACCTAGTATGCCAAGGTCAAAAGCACGGTAAACAGGTAGCAATACTGCACAAAGATGAATGCCCAAACTGCTTGCCTTCTTTGCTATTATTTCTTCTCCAGGCTGATCTTTTGAGTAGGTCAGATATTATAATTCTGTGCAAAATCAGCAACATCCAATACCAGCAGCATTGCACGGAGCTCGTTAGCCACTCACAAAAGCACAGAGCACACATCAAAGAGAGAAGGAAGCAACCTGAGTTCTATATTTTGCTTTCAAGACACTGCTTTATGACTTGGCCTAGATTTGGTCTACAAGCTTTTGCCTGTCCCAGTTGCACTCTTTTAAAGTTGTTCCTTCCTCAGTTACATCTACTGATATGGTGCAGTAAATCAGGTTGAGTCTACAGAAGTTCAGAAATGTTACCAATGTAGAACACATGACATGAGGTTGGCACCTGGTCTCCTACGTCTAGAACAGCTTCTCAGTCTTCGTACTTGAACCACAAATGTTCTCTTCGTGGCCACAAAACACCTGTCTTATGCATTATCAGCCTGAACCATCATCACATGTGATGTCCAGAATGTCCAGCTGTTCTGCTCTGTGTAGCTGTACCAGCTTAGCCGAGGTCCTTGGAGATTGACTAGAGAAACATAGGAGCTCTGATCCTGGATGCATTTGTTTGTGGAATGCCTACTGTAATCTCTGTATTTGTCACACTTAGTCATCAATAACTTGAGAAGAGTAACTTGTTTTCAGAAGTGTGCATTGATTACTTCTTCACATAAGCATAGAATTTTTCACTTCTTATGCACAAATATGTCATGTCCTGTGTGGTGGTTTTACCCTGCTGGGCAGCTGAACTCCACCACAACCATTCTCTCACTTCCCCTCCTCAAAGAAAAGGGAGAGAAAATACAACGGAAGGGGCTCAAGGGTTGAGATAAGTACAGGGAGATCACTCATCAATTATCGTAATGAGCAAAACAAACTCAGCATAGGGAGATTAATATAATTTATTGCCTATAACTAGCGGACTAGAACAGTGAGAAACTAAAAACATCTTATCCCCCATCCACCTTCTTCTACCTCCTCCCCCCTTCTACCTCCTCCCCCCCAAGGGAAAGGGGGCTGTGGTCAGTCCCTAACACTTTGACCCCACCGCCCCTTCATAGTCACTCCCTGCCCCTGCCCCCCCGTGGGGTCCTTCCCACGGGATGCCATCCTTCCTGAACTGAGCCTGCAGGGGCTGTCCACAGGCAGCAGCTCTTCAAGAACTGCTCCCACATGGCTCCGTACCGCAGGGTCCATCCCCCAGGTGCAAACTGCTCCAGCACGGGTCCCCCACAGGCGGCAGCTCCCCCCAGACCCCCTGCTCCTGCGGGGGCTCTCCATGGGCTGCAGCCTCCTCCAGGCCACATCCACCTGCTCCACCGGGGGCTCCTCCATGGGCTGCAGCATGGAGATCTGCTCCATGTGGGACCCATGGGCTGCAGGGGGACAACCTGCTCCACCAGGGACCTCTCCACAGGCCACAGGGGAACTGCTGCTGCCTGCCTGGAGCACCTCCTGCCCTCCTTCTGCACTGGCCTTGGGGTCTGCAGGGCTTGTTCTCACTCATCTCTCCCAGCTGCTGTTGCACAGCAAGTTTTTTTGTTTGTTTGTTTGTTTTGTTTTGTTTTGTTTTTCCCTTCTTTAAATCTGTTCTCCCAAAGGCCCAACCAGCATCACCCACTGGCTCAGCTCTGGCCAGCTACAGGTCCCTTTCAGAGCCAGCTGAAGCAGGCTCTGATCTACATGGGCAGCTGCTGAGCTCTGCTCTCAGATGCAGCCCTCCTGCTACCAAAATCTTGCCAAATAAACCCAATACATCCTATTCCAAAATACATCACAGAACTATAGCAAAAAGCAAGAAGGAGCTAAAAAAAATGTCTGGGTAAACAAAAATGGGAAGAAGCTTTATAAGAATAGTCATGCATTGGAACCGGTTGCCCATGGAATGGTGGCGTCACTGTCCCTGAGGATGTTCAAGGTTGGACCTGATGCTTAGGGACATGGTTTAGTGGGTGATATTGGTAGTAGGGTGGTGGTTGGACCAGAAGATCTTGAAGGTCTTTTCAAATCTTAGTGATTCTATGATTCTAAGACTTGAGGAAAGGCTGCTTAAAAGAGGATTGACTAATAAAGTTCTTACATTTTTTTCTTCCTAGGAGAAATAAATTGAATATGCAGACAAAAAAATAAATCTGGGTATTCTAGGCTTTACTTTAGCTTACATTTGCTTGCATTCTCCTGTTTGCTTACATTTTTCTACTAAAAAAAGAGCAAGAGTGTTTTGGTTGTTTTTTGCCTCAAATGAGTGAGATAGTGGTTGTCTTTTATAACTAAAGTGACAAAATATGTTTCTAAGCTATTTTAGAACTTTGAGTAAATCCATTTCCTAGTGAAAATCAGTACTACAACTGGAAGCAGACATTGGCTATTTAGTCAGATATTCATAATTATTTTTTACACATTTGTCCATTCACATTATTAGCGTTCCTATTCAGGAATCAGAAAAGATCCTATATTAGCTATGCCTATAGGTCAAATAATTAGTTTAAAAAAAAAAAAAAAAAAAAAAAAAAAAATTATACATTTTTTTTCATAAAAAATTTTTTTATAATTAAAAAAAAAAAAAAAAAAAAAAAAGACATTTTAGGAGCACAATCTAATTTAAACTGTATAAAAGAAGCATGTGAATCTGTTTGCATTTATTCCAGTTTGCATTTTTTCATTTTATCTCTCAGACATTTCAAAGAATACAAAGAAGCATCTTTTAGAAGAAAGTGAAGACTATGAGGTAATACTAGAACAACCCATGAACTGGAATTCCAAATGCACAGAACTAATGGGAATTTGGAACTGAGCTCACACAATGCAGATTAAAGTATTGACCAGATATAAACCATGAGTCATTAAATAAATGTTATAAAGGTCTCTAGTTGTTTCTGAGTGTGCAAAAGCAAAATAAAAGCTTTGTTCTCAGTCACCTATTGCAAAGGAAAGGTATGACTTAACAGTCTGGGGCTCAGTGTGCCAGAAGATGGATAAACTCAGTTTCCTAATAAAAACAAAACAAACAAACAAACAAAACAGAAACGAACAAAACAAAACATGAAACAAGATCAAAGATGTTAACAAATACCTTGATGTACAATCACTAAGCCATGTTGGTTCTTCAATCCTTGAGCACAAAATTTCAAATAACTTATGAATAAAACAGTGGTAGGGACTTAGCGTGGAGGTATATAAGCACAAACAATGTTGGAGTCCTTTGGCAATCGTTTACACTCGCATCATCTAGCTTAACCAGCAATCTGTTACTTGATTTAGTCAGAGGCAAAATCTCCAGCCTAGACGCACACTTAATGTAGGCAGTGACCAGCTGTCATGAGACCAAACAAATGTCCTTATCTGTACTACATGCTCAGTTAATCATGTTAATTAGCATGTTCTAACAGCTGTAATTTCCCACTGTATACAAATCCAATGACTGTAAGATCAAATACTAACAGGAATAAGACGAAGGAGGTATTTAAAAGAAGGTTTAAATAATATATGTATTAGATATGAATTAAAATCTATTTGTTCCATAACTAAGATGTCTCAGCAAAACTTTCCTTCTCACCAAGAAAATACATCTCGGCCTGTAAAACATACAGGCTCAAAACTGCAGGAGTTATCATTCTCTGTTTACCATCAGAGACCTAGGAGCAATTTTTCAAACACATTTAAATAATGCAAGAGCCTAACTCTGAATAGTTCTTAAGTATCTACACCATGTAGTCATATTTGAAAATCTCAAGAATTTAAGTACCTAGGACAAAAAGTGACTGCAAGCCACAAACTAGCCAAAAAAAAAAAAAAAAAAAAAAAAAAAACCTGCTATCTGGCTATCTGACAATCACCCCGGCAGCATAATTTGAATTTAGTGGATGAGGCACCAGCCTGGGAAATAGGATATCCTGGGTTCCCAGCCCCTCCACCACCAGGACACTTCTTAGTCATGTCATGACATACTAGTCCACATTATTAGAAAAGTACACATGAGGGGTATTTGGAACGAGAACTGGAATCTGTTCTCCCTGAGTGTTGCAGCCACATGATGAGAGAGTTTATGTGGCCAACAGGAACAGCTGCTTCAGCACAGCTGTAGCTCTATGCTCATCTTGTCTGTCACTTGCCTTTGGAAATCTCCTTTGACACCTATGTTCTAAGCAACATTGGAAAATAGAATGGGTCTCTGTTAGGATTTTTTTGCACCAAAGACCTTTGTGCAAGGTATCCTTACACCTTTGTGTAAGAAATTAGCAACAATACAAATATATATATATAAATAAAGCACTATTTCATTGAGAAAGGGAAGCATAATTCAAAAATACTTTTGGTGTACCATATAATGATTATTATTTATTTTTTTTTTTCCTATTAATGGATGCCTCCGAAATAATTATGTAATTCACAGTAAAACTTCACCACATCATCAGCTGAACATTGTCAGACATCTACTGGAGACATCATTAGAACCTGTAAGCATTCACACCACTCCGCAGTTTGCTGACCCCTAATCTCAAGGTAGTATGTAAACATAAGAGCAGCAGTTTCAAGATGCAGGGACAAACAAATTAACCTTTCGTATACATAAAACTATAGAAATGCCAATATCAAATTAATTTCCAGCATGTAAATCATCCCTCACAATTTCTTCTTAACTTTTAATCATCCCCATGATAATTGGCATTATGATAACCACCCAAAAGTAAAGATACCGCAAAAAGCAAGAATCCACAAACAGCCAAGGGATGTATCAGTAATGAGATGCCAAAAGAGATGCTGAAACACTGTGGGTCACATTTATGGAATTGTATCCAAAGCTTTGGTAGTCAAATACCAAGTAGATATATGATTTGCTTAGCAAATCTCTTTTTTCTTCTACTCTGAACAACCAAACCTATACTTTATCATTGCAGAGAACGAGGAGCAAGAAACATGCTTTGGCTGAAGTGGTATAGATAGGTAAAGTTTATCGCTTATCATTTACCACCTTTCTGTTTAAATTGACAAAAAAACTATCAGCACCAACAGAAATCTGGAACTTGGAACCTCTGAAAGCAGAAGAGAACAGCTAGGTGTCCTGTGTTTTTGTCCTGTTTCCCTCCCTGTTAAAACCAAACACCTCCTGGGAAATGCATAGAGTAAGGCCAATTAAACAAGCAAGAGAACAGCTACCCCCTCGCTTCTATCAAAAAGCTTTCCTTCGTGACCTTTAAATGGTCCATCTCTATTTTATTCTGTTGGCCTAAGTTTCAAATATACACAGCCTTTCCATGGCATCAAGGCCACTCAAATACAGAAGAGTTGCCATGACTTCATTTTGCATCCATGAATCAGAATATGCCTATACAGCTGTTTTGTAGAAAAACAGCTCCATCCAGTTGTTCCAGTTAAGTCCATGATGCACTGAGTCCAAAATAGACAGTTTGTGGAACAGTAGGCTACTAGGCCTGTGAAAAATGAGAATATTCCTAATAAATGAGGAATGATGAATGGTGTTGCTAGCTGCAACACGGTGCCCTACTTAAAGACCTTTTAATGGTTATGTTGCCAATAGCGTGATAGTGTGTTGCTCAGCTTCGATACCCTCCATTCATAATGTCTATACATTTGTGTTTTAACACACTTGAGCTACCCTATGTAATTTAAAACAAGATCTCAGTCGACCCATGAGATCAGGACAGATGTCAAAACCAACTGATGCTAGGTAATTTTACAAGGAGATGTCAACTATTATTAGCATGTCAACTATTATATAGGCTGCAATTTATTCACAGATGACTTACAAAATTGTTTTAGCTCGTTGAGGTTCTCACATTGCTATTGTTACATCACTTCATGCTATTAATATTTTGCTTACTTTTCCTTAGCCTGGGTCTGGTCACAGTTAATTACAAATATAAAGATCAGTTTGTTTTAATGGAAGTCCCCCTGACTTACACAAAGCCAGCATAAGGTTCAGAATCAAGCACTTTAACTATAAGTAAGGCAAGTTTAAACTAAACTGAATGCATGATTGAAGTTGAGGTACCTTGCTAAAAATTGTTGGTAGTTATGTGATGCAAATACAAGTAGCATAAACAAGCAATAAAAGATTATAATAATGAGTTAAAAGTCAAGAAAAGAGAAAATACAGAGCCATTTTTTCCAGTTTCTGTAAAATTTATATTTATGTCTTATTGCTCTAGGGTCTCCTCAGCCCATCACAGAGCATTTGTAGCTATCAGTCAGTCTGGCATGTCTAAAGCTTTAGCCCAATTTCTCCATGTATTGCTGAGGAGAAAAGAAAGTAAAGGTCACTAAAACTCTCAGCAGACTACCAAGTACTAACAGATACAGTTTGGGTAACATTTTTTTTCTTGTAAGAAACTACTGCAAAATTATCAGCTATGCGTGAGAAAAGCAGGACAAAGAAATAGGGAGAGGAAGATAAATTGAAAATGCAATTACAGATTGAGCAGCAGGAAGCTGCCAGTAGTCCACCATAAAATTTTCAGTTTAGAGTGTAAATACAATGCCATCAGTTAATTATTTTTTTCAATAGAAGGCTAGCAAAATGTTACTAAATTACTTAAAATAGATTTACTTAGACATCTAAAGCAACAAGGAAAACCAAAAATAACATTAGCTGAGCATAACCGAGGGTATCCACTAAAATGTATTAAATATATATAGAAGAATTATATAGAGAGATACAATACTATTTAACAAACATTTATTTATGATTTCACTTGTCTCACAGTTGAGTTTAAAGGTCACCATTTGATGCATGTCCCATCCAGTGGTAAGACAGAACCAACAGAAAAGTAAGCATAGAGCAAAAGACAATAGATAAATACAGCAGACTTTACAAAACAGTTGAGACTATCAAGATTAGTGCTGTTAACAACCAGAGCATGCCAGGAGCACAACCATTCTATAGTTTTGTGAGATACTGCCCTAACACAGGTCATTTCTGAAGACAGTAAGTAAGTTAGCTCTTCCATTTCCTTGTGGAAGCCTTGAGGGGTTTGATTTTGCAGAAAAGATGCTTCGTAGAAAACCCCAGGTAAAGTAAATGGGTTAGGTAGCTGGATTAGTATATAAATACATGAGTTCAAGTTCATTATGGGAATAAAATGTGAAGAAAGTAATTACTGCTTGTTCAAAGCAAAGAAAGTACTGCAGCAGAACCAATCAGCAATGCCACAGGAAGTCAGATACATGCGCAAGTAAAAGGACAAATGTTATTTTTTCCTAAAAATGTGCCCAAGAATTAGCAGAGCAAATATTAGAAGGAAAAATTTCTGTGCAACATGAACTGAGCTTGACATTTGAAATAGTGGCTGATAGAGCTGCAAACATTAAGGACCACCCAGAGTGAATAAAGAGGCAGAGGAGCATGCAGAGAGATGAACCAGATCATGCAACTATGTGCAAATAGCCTGGAATGACAGAGATAGAATATAATTTAACCAACACAAATGCCAGAAAATGAAGATAACAAATGAGAACACTCTAGGAGGCAAGGAACAATCAAATCAACAAAAGGACCAACAAAATGATGAAAAAATGTGACAGATGAGAATGAAAGCAAAAAGAGGGTAGAAGAAACATCTCATGAGAGCTGTCTGGTTTTAAGAAATGTGTAAGGTCTGTGGGAGTTAACTCATAAGATACACATGCAGATGCTGGCAGATTTGGAATTTGATCACATCCTCCTGTTTCAGCTGGAGGACAAGAGCACAAAACTCCTTTTCCTTTCACATCACATTGTGGTTTTTCCTCTGCTGAAAGGATCAACCATCATCTGCCCAGAGGCTAAAATAACCACTTCACAGGCAATTATTTCAGGCTTCTCATTTATTCTTCAGTTTACATTATCCTAGAGCGTCACTAAGACACCAACAAAGAAAAACAATATAGAGCTGGCTGAAGTCCTCACAGAAGTCATGGACTGTGCTTATTCAATATAGCCAACTAGTCTAGTCACCGTCATTGAAAGAAGTCCTCCAAAAGGTTCCTAAATATCTAACAGTTATGTAAGCTGGCTCCCTTGGGAAAATGCCTGCATTACCCTGGTACAAGTGTGTGGATTCTTATGCTGTCTTGACATCCTAGAGTGTAGGTATGTGGGGCACATCCAAACCGAGAGCGTTCCAAATTCCAGCCAACACTGATGCTTTTTCCTTTCAAATAGCTGTGAATTTGAGAAAATGTTTAACACAGGTCTTCTGCAATTTTTCACAGCTGAGTTGCTGAGTGGGTGAAATAATGGGTCAGAACAGAGGACACTCACATCTTTTCTGTTGCCCTCAAAAGCTAAATTTGGAGGAGAAAGATTGAAAAATAAGATGCTTGCCAAATAATCAGAAATTTTATTTTTCTGTACTATCAGGAAATAGGTTGAGCATTTTTGTTGTTCTTGCTGGCAATTTTTTATTTGTTACAGTGTTTTCTTGGAACTTTTGAAGGACTTCTGGTCAGCTGCAGACTGCGAACATGAATATCCCTAGCACTGCAGATCAACTGAAAGCTGTGGTTTAGACTTTTCACATGGACAGTCCCATTCCACATAGTTCCAAGTCACATTTTCCAGACCATAGATAGATGTTTGTATATCAGACCTCTTGCTTACACATGGCAGTCTTTCTGTGACTCTTACACAGGGGAAGCCTCCCTTATACGTAGCAATAGTCAGTGTCAATACTGAACCTGATGGTTCTTCAAGGGCTGCCGTTAAATGCCTTTGCCGTGACAGGAGCACGAAAGTCAGCTCATCACTGCCAAACATGCTAAAAGCAGGGACACAGAATTAGGATCTTAGTGGTTGGTATTTGACTGCTTTATTTAAGCTGACTTAAATCCGCAAACAGGAACAAAGCTGTGCTCTCTTTTGCCAACTTGTCAGATCATAATCCATATGTAGATCCACAAATTCAGCCACAAAATCCCACATCTGACAAGCCAAAAAATGATCAATTTTATGTAAAGATTGTGCATACACTATATGGAACTAGGTCAGTATCTTAGTGGATTCTGAAATGAGAAAAACCTAGATGAGTCAGCCTGCTTTGGGACCAGTGGGACAGATTCCTAAATAATCCCTAAATTAGCCTGGAAGCAATTATCTCTCCTCCAGCTCATAAGTCATACCAAACAAGACTGCCTTGCATCTAGTCTACATGCAGAACCTTTCTTGACCAAATATTCTCCCTTACACTAAAATCATTACAGAAATGTCAGTAAAGAGTACTAGTGTTAATGACGACATCATCATCCACTGGTACCATAAATACACCTTGTGATCCTGCCCACAGAGGACCCACACACGTATGGAGATTCCAATTTTCTTTCCATATGAGGTATGACACAGATCATACCTAAAGAAGGACCATGCTGTCACCTCAGCTGCTTTCAGAACTGCCGGGACATTCATACAACTCCAAAAGCCTCAAGTCCTGAGAGCTCTGAGAGATGGCCAGAATCTGAGATATGAATGTGTCGCCTATGTGTATTCTAGTTTGGAAACTCCCAAAGCCATGCATGCCGTAGCACCTTACTCCTCCCCTGTTCTATTCTACTATTGCTATACTCATGAATAAACATTGTTACACCTGTCCTTGGTGAGTATCATACAAACCTAATTGAATTACACCACAGTTTGGTACTTGCTCTGAAAAAGCATTACTGAGGAATATCAATGAAGTGCAGTATAGCCAGCAGAATATTTCTATGAAACCTTCAATTTTCCAGTACTTCCTGATTATCTTCTGATCTGAGCTGTGTGACCCAGCTGAGCATTAACATTGATTTTTAGATTTAATTACAGACACTCTGGCTTGGAGAGCTGTGACATGCTGAAATTCAATTGAATTGGGCTTTCCCTGGCCTCCTCCTAATAAACAGTGTGCCAATTAATCCAATCCTGTTCTGATTTTCTGCAGTGCAAGCTACATTTATCCTTCCCCATTCCTTCATACTGAAGGCTGTCCACCATTTGCATGCTGTCCCCATGCATTCCTGCAGCTTAACCATATGCCCTACATCAGCTTCTTGTGTTTCATTCCATCAGTTATCACAGAAACTTATTGCTTAAAAAACAAACAAACAAAAAATGGGTAAAAAGAAAAAGACAAAGGAAGGGCAGTTAGAACTCAGTATATGTTTTGGAGATGGATTTACAGATTTACGTTTGTATAGGCTGCAACAGGTATATATTTTTCAGAACATCTTTATTCATCTACTTTTTTATCCCTATCCTTTCCATTTGACAGTAATGTAGTTCTTGGTAGCTCAATTTATTTCACTGATAATGTAACTAGTTTACATCCATCCACTGCCAACTCTTGAGGACTGACGTTAGCCCTGTGGAATAATGACAAATGATTCATTTACTCTACTGGCTCATAAAAGGGGTAAGTAAGAGATGCTGTTTCAAGCTAAGAACTCCGGATTCATATTTCTTACCCATAAAATCATAAACAGAGTCCAGCATACCAGAACCTACTCTTGGTCAATATCACAGTAATGTTCCAGGATGTCCGGAACATAGCTATAAAAATGTCATCAGATTATCACCAACAGAATTTATTAAAATATTAATATGCATTTCCCCTTCATGGACATGACCAATTACTGCACCAAAAAGCTTAGTGCAAACTTTTGAAGAATGATCCAGGACCTCTTTCAGAAATTAACAGTAAAATCTTCATTCAAAATGGAAATTGAGTTCCCACATTACTTAGAAGTTTTGACACTTTTACCCTTAGGGTCTGAACCTACAATTAAGTCAAGTTTTAGGTTTTAAGCAGTTGAGAATTACAGCTTCCCACATTCCACCTTTTAAAATGGGCAATGGCTCTTTTGCTCTGACCCTACAACACCCTTCTCAAATTTCTATTTAGTAGTCACCAAGTAATTAAGTTATAACTCTTCCCCTAGACTGATACTGCTTCTACAACCCTGCCTTGTTCTCCATGTACATCAGCTTTACAAAGAATTGTTTTTTAAGACTCCAGGCAAGCTTTAAGCTGATGAATTGCTATCTTCCTATTGGTAGATCTGTACTGTAGGGCTTTATTCTCAGTCTGTGTTAATGGTAAAAAGAGGAAAACCATTTTAAAGAAGAATGTGCAAGCCATATTTTTTGCCTCACTAAAGTGTTTATAAAGTGATGCTCTCATTATTTTCAGACAAAATTTTTCACTATTTCAGCAGCTCAGTCTACTTGGGGTGGTGAACTACAAACTAAAAGCAGCTTTAAAATACATTGAATGATGCCTAAATTCAAAAATTCTTCCATTAAATTGCAGTAGGCTTTATATATTTGGTGACAAAATACAGGATGTGTGTTTGTGTGTAAGGAAACTCTGTTAATTCAGAAAGGATTAGCAAAGTTACTATCAAAGATTTATTATACCTTTTCTAAAAGGCCCTCTCCGATTACAAAATCTCTCAATTTTGCTCTTCAACAACATTTCCTTGCAGTCCACACCCCAGCTATGAAATTCTAAAGAATTCTCCTGTAGAAAATTACAAGGGAGGAAAAAAAGACTGCTAAATCATAAATGCAATAGAAGCAATAGTTCCTTCACAAGATGTCAGTTGAATATTCAACCTGATGAGATGGCATCAATATTATTAACATGCATACTAGGAAGAATGCTGAAATATATGAAAATTCAAAACTGTGTATTTCTATTGTCATACAAATGATTACACAAGAGGTACAGTAGGGCATAACACACATTTAAATTTTATCTGTTTAAACAAAAGGAAAATAAACAAATAATGTTTTGTTTATTTTTCCCTGTAGAGGCTGCCTTGCTGAAACATTTAAGCTGGCCCCTAGACACAGTCTTCTTCATAAGGATCACTTCACATTTTACATTTAATATTCAACTGCTCAGTAAACATTAATTGTGTTCTTTCTACACAAAAAAATTAAAATGAAACCCATGCTTTGTACCATGTCAACTAGAGCACTTTAACATTCAAAATAACTCCTACAAATATAAACTCTTTCCATTTAGGTAAAAAAAAATGTTTATTTTTTAATTCTCTCTCCAATACTGTTCTTAAAGTCAAACTAAAATCTAGAGAGAAAATAAGTCATTTAGTCCCCTTACCAATGGTAACGATAGTGCCAGATGTTGTTTTTAAAAGTTCTAGACCAGGAAAGATCTTCAGTTCATTACTCCACAATCAAAAGCATTTTATAATATCTTTAAATTAATCTACTACCCCCGTTTTAAAAGTGATGTCTTCTTTCCCACCTTTCCACTGGGATCACTCTGCCCCAGTGTCTAGAAATATACTTCTCACTTCCAGCTCCACTTTATTCCTGGGTAGATTATCCTCTTTTGTTTTGGTGCCACATTTTCTGAGATAGTTGAACCCAATTACATTTTTGAGACAAGTAGTATCTGATGTTGAAACAAATCATAGTTGTTTCTCTCTCTAAATTAATTTGTTATGGTACTTTCTGAATTCCCAGTGGTATTAAGTAGGAGAGATTCATCACTTTCTACATTCTCTGAGCACTTGTTTGATCCACCAATATGTTTAGATACACGGAGAACTTCAAGAATATGAATATTGAAGCTGACCTTGTAAGCATTACAAGTGTGCTTAACATTTGTTTAGCTAAAGTGCTCCATGCATTGTTGGGTGGAAGCAATATCCTCCACAACTTGCAGACTGATGCCAACAGAACAGGAAATCAGGATCTAAAGTAGCCAATACAAATAACAGGCACAAGAATGAGGACAAACTTGTGCATCAAGAAAGAATAACCTAGGGTAAAAAGAAAAATGGTGTTTGGGTGTTGCTGCTCACTTTTAATATAGTAACATGCACATGCATGTTAGACAACTCTAACAATGTATGTCACATTCATATATGATGCATTTGATGAATTAGCGATTAAAAAAGAAGTACTGTAGCTGATATCAATGACTGTGCATTTCCCTCTTTGCTAAGTAGCTAAAATGTTTCAAACATAGCTATTTCTAAATTTAAGTCTATCACAAGGAATAAATACAAAAATATTATTTTTGAAGCATCATTGAATATTACAGACTGAAAATGCCCTACTCTCCAGTGCAGACCTTAAGTATTAAACTCTATTTGCAGATTCATACAGTACATGGTAAATATTCAAGTGTCAAGCAATCTCTTCCTTCTGCAGCCTTTCCAAATTCTAAACCTAGGCTTCTCTCCTTTGGAAATAATCCTAGTAATTGGACCAAGTGGTGGGCTGTAGCCTTTGGTGCCACTAACCATTGGAAGTAAACATAGAAACTGAGCTGAAGTTCTGACAAAAGAAGGATCAAACAGTTATTTGCAAAGTGGTGGATTTTTCCCAGTTTCACAAACTAGGATTAGGTCCTAACACTTTCCTATTCCTTTTCCTGAGAAATTCTGAAGTTTTTATATAGAAGATCCACCTAGAGATGCTGAGAACCTCACTTTAGCAAGCACTGCTAGACCAGTGTGATTCTTTCAAATAGACTGGAGGCATTAAGATTTCTACAGGTTCAGCTGTGAAAAGATTGTAATCGTCTTTTGACATATTAGCTGTTTCTGCAATTTACCTTTTTTTTAGACAGGTGATTTTAATTCCTATGAGGGCATTTGCACAAATCCATTTTCAATCTGACAACTAACAGTTAAAACTGAACTACGTTTTTGCTATTTTTTTCCCTTTGCTTGCTTCTGGGTTGTTCAGGGTTTTATTTTTTTCTCCACACTGCCCTGTATTTTCCTCACTGTCAACTCAGTTTACTTTCTGAAAGTCTTTAAAACTAACATCTGTAACAACTGTGAATATGTAAAAACAAAAAACAAATCCTGAAGACACTGTTACCCACCTAATGTAAGTTGGAAGTAGAATATACAGCTATCTTTGGCAAACACTGAAGGGCTTCAAGTCTTTTTCTAACCATAAAGGGATGATTCCTTAATAAAAGCAAAAAAGCAACATATTATCAACATCTTACAAGTTGATAATAACATAAGTATATTTATCCACTGTATAGAAACTTTGAAAATCCAGCTTCAGAACAATTATCCACTTGTTAATAATCCACAGTTAACCCAGTGGTATCTACCCAACTTTACTATAATGCGGACAAGAATCTTAATAACTTCCCTAAAGTTTATTTGTGAAAACCACCCTAGCGAATCATGGCAGTGGTACACTAAATCAGGTGTATTCCCTCTGTCTGGTAACATTTGCAAGAAGCCCTGTGGGGTCAGCTGCAAGGCATAGCAGCTACAGAAAAAAAAATCCTCCCAATTTCTCTCCCTTATAACATAAAGTGAGTTTGTTTAAATTTTCACTATTATTGCTGGAAATATTCTCAGTAAGTACCTGATCTTTTGAAGCTTATGAGGGTTTTAATTTCAAACATGAAATGTGGAGTTTTGTTTCTTTTGACCAGTTTTGTTATTTGTTTATAATGTAGTCTAGTTCACATGTGGGTGAAAAGGAAACACACCCCAAACCATCTTATTATACTCATTGATTCGTATACCTTCTTCTTGTCTTCCTTTACATGTCCATTATATCTGAGGTCCCATCTTTTCAGTTTAGTTTCTTCCAAGAATGTTGTGTTTTATGAGAACAGCTCTTATGAAAATTTCCATTGCCACTCTAAATTCTGTTTCTTTATCCTCTTCCACTCCCAAATGTCATACACCAGCATGAATGAAGAGTAACTGAATAAATACCTGTTAGACTGTAAACTCTATAGAGCAAGATAAGCTGAACACGACTCTCTGCTGTCTTCCAGGATGTACAGATTTCATACCTTTGCACTGCTGGTTATGTACATAAATATCACAGCGGATCCCTTCCCACTTCATGTTCCCTTAAGTTGAGAGCAAAGAGTTAATTATATTTTGAATCACTTTGATAAACAGATGATTTTTAAACATTTTCTGTTCCTAGAAAATAATAATAATAAAAAAGAGAATGAAGTTTGCTTTGACACTAAATAGTGAAATCCTTTGAAAACACAGAAAGCAAAACTAATGTTTCAGTTTGATTCACTTGACAAAACTGGCCTCACTAGAGTCATCCTGATGGACACTCACAAAACTTTGAGATCAGATTATATGCTATGCTCCCCAGGTGAACATCACGAAAACTAAGATAACCTTACAGCCAGAAAGGTTTAGATGGACTCTTTGCACTAAGCATAAACACTGATGTTTTCTTGAGTCATTGCCTGAATCCAGACACTCCAGATTTAAAAAAAAAAAAAAAAAAAACAACTCTTATCATCATAGACAAAATACAGATAAAGAACCTACTGTATGCTTTCATAAATCAAATACCATATACTTAAGAGAATATCTGTTGCATAACAGCAATGAATTTAATTATTTTGTTTATCTGTGAACATTTATGTGAAGATATATATCTTCATATTTGCATCTTGACATGACTAATGAAAGTGCAGTGTTTTGTCTGCGGCTAATTCATCTTCACTTAATATGGCAATGACTGATTAATTTCATTTTCTGGTGCGGAGGACATCCTGTAATATAGTCAATGTTGTTTCAGAACCTTTGAACTTAATTATCTCCAAATAGAAGGCAGAGTAATAGATACAATCTTTCTCTCCCTTTTTCTCTTTCTTTTTCTCTGAAATCACCTGCTGTGAATCAGAAGATAAAATTTTCAAAGATTTATCGTTAAACACATACTACTCTTACTTGGTGTGCGATTCTCAACATGAACTTTGCATTAGTAAGGCAAGTAAAGGTTGATTTGGAAATGACTGATAGGGTTCTGCTTACTATAATTTATTTTAACCAAATTAGCCAAAAAGTCATCTACAATTAGAGGTCTGATGTTACTTTTCTAAGTGCAAAATTATCTTTGATGGAAGTCTTGAATGTGCAAGGAATACAAAATTATATTAAAGGATATCAAGTTGTTAATCTACCATGAAATAGGATTATGAGTACCAAATAACTATACTGTGTTCAAAAGACACTGATGATGAGATCTCTCGAATATTGTGAAAATAAATTTACAAATGTGCTCTCTCAATAGAGAACAAAGGTTTCTTATTGTTTTAAATAGCATTCTGAGCATTTCACATTGTTGCCTGTTTTTCATATTTGTGGAAAGGAATCTTGAATTCTGAGGTATTGAAAATAAATAATGACTTATGATGGTTTAGTCACAAGAACCAAGATGACTGTGATACTACTGGGTAAAATCCTAACTATGAACATCAGTTGAAGAATTTGCATTGACCTTAACAAGGCTAGACCTTCACTTGTGGGTTGGAAGTTTATTTTGTGGATATTTTGAAACATTCCTTTCACACACGCTGTCATAATTTGGAAACTACAAAAATGTGGACACCAACACACAAGCCATGAAAAAGCATAACATGAAAGAATGCTTTTTCGTTAACAGTGCTACAGTTTTTCAATTTTCTATAATACAGCTATTTTCTAGAGGATATTCACCAACATATGCACAAACTCGGCATTCAGAATTTTTAGGTGCCCATATATTGGGAAATCTTGGGGCCAGTACTCCTGCAGTGATTTTAGATTTTAGTACTCCTAAAAATGGAATTATAGGAAAAAATGTTTAGACTTGTACCTCAATAACTGTTAGCTTTTTCACCAGAATCATAACCAACCTAAACTATTTCTGTGTCAAACAAAAGTTTTTTGTTTGTTTGTTTGTTTGTTTCAGTTGTTATTAATTTAAGCCAAAACCACTTGCTGAATTTAGTATGGACACCCATACAGTTGTGTTGATTAAAAAAAAAAAAAAAATCGAAACTGCATTTTTGGCTAACAATCGATTAGCAAAAGTGCTGTTCTAAGTGCTACAGTGTCCCCTCAATTTTAGTTCCATCCCACTTTAAATTTTTGACAATGGTTAAATAAAAAGATGATAAAAAGAAACTCTACAGTAGCTCTTCTTTCATATTATTGTCAACACTGAGTCTGAGTGAAATGCTTTGCACATAAAAGCGTGGTGTTTTTTTTTTGTTTGTTTGTTTGTTTTTAACAAAAATATTGCATGTACAGAATGACTCATGTTATAAATCACACAACTTCTGTCAGAAGAAAGAAAAACTGCACAGGACAGACATTCATCTGGTTAACAAAAATTAACTGTTTTTTGAAATGTGATTTTGATCTCCCCAGATCATGCTTCTCATAAGAATCTTTTATACAATACATAAAACATTTTCAGATGCTTATATTACTAGCTGTCACAGACTGCAGCCAAGACTGCCCCCTGAGGTTTTCCAAATTCTTGTCTTTGCTATGGAACATGATACAAGCTTGCCAAGAGCTGGAAATTTGCTGCCCAAATACAGCAGATTTATTAGAAGAGCTGAAGATATTTATGGCAATGACCAGTTATTTTCCCTTAATGTATCCCATTGTTCTCTCACTGCAAGCTACTCCTGATTGCCAACATTTTTACAGATTCCTGTTCATTGGGTTTTATGAAGTCTAGAGTTTTAAACAGTAGCTATAGTGCTACTTTAAATCAAGAAGCTCCACCAAATGGATATTCTTTAAGGATGATTTACTTTCTAAACTTTATTTTCATTACAGTTTTATTTCAAACATACTTTTCCTGGATAGAAGTTTGCTCAGTAAATTTCCTCACAAGACATTAAAGTTTGTGGCAGTCCTGGTGCATCTTCCTCCCTGACAAAGAGAAGACCATATGAATCCACCAAAGCTCTGCTTGCTTCATGGGAACTTCAGCAGCATTCATCAGACTTCCATTAAAGCATCCTCTTTGTCCCCTGTTTTGGGCTCCCTGCCTGGGATCGTATGTAGAATGATAAGCAGAGAACTAGAAAAGATGGATGCAACAGATGCCGTCTCCAGACATAGGTGAAGGTGAATTCATGATCCCATAACTCCCATCTTTCTACCCCTCTCCATATATTGTCACAAATACCCTTTGGCACTGGCAGTAGTTCTCTGTACCTACTCCAGCTGTTAACTGCTAACTTTTATGCAATCCTATTTCCCAAAGTTGACTTTGACAACAATATTCAGCTTTCTGATTAACTTCCATATTAAAGTGACTTTTATTCAATTTGCATAAAATACCATGTACTGCATATACTTGACATTGGATAAATGTTAACACATAAAACACCACTTAAAATCAAGGTCAGTATCATTCAGTGGTAAACACCTCAGATGACCTCCATCTGAAAGCACTAGCAAAATTACTATATCATTGGCACATGATCAGCCTATAAATTTCCAGGAATCAACACTGCAAGGTGTTGCACACTTTGGCTCTATGTGCTCTGAAATTAATGTTTAGCTTGAAACATATCTCTGGGAGGGAAATTTGGTTACACTGAGTCCTCAAACACACACAAGAATCTTTTAACTCAGTGCAAGGCCAATGTGCTGATGAGGCCTCTTAAGACTTCAGCATAGATAATTAAAAAAGAAAATAGGAAAAATAAAAAAGAAAAAAGAAAAAATGAAAAAAAAAGAATAAAGAAAAAAAGAAATAAAAAGAAAAAAAAAAGAAAAAGGAAAAAAACTTTAAATATTTTTAATTACTTGTTTTACTCATCACATTAACAACTGACAGCAACTCAAAAAGGGATATATTTTTATTAATTTTATGGATTTTGTGTATTTGCCAGTGTTTTTTGTTTAGTAAGTTTCTATGTTTCCTATGTATCACTTAGACTGTTATCTGTAGTTTTTTACACAGCAATACAGAAAACAGAAAGTAAAAACTGTAAACATTTTCAGGAGCACTTGAAAGTACATCATTTGAAACTTACATTAGATACTAATTTCTAATGCTTGTTGTCTCTTTTAATATTCTATAATACACAGACAATACATATTTGAGCTAGAAGCAGTTTAAAATTATTTGTGCTGGTCTTAACATCCAGCCAAAAAAAAAAAAAAAAAAAGAAATGCGTACTTCCTCCAGGAAAAGACTTTGTGATAACTGCATGAGGTAGTATTAGTCTATTGAACTGCCAGCCAAAAGGCAAATAGCAAATTCCAGTTTCAAGAGACAAAATGGCTAGAAAAGACTAAAGCCTAAGCACCTGTAATTCAGCTTCCAAAATACTCATGTTCTTGATCAGTGATTTTCAAATTTCTGATGTTTTTATATGCCTAAACATTTTCCAGTGCAGTTTCCTGTAGAATTAATGTAACAACCTTTTTTCCCTAGTCATCTTCCATAAATGTCTTAGAAGTTGTTCAGAGCCTCTGCTTCTTTCCACTCCCCTTGGAATCTGAAGATCACATGCTGAAGACCCCAATTAGAAACTGAGGAGCCAAATGGACTGTCTTTTAAAAATAAAAATAATTAGTTTTAGAAGATAGGTAACTTCTCAAGGCCAAACCCTGATGTCCTCATCCCATTGTAAGTTCAGATTTCCAAAAGTCTCAGGGCCCTGATGAACTCCTACTGAAAGTCACTGCCCAACTCTCACACTGATTGACTTTCAGATGGCAGAACAGTAGGCAGTTTTAGTAAGCAGTTGGTCAAATCCTTCTCCATACCTTTTATGTCTCTACCAAGTAGCTTTAAGTCTCTATGGAAAACTGCTATTTCAACAGCCAGATGTCTTAAACAGTCATGCTTGTGCTATGAAGCAGATTGTCCACATAGATGGGTCCAAGTCCTCTGTGCTCCCTATAAATTATGTGCTTCCTACATTCCCTACTAGGAAACCCTTGGCTGTTTCTGAGACAGCTGATTTCCTCCAGCCAAGACAGTGTTTCATATGCATGAAAATGGGAGTAGTATGACAAATTAAGATAAGATCTCTGCAATATCAGAATAAGCATACCTAATCAGAAGAAATGAAAAGAAGAAATTAGAAGAAATCAGAAATAATGAAAAGCTTGGTATGCAGCCTTTACTCACCAGAATAAAGCGTCCATACATTGGCCTTAGATTAGCCCTAAAAACTAGGGGGGGGAAAGAGATAAAGTCAGTCTCCAAAAAGATTGTTTTTCCTAGTGTTCATGGAATTTTTGAAATATATAAATGCAGTTTCTTTTGCACAAATGTTCACATCGGTTGCTTATTATTCAATTCATCTGTGTAAGCCATTAAACCATCATACCTGATTTATTATTTTCAACAATGTCTCAGAATTCAAGATTCCATTCCACATGTGTGGAATGGAAAAACACTTAGGCAACAATGTAAAGTCTCTGAATGCTGTTTATCAAAGTAGTTACATCTGAAGACACATTCATATACAGAACATCTGCAGCCCTGTTGTCATAAAAATCCACAGCAGTATTACAGGCCGTATACATTCTCTCAGGATATCTGCTGAGATGGGGGATTGATAAATAAATAAATAAGCCAACAAAGGAAGAGATTCTAAACAAACTTCCCCTGTAATAACACCATTAATACAGGCACGGCATCAAGACAGGGCTGAAAAATCAGCCACATTCCCTAACAAGGGACAGAGATTTTCCACCTATAGTTGCAACCACTCCTCAACATAATCAGTACTTTGCTGGCTGGAGCTAGATTCTGTTGCTGTGACTCACAGGAGATATAACTACACTGCAAGAGAAATCCTGCTGTGATTTACATTCTGTTCAATGTAGGAGTATTACAGTAGCTCACATAAAATCATTCTGGGGCCCTTACAGATGTCAGGTAATACCTTACTATTTCTATTACAAACAGTTCAACTAGAACTGAGTGGGACCACATTTATTAGTATATTAGTATATACATTTATTAGTATTTACTATTAGTATGGATGAAAAATTTGGACCTTTACATTTCTTAAGAAAAATACATTTTCTAACAGGTAGTATAATAGAGATTATACTCACAGATTATAAAACCCTTGAGGAGGCTCAAAAGCCAAGTACACTTCAGATGTTTCCTTTGAATGCCTTTCAGTGCTCTTGTAGAAGAAGGTGTCTCCTTACCCCACTCCCAATCCTTAACTTCCACCATGTGCCACTTTCTCTTTAGTACTTGCCAACATCTCCCTCCTTCCTCATGAAGTATCTGACTGTCTCTCATTTGGTCACCAGCAATCCCTGAAATCATACTGCCAGGTATTTTTGTTCTCCCCTGTGAAGAGACCTGGATCTCCATCTACACTTTCACTTTCCCCATAACTCTCTGTACTTGGCTCTGCATGCCTCTAATCCTCTCCGTCTGTACTGGGTCTGGATGGAATGGGTTTAACCTTCCCTGCAGCAGCCCATACAGTTCTGTGCTCTGCACTTGTAGCTAGAACAGCATTGGAGCATTGGTATCACACCACTGTTGTGTCTACTGCTGAGCAGTGTTGACACTGCATCAGGACTCCCTCCAACCCCCCCCAGAGCCAGTGGGTTGGGGGTGGGAAAGAGGTGGGGAGGGCGCATCACCAGGGCAGCTGGCCTAAACCAACCAAGGGGATATTCTATGCCATGTGGTGTCACATTTAGCAATAAAAAAAAAAAAAAAAAGGGGGGGGGGGCGCATTATGAAGACGTCTGTCCTCCGTCCTCCCAAAAAACCACTAAGTGTATTGAGGCTCTGCTTCCTGGAATGTGACTGAACATAGCTTGCTGATGGGAATTAGAGAGTATTTTTTTTCCCCTCTCTGTGCTTCCACGCGGCCTTTGCTTTATTCCCTCCCCCCCTTCCTTTTCCCTTTAATCAAACTATCCTTACCTCAACCTGTGAGCCCTTTTCCTTTCCTACATACTTTCTTCTCTCCTTCTTCTTCTGAGGAGGGGGAGTGAGACAGGAGTTGTGGTGGAATTTAGCTGCCCAGCAAGGTAAAACCACTACACCATCCTATCTGCACTACATGCTTTCTCCATTGACGTTAGTCAACCTTGCTCATTTTTTTCCTATTTAGGAGATGAACCAATCTAGATATCAATTTTAGTGGAAGGACTGTAAGATCTGAGATAGAGATTTGCTACGCCAAAAATGCTAGGAGTTGGCATCAACCAGCATTTTGATCTACTATAATGTTTCTCACAATCTGATCTGTGCTTAACAGTCCAGTAGAGGACGAGGAATCTCCAGGCTCTGGAGCTACTGGAAGCAATGGCCATTCCTACCTTTCCTTAACAGTTTGTTTAAAGCTGATGTATAGGTGCCTTCAATCCTACAGTCATATCAACATTGCTTAAATAACACCAAGATCTTCTACATGTCCCATACTACACCTCCCATTAAAAAAATGATAATAATAATAATACATTCTGGGAGGTCTTAGCTCACTGTTCCTTGCACCACTGTCCAGGATTTTGGAAGAGAATACTAGAGCAATCCATCTTATCCATCCCAGACAAAACACAGAGATAAGTAAAGGTATGCCATAAAGTCAGAGACAGCTCACACTTAGCTCAATCAGCTAGTTATTGAACTGTTACATGCATTAATATTTAGTTGGGGAAAAAAAGCTTAGTGACAAAGAGGTATGGAAGCCAGCAAGTTCTATTGTTAACTTTCTTCTCCAGATTTTTTATCTATCCCTCAACTCTATTCCCCAAGCTCTGCATAATTTTCATAGTCATCTGTCTTAGCAATTAGATATCTGAATGCCTACATATGTGCTTTGATAGTGTAGAACAAGACAAAAGGTTAAATCTTAAGTTCAAGCAACAGGAGGTTGCCATCAGCTTAAATGGGATCAGAATATTATATGTGATTCAGGCTTGATTTTTTTTTCTTGTCACTAATGCTTGATGTGTGCCTTGCTGCCTTTTCAAAATAATTGCTACTATGGTTTATTATTTATATGCTTAGGAGTCTTTGGAGGCTGTCCATTTCAAACCTTAAGAGATCCGTTCTTGTTATTCATTCTTAAACATTCATGCTTCAGCATTAAATTGGCTTATTAAACAATATGATGATAATTACGGTGGAACTTAAAAACGCTGATCTTTTCATAACCCTAAAAAGTACAAGGCTCATTTTAATGTACCCATAGGAATTACAGAACTTAAATTATTATTTCTATAGTGATAAAAGAATGCTTTATGCTTACAAATTTAGCATAAACTTCTACAGAGAGCCTGATTTGTAAACATCTACTTACCTGTATTTCATCATTTTCAGGTCATAGAACTATTATAGTAAATTCTTCAGAGTTATTGCAACTTGCATGTAAAACAAAATTATAATCTTACAACTTGGATGCAGAATTTGTTCATTACTGACAGAAGGAGAGTGCTTTTAGTGAACCTAAATTCCTGGAATTCCCTCCTTTAAAATCAGTGTGATTTTTCATTGTCACTACAGGCTGCTAGAACTGGCAAGAATTTGCAAGATGAGCCCAGAATACTACAGCTTTCCACTCTGCTGTTTGGCATGTGAGGAAAAATTCTGTCATTCCACAAAAACTGACAGATCTAATCATATGTGTAATTTAATATGGTTTTGTTTATCGATGAAGAAGATGAGCTGTACAATTTTTCTAAGCTTGTATTTTATTTTATTTGCAGGACTGACCGTATGACCAGACAGAATGAATCAATAGGAGACACCTGGTCAAAAAGTTTAAAAATTATGTTTAGAAGTAGTTGTTGTTTGTAAAGTTTCTACCATTTTTAACTTATGAAAATGGTTCAGCTAGTATATTAGAGCACATATGAGCTCATTCATCAGTCAGGACCTTTCAGCACTACATGCTATAAAAATAAAACCCAGTAGTCCATGTCACAAAGAGTTGTATTTATTCTTATACCTTAAATACATTAATTATCCTCACCTCTTTATACTTTTTATTTTCCTACAGAATTGGATTTTTCTCTAGTTTCCCCTGACCTCCCCCTAAATCCTCACTTTCTACTACAGCACAGTGATTATCCAGAAGCTCTTTCTCATATTAAAAATTAGTTAAAAGATGCATTCAGTAGTATATTTTCATGCTCAGCAAGCTGACTGTAGTTCAGTACAATATGATCACAGAGAAAAATATTTTCTCTGAATATCTTTTTAACCTAGGCTTGTCATATGCTCCTGTAAGCTAAAAGCCTTATTTTGGCTTGCTCCCAGCCTTCTCTTGAAACTAAGCCTGGTTTGTCTTTGGAAGATTATTTATCTCTGTGTTAGCATACATATTCAAATTCTCTAAGTAGGGCTGGTTAGCTCCTCACTTCCACAGAGTAATCATAAAACTCATGTGCTAGCTTTTATCAAAGTCACTCTAAAATGCTAACTATTTGAATGATATTCTGAGGTGTCTTGTGAAAGCCTCACACTGTCTGATGTCCCCAAAGAAACACTTTCTGTTTAAGATTGACAATAAAGCCTCCATCCAAAGCAACTTTAAGACAAAGCAAACACTAAAGTCCACTACATGTGTGCAGTATAAAGCACTTTAAAAAAAAATATGAGCAAGTAAACAGAGATTAGAAGGACAGCAAGGACTTAATGAAATCACTAGCTCAGTTTGGAATCTCATTGTTCTCATTAGCTCACCCTGTTTCTCTTTGTCTTTTATTTTGTGACTCAGTTATTTGTCCTAAGACCTTAGGAGTTTGAAAAAGCATACTGCTGACAGATTGGCTGGCTAAAGATAATTCATATCTTTAAAAGCTAAAGAAACTATACTGAATTAGAGTGTGCTATTCCTGAACACAATATAGCTTTTACAGAAGTGGAAATAAGTAAAATGGACTTGATGCAAATATTCAGTGAATGTGGAGATTTCAATTAAAAAAAAAAAAAAATGAATGACTAAACTATAACGTTCAGATAAAACTAGAAGCTTTACAGATAAAGCTAGCATGTATTACAAAATATTTGAGTTTATAGCATAATTAGCACATTTTTACAACAATCGACAGATAGTTTTTGTTGCCAGGCCTTTGGATAGAGAAACAATATATTTTGAGCAGACCACAATGAATCTTTTCCCCTTTCATTACAAGCCAGAACTGGAGCCACTGTGCACAATTACACCATGCAATGAAGTGCTATAAACTGAACTCTGAGCTACCACAAACAAAAAGTGGGTCCTACTACCTTAGATAAAACATCATTTTTCTATTTCTTTTTGCACAGGTACTATTTTCTCCAGATGGCATGATGCTGGTTAAGCAGGTAATAAAATGTCTGACTCTGCAATGTGCAGACACGACATGACATATTTTGATCAGCCAGCTATTAGCTGAAGGTTTCTCATGAAAACTAACAGCCCTGTATTTCATGTACTGGTATCAAGGCTTGCCATTTGTCTGAGGAAGCTGCATCCAAAAGAAAGTGCTAGATAAATCACTCCATATGTCTGTTGTTACATTTTGACACCCAGTGCTCCTCCACATTCATCCAATGGGAGTTATCTTTTCACATGGCTCTGCATGAGTGACAAAGTGCTTATAAACATGTGATTAAGTTGGACATGAAATTAACAGTTCTGGGGAAGATCTTCACGCTCCACCACTGGTCACTTACTATCTCCTAATTATTTTACATTAACTTAGATTTTGGGCAAATGTTTTTAGTCCAAGTATCTCTCACTGCAAAGCCTAGCAATTCACTAACAGACGAAGGGTCAGAATAGACAATTATCAAAATATTTAAATATCATGCATTAAATGTAATTTTTTAGATTTTCAGGAAAACTACATTAACCCTGAATATCCATTTAAAAATTACTATGAAAAAATTGTGAGTCTCCACATTAAGGCTGCTTGATGTCCTCTCTGTGAAACATTTTGCTTTCTCTGCTCTCAGCACGTCAATTTAAAATGTAGCCATTGTTAGCGATCATTACAGTTAGATATACTCCAGATGAAGAGCTTTTGCAGTTAAAGTCAAACAGAGCATAATGAAATCCCCCATAGTTCAATGAAAAAAATGCACATAGAATATGACTTGGTTTTCTTCCCATGAGCATTATAATGATGAGAAAGCTATGAAAATCTGCCATTCTTTGGTGATTCTTGTCTTCTCCCTCCTGATACTTTTCCAGATTATTTACCAAAGATGTTATCCTTCAGTATTCTTGTACCTTCACCTCGCCTTTGGTTCATAGGAAAGAATAAATTTAATTTAGGTATATCTAAATTATTTTCCAATATTTTGCTTTAAAAGATAACTGCACTTGCAATTTATAATGCTTAAAACTATGCTAGTCTTCTAACTACGTGCTGGGTATGAGAATGAAACACGATGGCTTGACAGTATCTGATGCAATAGCTACTGCAGCTGATTCTCCCATAGACCACAAGAAATGTTGGAATGACCACCCTCAATGTCCTTCCCAGTTTGATTTTCTGAGATTCACAATGATATTTTGCATAATTGCATTTTTCTCTTCAAAAGTCCATTTCAAATTCTGCCAGGTACAGTTGCCTGGTTATTTACTTTGCAAATTCTTGTTTGTAATTTTATCCAGAATTTAATAGCTATGGGCTCATATGGAACACGTTAGTCCTGAATGGCTGTGTGAAAACTTCACTAAAAACTGGTTTGTTGGCTTCTGTATGAGTTGGGAGAAATGCTGAGCAAATATTTCTAACTGGTTATTTGGAAATCTGCAAGTCCTTTATACATACAAATTCTATGGAGACTTGCTGGGACATCAGTTCTGCAGTGATAAATTTTGTCAAGACTCTATGATAACATGAAAGCACAGGATACACACACAGAAAAATAATAAGAATCATCTGTTCTGTGCAAAATTGTAAATTATCATTTAAAGTAAAAAATAGATCACAAAACTTTTCTTTATAAAATATAGATTTTGCAGACTAACATACACCATTATTAACCAACCCACCTAAATAAGAATGGGAATAATTCCCAATGTTTCACACAATATTCTAACAACCTTTCTCATACAAGTGATTTATCTTCTAAAAAAAAAAAGTGTGTCAGAAAAAGAACTCTCAATCATACTGACTTATGAATCTGAACAGTAACAATGTCTGCTCATGTTAAAACATTAAAATCACACTTCAGGCTGCCCAGCTCTAGACTCTTTGCAAATGCTGAGGGTTTACTGAAGTCCCTGAGAGTGTTGGGTAGCAAAGGGAATTTAGATTGAACAATTCATTTATGCTACTTAAGTATGTAAAAGAAATTCTGAATACTGTAATTAACAGGCAAATTCTCAATGATTCCTTGAGACCACCACATAATGTGATGCGTTGTGACATAAATGAAGTAAGACATCCTGCACTTTGACCTAATCTAGCAAACATACAAGCAACAGAGTAATTTTCCTTCTTAGTACTATCAGCAGGTACAAGCTGGAAACTTTTCCATCTGGTTAACTAACCCATAAACATGCCAAATCAATCTCTTCACAAACACTGTGACTTGTGTTTCTTATGTTCTTTGTTAAAATAGCCAAAGGGTTATTTTGCTTATGGAAGTATATATTTATCCTTAAACTAAATATTTATTTAAGACAGTATTTGCATGAAACAGTAGAGGGAATACATGTTTAAAAATAATACTTCATTCATAGCTATCCAGAGCATGTTGTCATCTGATTTGATTATCTTGAGAAAAACTATCACGTCAAACCTTTCTTCTCCCAGGTCTTCCATCTGGAGTAGACCAGTACCTCACCAAGAAGTAAATACTAATGTCATAGATGTCTTTCTTGCAAAAATATCATTCACTTCACCAGTGCCTAGGATAGAATGTCCAAAACCCCCACCTGAGGCTTACCAGGAGGCAAAGCCAACCACATCTACTCAGCCAACAGAGTCTGTCTGTAAGACACACAGGCAGGGGAAAAGGCACTCTCTTACAGTGGCACTTCTTACTTTCGGATGCCCATCTGGGCACAGAGCTATCAAGGGTGCTAGCCGGCTCCCCGCTTGTAATGTAGCCAGATCAGAGGGCAATTTCACCAGGGATGGAAGGAGCCTCCCCACTGAATGACCTGCTAGTGCCATCTTCCTCTTTAGGGCAAACTTCACTGAGCCTCACCACAGAGAGGGTGCTGCCCAGTTGAACTCATCCCTGAAATTTCATTAAAGAACAGAACCTTGTCACACACAATCTCTGATATTTGATAGCATGATGATAAGATATGCTTTTAAATATTTCATCACAGATTTATATCATGAAAGGCTATTATGGCAGTTAGTTATGCAATGGCTCCAGCACTGGTAACTAGTAATTTTTCTAATCCATACTATTTTCTAACCAAAGTGAGCAATTAGCTCTTGCCTCTTACTGGCAGATGCCTCCTGGCAGTCAGAGATCAAGCCAGGACATGGAATTAATACAAAAACGGAGTGTTGCTCCATCAGTCAAAAATAGTAAGGTACCCCTGATGGACTTGCAAGACTAGGTAACACTAGGCATGAAATACTCTTATTCCACTTACTGGAGGTTTTAAGACACCAAAGGAGTGCCCACCTTTGGGCTATTATTCCTTCGATTCCAAGGAGAAGCCAGGCTCAGTCTTTCCTGATGAATCATAGAATCATTAAGGTTGGAAAAGACCTCCAAGATCATCTGGTCCAACCATCCCCCTACCACCAATGTCACCCACTAAACCATGTCCCTGAGCACCATATCCAACCTTTCCTTAAACACTCCCAGGGAGAGTGACTCCGCCACCTCCCTGGGCAACCCATTCCAATGCCTGACCGCTCTTTCTGAGAAGAAATCTCTCCTAATTTCCAACCTGAAAACCTGATGAACTGTTGAATCAACATACAACTAGGAATGCAAGCAGCAGCTTTATTATTTAATGAGGCAGAAATCATAACCTTCACAGACAATGGACCTCATCTCCACAGCCAGTAAGGGTGTTCACAGACTCCTTCTGGAATGGCTCCAGCTATTCATAACTATGTGGCTGTGAAGTGTAGTACTCTGAAGTGCAGACTCATTCCTACACACATACAAGGCAAAACCGCTTATTCTTAAATCACTTAATTATAGAATAATTTAGGCTGGACAAGACCTCCAGCAGTCATCTAGTCCAATCTGCTCAGTACAGGGCTAGCTCCAGGAATTCATGCTAATTTTCCTACAGGCTACAAAGACAAAACAAGAAAGGTGGCTATTTCAATTTAGAAACAGTTAAGAGAGTGCTTAAATAATCCAGTCATGCCATACAAGATGCATGATTCAAGTCTTTGAGTCATCAAAAATATTAGCAAATTGCTTGTATGAAGTATTGCACATGAAATGTAAACTTGTAGCATGACAGCTGCTCCTGACCTCACTGGGTTTGTGTAAACTATCCAGTCTTATATTTGGAACAGCTCATCTAGAGTACACTTGTAATAGCCAGCCCATGTCTGGTGCCCGTATTATCTCAGGCATCACTACAGAGAACTGAATTTTGTCAGGCAGGCTTACCAATATTAACCCATTTATTTCCATGCACAAATAATACATTAAAGGCACAGTGTGTCTAGGGAGCCTTTCATCTACTCAGCCACATTTGTTCCATACACTACACCACCCTTGTACAATCTACACTTGAGCTGTGTTGGAGAGCAGCGTTCTCCCTTCAGCCTAAATCTCTTCAATATTTATTTAGCAATGCAGCTGGAGATACTTGCCTAAAATAATCATGTAAGCCAGTAAGTTTGTCTAAATAACAAGCTTACATTATACATTTCAAAGTAATAGCTTTGATGGAATTTAAATCCCTCTAGAGAAAAGTACTATTTAGCTGTAAACATATGACTGTTCCAAACTATGTATATATATAATATATATAAAATGTAGATTCATGGCTAGAAAATATAATTGTTGTCTGCATGCTTCATACATAACCAAAGACCTTCACCACTAATTTCTGCATCATCTATAACTTCCTGAGTTGGATCTTCCAGAAAGACAGTATTGATTTTAAGTAAAAGAGAGGCAACTCAGCTCTTAGAAGGTACTTTAAGATTTCTTTTCACTATTAAAAATGCATCCAATTTCATTTGTTAATTTATTTTCAGTTTAAATATTTTGCTCTCCAATATATTTTGGTGCATTAAGATGGCTTCTGCCATTAGATTCTGTTCAGGCACCAACATTCACAGAGCTCTTTTCATTCAGCATACATAATACTGATTTGATTTTGTGCAGCACTTTTCATTCAAAGGTCTCAAAAAACCCTCATGAGTATTTATGAGTGGTAAGCCTCATACAGAAATACCTCCCTTTTGGAGAAAGGCAAACTGAGGGAAAAGACACTAGAGACCATATTCTCCACAGAGATAAAAATAATACAGGAATGAGGTGCCTATGCCCTTTTGGAAGGAAGAATCAATCAAGCTCTCCAAAGACACAGAATACCACAGGCAAGACCAAGAACAAAACCTGCATCACCCAATTCTTAAGCCTGTGCTTCTACAGCAAGACCACTATGATTTGAATGAATTATTTCTAGATACTTTTGTATAAGGTTTAGGTATACAACTCCATATATAAAACAGCTCAGAAATGCACTACAAATTTAATACTAGTGTTTCAATTGCATTAATGATACAAACTGTCCTGCACAGGTGTGCAACAGTTTTTATACTACTTAATCAACTGGCCGTTCTTATGGCATTTCATACACAACTACACTTTAAGCATAATGAATCCCAAATACCAATATTCATAGCAAGCCCAAACTCACCTTGGCAGCTGCAGAAATTCTCACCTATGGCCAAGATGATAAAGACCGCAACCAGGCAGTTCAGTGTCTAGCGACACTGTGGCAATGAACACATGAACACTCAGTCACTTCGTTTCACATCTGAAACTGCGAGGTAGCATTTTATTCTGGATTACTGAACACTACTGAGCAGATAAAAGGACTTAATAGGTTTACTCCAAAATGCACTTAATAGTTATTACTGTGTATTCTAAGAGAAGCCTTGCTAGGCATAGACCTCTTACCCTTGTGGCCTTATGTCATGTGAAGCAGGTCAGATCACAGAAACAGAAAGAATAAGTGCTTCCCTCCCAGCAGGTGGGATTGCAGAACCAAAGAAGGAAAGAAAATTCTCAGCACATTTCTACAATCTTTCCTACAACTCTAAGTTTATTTCTCAGGCACACTGGGATCTAAAAGTTACTGAGACTTTACTATTTTTGAAGTGAGAGATATGGGCTTTCATGAATGGTCAGCTTTTTGCAGAATGAACATCTGACCTTTTGAGTTTTAGTGGCATCAGACAGTCTTTCATATCTGTGCTAAGGCACTTCTAAAAGTTGTCAAAAAATTATTTATCCAGGCCTGGAAGAGACGTCTCCATTACATCTCCATTAAGAGCTTGAATATCTCATAAGAAAACTGAACATCTATTTCAGATCTTGATTAACTTAATTAACATATCACACACTTTCATAATATTCTATTATAACCAGAGAAGTTAGATGGAAAAAATTCTCCTACTCCCAAAGTTCATTATAGTCAGGCATATTAGATACATCATTTAGAAAGTTAAAAGACAGACATTTTAAAGTCCAGGTGATAAAAGTATATACAGACATGAAGAAAGCTATGGTACTCAACAAGTTATTTGCCTCAGTCTTCACTGGCAGTCAGACTTCACACATCTCTCAAGTCCCCGAACTTGAGAGGCAGGGGCTAGAGGAGCAAAGTCCCTCCCAATCTAAGTGAAGAGCAGGTTCGAGACCACCTGATGGAACTGAACATGTACAAGTCTACGAGGCCTGATGCATCCCAGGGTCCTGAAGGAACTGGCAGAGGCAATTACCAAACCACTCTCCATCCCACTTGAAAAGTCATGGCAGTCAAAGTCCTTGGTGACTGGAAAAAGGGAATTGGGGGTTCTGCTGGCCAAAAAGCTTGACATGAGCCAGCAGAGTGTGCTTACAGCCCAGTGGACCAACTGCATCTTGGGCTGCATCAATAGATGAGTAGCCAGCATGTCAAGGGAGGTGATTGTCTCCCTCTGCTCAGCCCCTGTGAGGCCTCGCTTGAGATGCTGTGTCCAAGTCTGATGTCCCCAACACAAGAAAGATGTTAGGAATGGGTCCAGAGGAGGGCCACAAAGATAATCAAAGGGCTAGAGCACCTCTCCTATAAAGAAAGGCTGAGAGAACTGGGGATGTTCAGCCTCGATGAGAGAAGGCTCAAGGAACATTAATTGCAGCCTTTCAGTACTTAAAGATGGTTTATAAAAAGTTGGAGAGCAACTTTTCATATGGGACAAGGGGGAATGGTTTTAAACTAGAAGAGGAGAAATTTACATCAGATCTTAGGAGGAAATTCTTTACTCAGAGAGTGATGAGGCACTGGAACAAGTTGCCCAGAGAAGCTGTGAAAGTCCTATCCCTGGAAGTGTTCAAGGACAGTCTGGATGGGGCTTTGGGCAACCTTGTCTGGTGGGAGGTGTCCCTGCCCATGGCAAGGGGTGGGAACTAGATGGTCTTTAATATCCCTTCCAACCCAAAATGTTCTATGATACTATGATTTTATGCTTAGGGACATGAAAACAACAATGAAAATATGGCTTAGATAAACTAGAAAGTCTCTGCAGAAAATAGATTCCCGAAGGCTTTGAGGGTTTCAGGATGGCAGCTTATTAGTGGAAACTGATTGTCATGGCTTTGAACTAAAACCCTTGTAGCTCCTGAGAGCTCTTTTGGCTTGTGTGTGTAATAAAGGCATGATTCACAGAAAACTTCTTTGACATTTTTGGGCCATGTAAGAACCAGCACACTGTATTTACTAAGTCCACGACTAGCTAACATATTGAATAAAATCCTAACCTTGTTGAAATAGATGGGAATTATTCCTTGATTTCACAGTCAGGATCTCACCATACCACCACAGCAACAGTAAGCAAACAAATATAATTCAATCACTCTACAGTGTTCGTGAGATCACAGCAGGAAAAGACATTTTTTGACTTGCATCATCCAATTTTCAATGTGTAATATGTAACCCTTCAACTTTTTTATGACATAAACTGCATTAAAATCAAGGATTCATATTGATGTGGAATGTGAGCAATGATAGCAGACACTCCAATTTCTTATGTCTTTTCTGACCTGTTTAAGTTATACAGCTTTAGAAATTAACTTTGCAGGAGTCATCCAACAAAGTTAAAGGGGCCCAGGATTTAATTCCCTGAGCATTTCCTTCTCTGATGTAGGAAAAGAGCAAAAAGGAAGAAGTGAAGCAAAGGATGAGAGGCTGGATCTCCTGTGATATAAATAAGGAGAGGACAGAGAATCGTAGGGACAGAGAAAACCTAAAGAGTTTAAAGGACTATTTCAGAGAGTAAGTCACCTGTTATCAAATGTTTCATGTAATAGCATGCTCACAAGATTCTTACATGTTGTAACACATGCACGTGACTTGTCTATATGTGTAAAATACTGAGGTGGTTTGGATTCACATCATAAAACAAGGCCACAGCATGAAGACTGGCACTGTTTAATATCTTTATATCAGTGACACGGACAGTGAGATTGAGTGCACCCTCAGCAAGTTTGCCAATGACACCAAGCTGTGTGGGGCAGTCCACATGCTGGAGGGAAGGGATGCCATCCAGAGGGACCTGGACAGGCTTGAGAGGTGGGCCTGCATGAACTTCATGGTGTTCAACAAGGCCGGGTGCAAGATTCTGCATCTGGGCTGGGGTAGTCCCAAGCACAAATACAGGCTGGGCAGAGAATGGATTGAGAGCAGCCCTGAGGTGAAGGACATTGGGGGTGTTGGTTGATTAGAAGCTCAACATGAGCCAAACAGATGTGCTTGCAGCCTACAAAGTGAAATGTATCCTGGACTGCATCAAAAGCAGCATGGCTAGCAGGTCAAGGGAGGTGATTCTCCCCCTCTGCTCTGCTCTCATGAGACCCTACCTGGAGTGCTGCATTCAGCTCTGGGGTCCCCAGCACAAGAAAGACATGGACATATTCAAATGAGTCCAGAGGAGGGCCATGAGGATGATCAAGGGGCTGGCACATGTCTCCTGTGAAGACAGGCTGAGGGAGTTTTGGCTGTTCAGCCTAGATAAGAGAAGGCTCCAGGGAGACCTTATAGCAGCCTTCCAGTGCCTGAAGGAGGCCTACAGGAAAGGCAGGGAGGGACTCTTCGTCGGGAGCATAGCTTTAAACTAAAAGAGGGTAGGTTTAGATTAGATATTTGGAAGAAATCCTTGACTCAGTGGGTATTGAGGCACTGGCACAGATTGCCCTGAGAAGCTGTGGGTGTCCCATCCCTGGAAGTGTTCAAGGCCAAGTTGGATGGGGCTTTGAGTAGCCTGGTCTAGTGGAAGGTGTCACTGCTGATGGCGGGGGGGGGTTGGAACTAGAGGTTAGTCTTTAAGGTCCCTTCCAACCCAAACCATTCTATGATTCTATGAGAGTGCTTTTACTTGTATTCTTTGGAGCACACTACAAAGCAGGCCCTGGAAAATCTCTGTATGACACAAATTCACTACTTGATTTTTATTTTTACTTTTATTTTCTAACAAACAGAGGAGAAACAGTTCCCTACCCCTCCCCCCCCGCCCTCCTCACAAGACAATATACATATAGAAACGCCAGCTTTGCTCTAGAAAAACAGAAATTACAGTCAGATCCACCAGAAAAGCCATAGTAGATTCAGAGACATTCAAATTATGCAATACTGGCTTGACTACAGGCATGCTTTTTTTCATGCTCCCTGTTTCTGAACTATTCAGACAGAATGGAGATTTGCTGCACTATAACTACGTTGGTCGGTCTTAGTTAAAACAAATAAAACCCACACTGAGAAGGAGCAATAAAAAAGTTAGACAATAAAGTACCGTGAAAACTAAAACACAAGCCAAATACAAAATGATTAACACAAGCCATTCATCAGCTCCAATTTTATCATTCTCCCAAAGTCATGACATGAAGTCATATAATCTTTCGGGTTTTGATGAAATCCAGGATAGGTTCTTTGGCTGTTTTTCAGACCTCTGCTGTGGCTCATATTTTCTGTTTTTACACTTTGATCATAATGACTGATAGTTCTTTCGAAAAATCTGTGCAAAGCAAGTCATACTCAGCAATGTTCATCCTTTAACTTTTGCATACAAAGAGCTTATTTAATTGTGGCCACATCCTTACATGTGAGGTATGTGAAAGTGATTTTATATTTTTTTAACAATTTCTGTTGTTTTGACCAAATCTCAATTTTTTATTTTTTTCCCCCTGGAAAAATTTACTGCATCCAAAAAAGTAAGAAATTTATAAAGTAGGATCAGTAGGCATTTTCTGTCTCATTCATCTCATTTGTGTTCACCTCTGAGAACATAGTTTCCTGACACAATGGGATTTTAAGCCCAGGAATCATAGAAACCTGCCCAGCACCTCAGCTTCAAGTTCCAGGTGATTACATGCTCAAAAATCTCAACTTTTGGAAACAAATTGCCTCAAGATCTTGAATCAAAATCTAAAAAAAAAAAAAAGCTCAACTTATTGTTCTTATTAACAATCCCTGCAAATATCCCTTCCTCCTCTATCTTCCACATCACAAAACATATGTGGGCTGCAGTTTGACTGGAAAATAACCCCAGAACACTCTGTCCATAGAGTATCACCAAGTACATCACAGTCTAAAAGGCAGAAGTATGACCAAAAGGAGGACAAGAAGCTGTATACACATGCATATAACCAGAGTAAGAGCAGTCTTTCACAGTGCAGTGTTGCTAGAGGTTTTAAGTTGAGATTTTGCAGAGTTCAGAAGCCACGAACAATTGGAGAATAGTAGGTACAAAAGCAGACCAGACACTATTTCTGGGGCTCTTTTATTGCTTTATGTCAAAATCTTTACTGCCACTGCTGAAGTCCTGAATGTTACCATCTCTGTCTTCTAACTAATAACCATGGCAAATACCAACACCTCATCAATGGATTTAATGAAATACGGGAAAGAAAGAGTTGAATTATGTTAATGCCAAATGTATTTCTAGTCACACAACGTTGGAAGACCCACATTTACTTCCAGTTATTCAGATAAGAGAGAAGTCTCCCTGCTATTTATCTAAGAAATTATTTGCAAAAATTTTGGCTTGCCCCAAGAAAATAATTAACATCCATGGTTGCTGCTATAGTACTGAACTATCTCCCACTCCATCTACATTCTGTCCCCATAACATCATTATATTCAGAGTCCTGCAGCAGTCAAAGAATGAACTGTGTTTGAATACATTTTTTTTTTGTTTTTTTTTTTTTTTTTTAAAGTAAGGCAAAGAAAGTGTAACAAACTGTGTCAGAGTTGTCAGAGTTCTGTGAGCTTTCTGGCTAGTATACAGCTAATGAATGAGGACAACTGAATCAAATCCATGCACAGAAACCAACTTATTGATATAAAACAATGGATGGATTTGCATGATAAGCATTAACCAGACCTCCAAGTATTACATCTAAAAAAAATAAAAAATAAAAAAAAATAAAGCGCCCATAAGTACCAGAAAGGTTTCAAAAGTCACATGTTCTTGGAACATGGGTATTCCCAAACAAAGTCTCACTGTTGAAGGGCAACAAGGGCAACGTCTTCAAATAATTCCAGAGCAAATGACTCATCAGAAAAATCTTCCAAACCAAACTCTCCATAACATCAGCACCCTCACTCTAAGGGTCATCTCTACTTCAGGCTGTTTTAACTGATCTCTCTCTCTCTCAATCTCTCTCTGTCCATCTGATTTCATAGTTTGCTGTATTGGAGCTCCCTTTTATTTTCCTTTTCTTTCCCCATTTTCTCCAAAAGTTGCTTCTTTAACTGGAAAGGAACAATTACTGGTTTAGGAAAGAAAGCTTGGAACTAAACTCCTCTGAAGTCCATCTCTTCAACCAAAAGGTTTAATAAAAGCATGCATAATCTGAGATTGTTGTTGATACTGACTTCTCACAGAATATCAGGCAACGTGTTAGGCCTACTTCCAACGCACTTGACGTTCAGGGATGAAAATAACCTCCTAAACTCAAACCTGAAAACCATGCAGGACAAGCCTTATTCACAACTAAGCTTTGTCTAGTAACAATCAGAACTATGCAAGAGTGAAAGAGGTTTCTCTGGGACTAGGTCTAAAACCTGTAAGAAAGGACTGCAGAAACCATCTCCACATGCTTCCTTTGGACTTTGCCTTCCTGAACACAGGTTAAACACCTGATGTCATGTACACTGATAAAAATGGCCATAACAACAAAGGTTAAGTATTGTCAAAATTCTTTAGAGAAGGCAAGAAAAACAATGAACTTCATATGTCACAAAGTCATGTCACAATGCACAATAATAAAGCATTTTTATGCTATGAAGGCAGCATAAGAATACACCGGTAAAAATATCTATAAAATGATAACAGAAAGTTACACTACTCCACCTGGTTGCAGCCTCTCTTAGGCTAATTCTGACCCTGATAATTGTACTTCTTTTACAAGAATTATATAACCTATGCAACAGCATCTAATCATAATCTCCACATTTCACAAAAAAAAAAAAAAAAAAAAAAAAATCTGAATTTAAAAAAAGTCACAGTATTAAGAATAAGATGAAAAAGAAACATAGTCTTAGCTCTAACCTATTTTCCATTACCATTTCAACTCTACAGCCAAGACAACAATGAAAAAATACAAACTGGAGTGCTGCAAAACACAGCATTGCCTGTTCTTAACCTGTAAATGTTTCTGTGTATAATTTCATTGGTATGTGCGTTTTTTGTAAACTTGGATTGGAAAACAATGACTTGCATCTTTCTAATATCACACAACCTATTGAACTATTTTCCAGCAGCATACATAGGATCTTGCAGATATTCCACCATGGTCACCAGTTAATGAGGGCATGTCGTAGAATAATAAAATTTAGTTAGAAAAAGAATGGAAATAAATTCAGCATAGGAGTCTGCAAAGTAATTTGGAAATAAATTTCCTCTGGCAAAGAGCAAAGCAAACACTTTGTAGTGGCCATAAGAAGGGTTTGGGGAAAGCATTTTGACATTGAATTATCATGAATTGACCCTACAGCTCTAAAAGTTTGTGAATTGTATTAACAACCAAGCCATTTACTTGGTTATTACATCCAAAGAGAGTATGTTAGGCCTCTGGAAGCCATTATTATTAATATTTTGCCAGTCATTTTTTTACCAGGCTATTATTACAATGCTGATAATTGTGACATTAAATCAGATCTCCACTGTCAGCTGGAGATTTATTTTGTGTGCAAATCTGAACTTGCAGTAAACTTCTTGTAATACATTTGGAAGTCTGGTGCCCCACTATGTTCCACCAATTCCACAGATTTTGTATATCTAAGCATAATGCAAATAACCAGACCACTCTGGTTGATATCACAGCTAGAGAACAGGCTTTTGCCTCAGTAGTTTACTATTATAGACATAGTGAACACATATTGGAAAGGAAAATCTGTGCAAGTATGGCAGCTAAGTACTCACTTGAATAAATGCCATTTAATTATTCGACATTTTGAAGGCAGTCCCCTTTGTGCTTATAATGCTCACTAGCCTTCTATAAGACATTGACATTACATAGATCTGCATGGTGGCAACTTTTGGGTTCAAGGTATTAGTCTGATTATAAAAACAACAGCACACCTTACTTGCAGGTACTTCAAAATGCAGTTTCCACTTAGTAGTTTCTATCTTGGTAAACATGCTATACTCCACAGCTCCCTTTCTTTTCATATCTATGTTTGAACATATTTGCTTATAGTGTAGCTTCTCTAAGAACTGTTTAATGTCATTTTTTGCAGACTGGTGTATTTTGATACACAAAGACAAAATAAATCATCTAAAATACAACTTAGGGAAACAAGAATTATTCTCTTCATTTCCAGTTCATTTTACAAAGTCAAAAGATGGTAATGCCTTCATTTTTTTTTTTCAATTTATATTTTGTCATTCATTTATTTTATTATTATTATTTTATATTCCCTTCTTTTTTCCATCCTTCCCATACCACCTGCTTTCTTCTTTATTCACTTCTTCTCTCTTACCTGTTATATAACTTCTCCTTCCTACAGAAATATAGTCAGACGCCAGGTGAAACAAGTCAACTGTTAAATACACTTCTAGCAAGAAGTACACACCTGCTGAATCTCACACACCACATCAGGTTTATTCAATTGACTTTGAACAACCCTACTGTGATATCCATGTCTCCAGGACAACATGGTTCCTTGGTGCATCTCTTATTCTGAGTTCAGCAGGTTGCCTGACACATACACTACATATGTCTAGCACAAGATGCTGCAAAAGTGAGAAGCTACAGCAGACAAGTTGTGTACACCTTGCCTGCTCCAAGGAACAATTCCTTAGTAAAGCACATTTGCTGCAGCAGAATGCTGACCCAACACACGGCACTGATCTCATCTATCTTCTTGAAGTAATACATTAAATGTGCATCTCACTACAGTGTCAACACCTGCCAAATTTCAGATTTGAGCAAGAGAAAAAGATCGATTGTGTCTGTGCATGTATCCATGCAGTTACATGAGGAATGTACTGAAAAATTTCAGTAACAGGATCAAGTCAATGACTAGGCTAGTATATGATTCCTTGACAATCCTGCCAACTCATAAAAAGCAAAAACTACCAATATGAATTCTTCATTATGAGTTTTCCAATACACAGAAAAATTATATAACATCTGAATAACTCTAAGACCTGTTCATTTACCTGTAGCTTCTCACACTGAATCACAACAAATTATAAATAGATGCTTTTCAGTAATGGTGTGTATAAAAATTGAATAACTGGACCTTTTTTAAAATATATATATATGGCAACATATCTTTTTGTGTATGTTTTGCACTTTAGTATGTGATATGCCTTTGTTACTTTGAATTACACAAATGACAGAAAAAATGCCAGTGCTTTAAGATGCAACTTACACATGCAACTAGATTGATGGGCAAGTTATGGTACAAGTAATGTCACTTTTTTATTCAATACATAGCAAAATGTAAGTGATAAAATTAATTAGATACAAATTTGTTCTTCAACAATAGGCAGCTGATTACAGAGAAGTGGAGCCATTTATTCAGATACACTCAGATGGAAAATGTGGGGAAAAAAATCAAATTCTATTACTGTTATCACTATCACACCAAATTCAGTAGAACGAGTGAAGTTTTTTAATTGCCTCCTAATTAATCTGCTTTGATAGTGGTTTAAGTTCACAAAAATCAAAATTACTTCTGAAATTCCCCTCTTTATTGGAAGAAAGTAGTCATTTTAAAGCTCTAAAAAGCTTGTTTTGATTTCATATACACTCCCTGAGTTAGTGCTACAGATCCCAGCACGTCACAGGCATCAGAGTGGATACCTCTTCTACTATAAGTTAAAGAATTAAGTGCCACTAGAGAATTGCTAGGACTCATAGTCTATCAGTGCCCAACAGTATCAACCCTTCACTGAAAATATTCTTCCCATGTTACAGCTAGAGTGAATTATAGAAATATGCAGTTTCAACATCCTCACATTGTAACACTTTTTAGTGATGGCCTTTAAAATAGTAGCACTGGGATGCTTAGTCTTTGTGAAATAGATAAAGAAAAAAAAAAAAAAGTCATCAGAAGAGATTTTTCTCTTCTCCTGTAGTTCTTTGTCTTTAAACTAGTTGCAGTGAGAAGTAACTTACACTATATTTCACATCACTTGTGTTTTTTAAAATCTGTTTGGTTAGGGCATGTATCTTAAGTTAAAAGGATCAAATCTTAGCTTCTCTGATTCAGTAAGAGCTTCATCATTTATTTAAGTGGGATAGACATAAGCAATGTAGAAAAAGATACAGTTTGTTTCTACTTAAGTTAATTGGAGGAAAATGGCCACACATCCAACAAAAAGAACAAATTGACTACAGTTCCAATGGGATAGAAATAATAATGACATGTTGATATAAATGGACTCAAGAAAGGAAGTCTTACAGTCCTGATTACAATTCTTGGAGGATGTGCACAAAAAGGTACTTCATGGCTTTATTTTCCACAATTCCGTTCTGGTACTATCTTTCCTGAAATCTCTGCTCGATGATTATACCTCACTGATGAAGATCTTCAGGTGTCCAGTTTTGGTCAGGTGGCTCTGCGCCTCTCTAGCACAATTCTTCAGGTACAATAACCTTTCCCAACATGAAACAGGGAGACACAGAGACAAAGACTTCGAGGAAATACATCCTTCCTTCTCATGTACTCTGCCCTTTCAATAATTTTCAAAAAGACACCAATGCTCTTTGCAATATTTCTGTCACCAAAAGATCAAAATAAGAATATTGAGTGACAGAAACATTCTGTCATTGCTGCAAATAAAAGGTTACAAATAGCTCTTTGATACAGGCTATCCATCTCATTTATAGCTTGCTGTACAAATATATAAATACATAAATAGAAATTTTTAAAAAAATTTAATTTTTAAGGGAAAGCGTAAAGTTAAAAAACAAAAAAGATTAAGTTTACAATTATTGATCCTGTAATAAAGTTCTGGTAGGATAATGTAATTGCATTTATACTATAAGAGATCAGTATAATCTGAATATTGCAGCACTATGTTCAGCCATCAGTTCCACCTGATCTGCTCCCGACAAGATTCACTTACTTGGGTAGGAGCTACAGATACACTGCAGGTACTGAATTGTGTCACATGGAAATGGTTGGTGGTGGCATAGAGTAACGACCTCTTCCTGTATGGTCAGACTGCAGTCCCAGCAGGGAAGTTTTCAACAATGCTTATTCTCACGAACTCCACAAAATGCAGGCACTCAGGAGCTAGTAAAACTAGTGTGTAGGATAACAGCTGCACAAAACATCTGTTCAGCAATTTCATTCACTGACATTGTCAGCATTTCACCTTTCCATGCAATATAGAGTCCACTTAATAAGAACCAAATTACTGCGAGACTGTGTGGGTGATGTGTTAGTCAATAAGGGAGAAAAGCAGAAACTTTTTCTTACTCTATTCTTATTTTAAAATGGAAGCACCACGTCAAGTATCATCTGCAAATTCCTTTATTTTCTCTTGGACTTGGAAGGTATAGACACCTCCTTTATTTTAAAATGTGTATGAACCTTCTAAGAAGATTTCCAGTTCTTAAGCTATTGATCACAATCTTTGAGGAACAATCTTTGAGGCAGTCATCCAGCTGGCAGCACAGGAAGCAACACAAAGATCCTGCTGGTAAACAGTCACCAAGAACCTCCTTAAATCCTCATAACAATGTCATAGCTGGGATGTCTTCCCACATCCATCAGATCGCAGCTTCAGAAATCTTAACTACAATGTTTTTTCAAGTCCTTCTAAAGGCTTCTTTGTATAACTGTAATATAAACATTATCTAATGGGATATTCTACCCGGCCTTCAGCTGTCTTTGTACAAGTGGTAAGGCTCTCTTTTAGACCATGTTTGCCTGCCTCATGCCAAGCATCTGAAATGCCTCAGAGTGTGGCTAAACTGAGACAAGATGTCCATGTTTTCACAAGTGACTCCTAGTTTAGTCGTCTTTGCACATTGGAAAGTGATTTGCTCTTTTCCCTTTGTTCCAGTACCAGATCAAACACCCATAGACTAAAAGTAATTGATCTGTTTACAAAGCGTTATGGCACCAGGTCAAATGGAGACATCATCACTGTCTAGCAAATCAGGCTTTTATTTCCACTACATATCTACTACTATCATAGACTATCAAGACTGCCAGCATTTTTTTACAAAAAAAAAAAAAAAAAAAAAAAAAAAAAAAGCTCTAAAAGCTCTTCGTGACGGCAACGCTTAGGTTTCATACGTTTTATATCATTTGTCTGGTTGTCTGGTTTCAATAATTCTGCTGGGAGTTTTCACTGATTTTCAGCATTTTGAATTTTTGGCTCCTAAAATATACCAAACAAGCTACGAGAAGCAGCAGTCTCCTCCTGTTGTTCCATACATGTATTCTACTTCTTAACTCATTTTCACTTTTCATTTCCCCTTTTTGTTCACAGAGAGGTATGAGTCGGTCAGAAACATACAACCCACAAGATGTGGCCGATGTGAATACTTGTGTATGGCACAGGTATTTTGTGTCATATGCCCAGCGTTCATGGAAATGGAAGGAGAACACCGAGAAACACAGCTTGGTCCATGAAGGGTCCAGTAACGCAGCTAAGCCAGCAGTTTCACTGAAGTTACTGCACCTATTGCTATATGCAATGAACTCACACCACAGATGGAGGTCGGCACTGCTTACCTGCTGGAGGATCAGCATACATTTCAGTACTTTGTCAGAGCAGGGCTTGCTTAGTCTATACTTTACAGGATTAAATTCGGACAGCCCACCTTTTATAATCTTATCACAGAGCTTCCACAAAAATGAATTCTGGTCCAATTCCAGTGAGGTTGTATTGAGCAAAAATGTTTCTTTACATGGAATAAAATTGTAGTGTGCTGAACTCTCACATCATTATTCTTTTTCCAACTTTCATTTGGGTCATTGTTGCAATCCAACAAAGGAGCAACAAATAAAACATGTTTCTACGCCAACAAAATAAGAATTATATATTATTTTATTTTCCAAATTGCTATTTATCTACCACTTATCTTTCTCCGCGAGGGTGCTTTTTTTTTTCCCGTGCTCAGAACAAAAATCTAATTGTACCTCATGTCTCAAATTGCTAAAAATTGTCTTATAATTATCTTCTAACAAGTATTTTGCTAGAAGTATGTTTACTGATATCACGAGAAGCACATTAAAATGTTCCAAACTCAAAAGACCCTTTGACTTCATTATTAAAATAATTCAAGTTACATTCAACAGAAATCAAATTTTATGTTTAAGGTGCTTTTTTTTCCTACTTTTTACAAAACAGTACAGAAACAACAAAAGGAAAAAATGCACTCTTTCTTTCTATCTGCGCACTTCTCCGGTTTCCATCACATAGATCAGAAGTACCATCTAGTTAAAGAAAAATAACAGGAGAGTTGCCAGCGTACTGATCCAGAAACGGGGTGAGCCAGAACACAAAAAACCTTTGGTGCTGTAATTTCACGGAGCAATAAAGCCCTCCTTCCTAACAGAATCATAAAGTGCAGGTCCGCTACGTGACTACAGGTTATGTTTTGCAGCTCTTCTTACACAAAACGTTGCTTTAGAGGACTACTTTGACCAGTTTTCTTTATCATAACCTGCGTAAAACACGACTGGCAGTGGTTAATGACAATCAGGTACCCCTCCTGCGGTCCATGCCCCGCCGGACAGGGCACGGACGCTGACCCAGGGACACAGCGGGGAGGGCAGGGAGGCACCGGGGGAGGCTGCTCCGTGCTTCTGGTCCCCGGGGGAGCCCGGGGAGGACCCGCTCAAGCAGCGAGCCGGATCTGCGTGCGAGGGAGGAGGGCATCCCCCTCGCTGTCCCCATCTGGCTCCCATCCTCCCAGACAATCCGCACACCACCACCATCTTTCCTCAAACAAAGCCGACCCAGCCCCGAACTTGGGTGGCGATGAAGGCAACGGGGAAACTTCCCGGGGCAGGGGTGGGCGAAACCGGGAGGCAGCTGTGGGGCCGGGGCCGGAGCCGGTCCGGGGAGCGATGGCAGCGCGTAAAGTCCTCGGGAGCCGCGACCAGACAAAAGAGGGTGTAGCAGCTGCACGGAGAGAGGCAGCTCCGACATGCCAACTGGCTCCGTTCGGGAGGCACAAAGTCTATTTCTGGGAGGGGGGGAAAAAAAAAAAAAAAAAAAAAAAAAAAAAAAAAAAACCCCCCCTCCACCCCTCTCCCCACCCTGCCCTCTTGTCCCAACGCTGAGCGGGGCTGCCCTCGGCTCGTCCCCAGCCCGCTCCCCGCGGGGGTCCGCGGCTGTAGGGCGGGAGAGAGGGGGGTGTCAAGCTCCGGGGTGCCCGGCAGCCCCCCTAGTCCGGCGCCCCTCCGCTTACCTGCGGGGAGGAGCGGGGTCTCACGGCGGGGAGCGCGGCGGGGCTGCTCCGTGGAGGCGGCGGCTGGCTCAGGGGGAGACCAGGCTCCCCGAGCTCCCCGAGCCCGGCCCCGGCGCCGCCGCCATCCTCGGCGAGACTCGGGCGGGGGCCGGCAGGCGGCGGGGCCGGGGCGGTCACTGCCGGCCGGGGGAGGACGCCCGGCGCCCGGGGTCTGCGCGCCCCCCCGCCGCCGCCACCGCAGGGCCAGCCGGAGGCGGCCGCCCCCTGCCCGCCCCGCGGCGACGGGCGGGTGCCATAGCAGCGGGGCCGCGGCCACCCCGGGAGGGGGGGGGGGGGGGGCGGGGGGGGGCGGCGGCGCCCGGGCTGCAAAAAAGGGGGAAAAAAATAAAAATAAAAAAAACTTTGCACTCTCCGCCGCGAGGTGCCCGGGCGCCGCCCCCGCAGCAAAGTTTCACTCGGGGAGCTGCCGGCTGCGGGCACGGCTCCCTGGGGACGGCGCCCCCAGCCCCATCGCCCGCTGCTCCCCGCGGGATGCGGCCGGACGACGAGGACGAGGAGGATGAGGAGGAAGAAGCGGGCGGGCACCAGGGAGCCCGCGGCGGGACGGGGCAGAGAAGTTTCCCTTCTCCCCGGGGAAGAGCTCGACACCCCGATGCCCGGTGCCCGGTGCCCGGTGCCGGAGCCGGAGCCGGTGCCGGTGCTGTCCCCGGTGCCTCCCCGCGCCGCTCTGCCGCCGGCCCCGCCGGGCGGGCGCTTTGTAGGGAGCCCGGTCCCGCCCCGGCGGGCTGCGGGGCTCCGAGGCCGGGAAGGAGGAGCCGGCGGGCGGGGAGCGGCGCTCGGCGGAGCTCCGGGGCTATAGGGGCTGTGGGGGCACGGGGGGCTCGGCAGTGGGGCAGGGTAAGAGCCAGGCGGGAGCACGGAGTGATTCACCTAGGTGGGTTTTGCCTCAGAGGCAACGACACTTCTATGATTCAGCTTTTTTTTTTTTTTTTTTTTTTCTTATTCTTTTTTTTTTCGCTTATTTTGCGGTTTTGTGGCTCCCCGCCCACCCCTTGTGTCCAGCCAGGGCTGACACTGTTTAGGTACCTGCTGCTTGCACCTTCCAGTCAAGCCAAGTAAAACCAGATGGGCTTGGGAGAGTGGGAGACTCCTGCCTGCATGGGAGCTCCCCACGTTTGTAAGTCGGGCGTGTCTTCTGGGGAGAAAAAAATGCACTTCTTTGGAGTTGGTAGCTGCTTTTATTTGATTTTCAAAAATTGACTGGACTTCAAAGTTACCATCACCTTTTCTTACCATTATTTTACCTAGCACTTCTCCTGAAAAGACAGAAAGCTGCGGAGCTTGGCATCGGCATATCTAAATTTACTTTAGGCAGCACTCTGCTGGAGATGGGTAGTGACCTAGGAACTTCCATCCACCCTGCAATAGGCCCTCAACTCTTATGTGCATGTACTTTATTTTTTGTGCTGTACAGTGCAGAGCATTTGTCAGTTCTCAGTGTTCACTTTATGACTACACTCCTGCCTGAGGCTGCAGTGGCTTCCACAGTGAATAGCCTCAGTTACCACCTTGCCCTAGCAAGAAGACATTTCATGCCATCAGCTGTGGACTAACAAAGAGAAGAGAAACATAGAAACATGTTTAGAAGTTGGAAACGTTGTGTTTCCAGTTTTCAGCATGTATTGATTCAATGGGGAAAGAATTGCTTTCAAGTGTCAGATTTATACCTGTTCATTGGGGTGCTACCAGATTAGTAATTTGTTTTGTCCATCATGTTGAGTGTATCTGATGCCAGCTAATGAGAAGAGAGTCTACAGACGTATGTGTGCTCAAGGCTCTCTGAGACCCTGCTGTGCATCACTGGGAGTGAAGAAAAGGAAGATGTTTGTGTACACCAAATCGCTTTCATAGTCAGTGTCTCTGCACAGAAAAATTCAGAAATTTTCTCTAGAATTTATGGAAAATGTCACTGTGAAAGAGATGTGGAAACTTTACCCTCCTGTGCTGCCAGTAGCTCATGAAATGTGGATGAAGAGCGTGATGTGAACCAGCACCAGTTTCACCACAGCTTATGTACTCATCCTGGAAAGATGGGGGCTTGTAGCACTGCAAGGAAAGTGATATGCTCACTTCTTGCTAATGATCTCTGTTTGTTTCCCCTCCGACACCAGACAAGGTACGGTATTACCACATCTTTATTCATATTTTCCTGCTGTAAGATACTTCTGATACCTCGTATCCTTTTGGAAGTGCTGGCATTTAAAATAAATCCTCAGATAAGTTATGCCCTCAACTGACCTCCCCCCCCGTAAAAAAGAGTTTGGAGACAGTGTGGTTGTGAGGACAGAATGAAGGGACTGGGGGATTCGTTTCAGTAGTGCTACTAGGTGGGAAGTATCTCTGGGTTAGACAAACTTCCCCTTGCATTTGCGGCACGTGCATAAAACCTGCTTTTATACTGAACCGCAGGAATGTTGTTTTATTACATGACCCACAAGTCATATGTATGAAAATAGGAGAATCGTGATTTTAAAAAGTAGGCAGCATGTTTTGTGCAAGCTTCCTGCCAATGTTAGTACAGCAAGAGCTGCCCATCCTCGTGACATGTCTCCAGACAGGGAGATGTGTCTTGCAGGCAGATGTCATACAGCTTTGCTTCTTACCTGGGTTGTTTTAATTATTTTTAAATTGTATTAATGTATTCTTAAAGAGAGGTGGTGCTTGCTCCTTTTCCTGCTTACAACAGTTTAATACTGATCTGACGACCACTGATTTAAGGGATTTACTCCTGATCTGCAGTGGAAAAGATGGGAGAGAATAAGGTCCTGAGGCTCTTAAAATCTCAGTGATCTGCAAATCTCTGGATACTAAGCCACTGTCAAGACCAATAGTCCAAGCTTTAAAAGTCAACACCAATATTGCTCATGCCCAGTAAAACAAACATTTTAATGCATTAATTATGAAGGTGGTTGCTTCTGAGACTACAGCAAGAATCAGTAATTAGCGTTAATGAGTGAGATCCTCCCTTTCAATTTATTTAAAGGCATGGAAAACTTTTATTTGAAAATTGGGTTGTTAGCAGCATTATTCTAGTTTCCCTTCCAACCTACATCTTTCAGTTCATAGTATGAAAAGTCATTCATTTCCTGTAATAAAAAAGTCAGTGGGTGGATTAAATGGTAAGCATGTGTTCTGTAAATTGAAGGCATTTAAAGAGAAGGCAGGCATTTTCAATTTTTCCCCTTGGACAGGAACTTTTTCAAAGATTCAGACTCACTTCTACTTTGACTTTGGCTAGAACTTGGTTCGAATTTGGGACACTGAACTGTCCCATGCTGTAGGGCTACAAACATGAAAATGTGAGTTTGGAACATGAATGTATTTGAAGCTTGAAGGGATCCCCACTAGTGTGAAGAACTGTAGTCAAATCTGGACTGCTACAGGAAAAACAGCCCTCATCACAAGCTTTTGCCAAAACATAGTGTAAATAATACTGTGAATCAGTTACCTTACATAGCTTGCTTTCCATATTATATTAAGCTAAAATATGAGTCAAAAACTAATTCTTAAGTTATCCCTTAATTCTGAGGGATCTAATCTTCAGTCTAACATTTGTTCACTCTTTTTTTTTTTTTTTTTTTTTTTTTTCCATGTTATCAGTGTGAATTTGGTCTGCATAAGATATCAAGGGTTCCTTGGTGATAATGAATGTTAGTCAATAAATAATAACTATGGGACCACAAAATATGTATAGATCTCTGATTAACAGCTGTTTTCTGCCCCTAAAATACAAAATTATACAAAATACAGTTCCTTAGTCTGTATGTGAGCAAGTATTTAAGTAATCAAGGGCCTTAATAGTGTCTTAATATTAAATTACAGACCTGTTACATGTAATCAGATGACATGAGCTGGTAACTAAAATTCAGTCATAGAAAATTTCAATCATCCCAATATTTTCCAAAAGGAAATAGAATTAACGGTGTAGGTACTTCCATTACATACACACACAAAGTGACCTTGTATCTTTTACAATGTTTTCCCTCAAACTGAGACAGTAAAGTTTTTATTAAAGAAGCATGATGCAACCCAGGCTGTTGTTTTAACTTGTGACTCTGTCACTGCTTCCCGCTACCTATCTCTTCAAACAGAAGCCACCTTTCCTCACCCTCCAAGGTCTAGAAGGTCTTCACCTCCTTTTCCAATCCCTTGCTATACTAGGTCAGGTCCTAGCCCCTGAGGCCAGTATATATTACCAAGCTGCTAAGATGTTTAACAAGCAAATAATTTTTTATTATTATTATTATTATTTTTCTATGATGCCTTACAATCTAGAGCTATGTGGAGCTCATCGTGAGTATCAGTAAAGCTACTTCATTGGTCTCAGAGCAACAGTGTGAAACTAGTTTCTCTATCACCTGTAATCTGTATCAACTATGTCTTCTGCAATCTTAGAATTATCTGTTATAAGCTGTCTTTATCCTGCTGGAAGCTCTTTGTGGCAGATGCCATCTTTTTGTTTGCATCTGTACAACACTGAATACAACGAGATCCTGTTCAGCAGAATTATGGTGCAAATATTTGTTAATAGCAATGTAAAGCAGTGAAAAAAAGGGCCAAGAAAATGTCAGAATTGTATAAAAGAAACCCATATATTTTATCTCAGCAGTCCTCTCACTGTCCAGTTTTAGCCACAGTTCTTTCTCCCTTTCCCTTTCCCTCTCTCTTTCCCTCTCCCTTTCCCTTTCATTTCTGAACCAGTAACCCAGAAGAAAGCAGATTCTCAGGATAGTTTATATCAGGAGATTGTCTTAAAAGAAACCACACAATAAACTATTATGATAACATAAAAATGAAAAGAAAAAAATGAGGGGCAGAGGAAACATCTATACAAAGATGCCCCTGAAAGTGTTTTTTAAAATTATGGTCTCTGTTTTGCTCAAGTAATTGTACTTACTTGTTAAGGATGATTAAGACATGTAAAATGAGTGGCATAAAATGCTTAAGAGACCACTATGGAACAATAAAAGTTGAGCCATTTATTAATGTTTAAAAGTTCAATTATTAATAATTATATAATAATTATGTAAGTCTACCATAAACCATAGTTTATCACATTATTGTTTCAAATCTCATTTATGAATGGTTTATAACTGAGTAGTTACTTATGAATATTAGATTTGCTTAAATGGCAATTAAGATAGAATCTTGATAAAGAAGAGCCTGTTATTCATTATTTTCATACATCTCCCGGGATGTATTTTATCAGAAGCCTAAGTATAGCGGAATTGTTTTCAGAGAAGTATTGATATCTTCACTGAACCACTAATGATGAAAAGAGATCATGTGAAAACATGTTAACCAGATGCTAGAGAAAAACAAACAAACAAACAAAAACTTCAGAAAAAGTTATTTTAAAGGTATTTTTAAGCAAGTTTCCTAACATACTTAAGTTAAAGGAAATAATCTGGAACAAAATGCTGTGCAGAATGAGCTTGACTACCTTACCGTATTGTTAATTGCTTCAGCACATCTGCAGAAAAGCACACAGCAGGATAGCTGGAGCCTCTGTTGATGTACTTTGCCAAAATATCAATTTATTCTTTGTGTTGAAATGAAACATGAGGAACTTCGTTAGTATCTGTTTGTTTATTTAACTGTTTCTTCTGAAAATATTTTTTTTTTTTCACAGCTTGACCAAAGCTGGATAACATCTTCCTCAGGAGAGCAGTTTTGTTACTGTTATTTATACATAATAAGACAGTTTATTATGTACCCATCTGCATGCAAATTCTAATTGACTTTATTGTGAATTTAGTGCACAAGATGGCAGAGGGGAGAAGTGACTAGTACATGTTTTTATTTTATCTGTCTATAAAAGCCTTCACATAAATAAATGGGGTAATGACATGCACTTTCTGGTATTTTTTCCATCCCAAGAAAACAACTGGTGTTAACATTGGTCTCTCACTTACATTCCAGCATAAAGGATGACATTTTATTCTACTTAAATTTCCTCTGCAGTTTCCAATTGTCTCAGCACTCCTCACCAGTGTCTGTCGCATAGCATGGTTGTACACTGTTGAATGAAACATAAGAGGCCCCATGTTTCATTCAGTCATCAGCTGTATTTTAGCTCTACAATTTATTTACCTTGGGATCTGAAAACGTCTCATTGTTCTCACAGTGTTTCTTCCACCAATTGAAGCTTAAATCCGTATCTTCAGGTTTTTGTTTTTTTTTTTTTTTTTAAAAAAAAGTTCTGATTTATGATAAATTTTATAGTTTATTCAGTTGTTAATTTTGCTGGTAAATGGTTTAATTAAACTAAAGTCCTCTTAGTTGTGATGTGATGTCTTTAAAAACAATTGACAACTCCAAGATCAATGACAGGCATGCTGACCAGGCGCATTTCCTATTGTTTCCTAATTTGTGTCTTTCACTATAAGCTAGATTGTGATCCTCTGGAGTCAGGACTGTCATGGACTGGAGGATATGTTAGAGTATGATCTCATGAGTAGACTGTCATGTTCCTTGCCACAGCCGCAGTCTCCCTCCCCTAGGACACACAGTCTCACAACAGAGGAAGGTTTTGAGCATGCTGGCTCAGCCTGGACAGGAAGCACAAACACATGTTTTTAATAAAGAACCACTTTATTTTGTGTTACTTTTAGAAGATCGTATACTAAAGCAAAACAAAGTGAAATACAAAGCAGGAGAGAGAGTTGGAGAGGGCAGCTGGAGAAGTCAGTGAAAGATCATGGGTCTGGAAGAATACACATGGCTGACCTCTGTCCTGAGAGGCTAAGACCAAGTGTCTAGGCTCTAACAAGCAGTCCTTCTACCTGCAATGTCCAGATATATTCAAATGATTCCTGTGGAGCCAGTGTCCTCTTTCTTTCCCCAATAAGCTAGGATTCCAGATGTGGATGGCCTCATCCATCCCAGCTTCAGCGAGGGTTCAGTGAGGATTACAGTGACAAACAGCCCTGGGGCTGACCTGGCTGAAGGCTCACCTAGCTGAGGGAGGACTCCAAATGGTCACACTACAGGCAGCACCTTTGGGATGCAAGAACCAATGACAAGGACAACCTTTTTTTTCCCATGTTTGTGTAAAATGCAGTAGCACAGAAAATCCTGCTCCATAGGTATATTGTCACTGGTAGCAGGCAGAAATTTTACCAGTTTGTAAGAGTGATAGGCATCTATGCCTGATGCATTTGCATGGGCTTTAACAGAGCCATTTATTTCCAATTCAGAGGGTAAACTCCCATATCAGGATTCCTAAGAGCTATGTGAGATAATGAACTTCCATCGTATAAATGTAGGAATTTGTTAGCCCAAGAGTGAGTTCTTTGCACACAGTAAGTAGAGAGGTTCAGTTGCAAATAAGCATTTTTGCATAAAAGGAAATGAATAAAACAATGCTCAGAAATGCAGACACTAAATATAAAAATATGACAAATAGCAATGGTATCAGGAGCAGCAGAATGATCTTTGTCCTCAGTTGTTTTTGTCCTCAGTTGTCCAGAGTAGCCATTTCTTGTGTAACAGGGAACAAGGGTAGTTAGAGGTTTGCTGGCATAGGAAATATCCTAATTTTATGACATGTTCTGAAAGTGCATGTGAGTACAAATTACTGTATAAATGCAGGAACTAATTTATTTATATGCAATGAGCCTCCTGTGACATTCTCAGTGCACATTATAGATAAGAAATGGCTATATAGTGCAGGAAAGAGCTTCACTTAGAGCACAGGGCCCCCAGAGAGTTGCTCAGCACTCTGTACAATGTAACTCCACGCACAACAGAGGCTTGACATTCAGTGACCCTCAGTCTTAATAAGTTTCCAACACTTGTGCAAAATAGTGCCTTTTTTAACTGAACCTGCTTTTGCAACCAATGTTTCTGAGAAGAAATGTTAGAGAAAATATTTAAGATATCCTTTACAGATTTCAACAGGTGTGTGAATTCCACAAATGATAATGCCTTTTGGTAAAAGCGTCCTGGAAGACATTTAAAATACTAGACTCTTTTAAACAGCTATGGCTTTTTGACCTGTGAAGAAATCTGAAATCTTATCTCCATAACATGAAAATAACTTGCCATGAATACAGTCTCAGGGCATATTTGCACAGTAAAGACATTGTGAAACAAGACAGGGCATGAATTTAAACTCCATTTGCTGTTTTACAGAAAGTGTCTACATAAGTAAAATTACTTGGATTTAGGACCTCTATATCATCTGCACTCCTACAAAGGAACAGTGCAAGGTTATTCTGACTCTACTGTGGCATGTCAACATAGCTTCTGCAAACCATGTATTCTGTGCAGTGTCCTTTTTCAGTGGTGCCCATTGCCAGAACACAAGGCAATGGGCACAAACTGGAAAACGAAAGGTTCAGTATGAGCACCAGGCAGCACTTTACTGTGTGGGTGACAGCACTGGCACACGTTGTCTCCTTCCTTTGAGATCTCCAAAAGCCTCCTGGACACTGTCCTGGGCACCCTGCTCTGGGTGTCCTTGCTTGGCAGTAGGGGGACCAAATGACCTCCAGAGGGTCCTTCCAGCCCTTCCAGCCTCAGTCTTTCTATGCTTCTAGCTATGACATTTAGTAAATTTTGTTTTACTCATTGCAAAAGGATTTCTCAGACAGGGGGAGGGTAAAGCTACATTTTGTCCACATTAAAGAACAAAGCTAATGTTTTCCTTAACTCAGCTATTAGCAAGTCAGAGTTTATCTTTTGCAAAAGCTAAAAAAAAAAAAAAAAAAAAAAAAAAAAAGGAATGTATGGAAGGTAAATTAAAGTTAATCTTGATCTGTTTTCCTACAGACCAGCCTACACACATTTTTTATATCAATTTAAGTTAATTGCAAGTACTTAGAATGGACACACCAAGCTCCCTAAGTGAACTTTATCAATATACAACATGTTTATAACAGTAAAACTGCAGCCACCTTACTGATACACCCATTTGGCTTTCCATTGTTTTCTAAATTTTAATATGAATTCCTCTTCTATTTTCTCTGTCTTTACAGTTTTCTAAGTTTTCTTAAAAAACTATACACCACTTTCACTGTGTTAGCAGGGCTTATTGCAGATGTGTGTGTGTATAAGAATGGTTATGAAATACTATACAGCACTTTCCACCCCACTAGTGATTTTGCAGCAGCAGCATCAGGAAAACTCTACATCTCAGTGAATATACTTTACAAATGTTTGAGTACAGCTGCCAATCCCAATGGCTTTCTGTGTGACTATACAGAACCTTATGCACAATCATGTATGTACCTTTATTTATACACACTCCCTTGGAATCAGAAATATTATTTAAACTGGAACATGCTGCCAAGATCACAACCTTATGTTTGAAATAAATATTGAATATTAACATGTGTTTATACTGTTAAATGCTGCATTTATTTCCTACCTTGTTTACTCTTTTCTGAAGAAACAAGGTATTTTCCTGATATGAATATTTGATTGAATTGCTATGTTTTTTTCCTAATTTTTCAGACTTCTAAACATAAGATTAATTCAAATCAAGCTCATATGCTTTATCTATAACTACATATCTCATAAAATCAAATTTTATTTTGAATACTCTTGTCCCGTGGATTGTTTTTCATCAGATTCTGAATCATATAATTTAACACAGGGATTTGTTCTTCATTCACTTAGAATGTGACTGCTTTCTACTGAAAATGAGCATCTTTTGTATTTAATAAGAGTCTGTATTTAACAATATACTGTTAAATAACTATTTATTGTTAATAGTAAAAAAGCAGAATAATACTTTTTCCCAGCTCTTATAATATATTACCAGGTTCTTGTTTGTCTTCAGATTGTTTCTATTTTAAAATTTAGCAATTGTACGTAGAATTATTTTAAAACCTTCAGTTTGTAGGCTAAAGAGAAAAGGAAAGAATGAAATAACTTAATATTGTAATTTATTGATATTGTGCAATGTTAATCAACAGTATATTTCAACTAATAAAAGGATAAATGGGTTAATGAGATGGGAAAGTTCATAGCAGAAAAATAAGTTTATCATTTCCAAACAGATGTTTACTGAAAGAAAAATAGCTGCTTTTACTCAGATAGATGACATTTTGCAGAGCTACAGATTCAAAGCTTGAAAGCAGGTGTGAATGTGTTTAACGCTTCTTAATCCAAATTGTTTATGCTATACCTTTTGGCAAGTCTTTTGCAAGGTGGATGGCGTGCAATTTTTCTGCTTTTGCAACAGCCGATAGAGGAGTTATATTTCCTTGCCCCTCCCTTCTCCTTGGCAAAAGACTGCAGCACAGTTCCTGTCTAGTTTTCAGCATACTCTTGGCTCTGCTGACTTGACACACAGTTTGTTTTCAAGCCTGGCATAAAAGAGAGTGAGATAAATGCCCTGCTAACCCTGTCCTGAGTCCTGTTCTCACTTCCATGGATAAAATACTGACTCCTCTGAATGTTGACTTGTGAGATGCAGAGAGGAAGGTGGTGTCCAAGTCCCAGTTACTGTGAGTCAAAGATGCTAGAGAAACTTCAGTGCAGTAGCAGTTGCAAGACTTTCACGTACTTCAGAGTGTGTCATCAAGACTTGACATTTTGGCAGCTGATCGTCTAGCCCAAACCCAGGCAAAAAGTCTGGATTTTCCTCAAGAGAACCAAATTGAACAATTGAATAAAATTTTACATATCATACACATATTTAGGTGTAAAATTTTATCTTTGTTCTACTAGATTTAAGAAATTATGATTCTAGTTACTAGGCTGTGTTATGCTTAATCTTTATTAAATTTACTAGTGTTACTTCAAGTACAGCATTTCTGTTACTCCCAGCCCTTGATATATATACAAACACTATAAAAATGCAAAATCTGTTCCATTTCATTATAAACAGCAACATTTACAACATATTACACATCATTTCTGAGCCATGGCTCTTCTGCTTGCCAAAAGCATGCATCAATCCTGACTGAACACAACTGTAGTTTCATTGGGGAATGATGCTGAAATCATAAACAGCAAGTGCACAACACAAGCAGTGTGTGAACGGTTGCCAATTCCTGTGGTTAAATACCAGGACCAGATTTTAGTTCAGGACTATGTTTCTCTCTGTCATCCACCACTCCTCTTACCTTCCTCTTGTAAGAAAATTTGTCAAAGACAGGAAGCACCCTGAAGTATACTGCAAAGTATAAGAAGAACAATAAGAAATACAATAAGAAAATAAACAATAAGAAAAAATGCTCATCTGAGCAGGGAAATGATTTGTCCTAAAGTTTGAAATATAAAGTAATGAATCTCACAGTCACTAATGAGGGGAAATTAGGCAGACAAAGAAAATGTGGCCTAAGTGTTACACGACTGGGTTCCAAGTGGGCTAGCAGCAGCAGTGTTGCAAATATGCTTGAAAAGCATTAAGCATAACTGGCTGAGAGAAGCATTGGAGAACAGAGATTATTGGATAATTATGTTGATTTGTACCAGGAGATCATCCATTCTGAATATACAATTGTTGACAGCAAGGCATATATGGAGATGAGAAGGGCCAATCTGTTCATCTGAAGCTTCAAAGTTAAGAAGACTGAATTATTTTCAGTCTATTTATCAGTTTTTTCATATGCATTTTCCCTGCTGAGAAGGTTTTGACCTAGTTTTTCCACCAAAGAGAAGGAAAAAAATAAACTGTCATTTACAGTAAAAACATGAAATTAGAGAGGATCTTGCAACTAGGTAAGATCCATTTCCAGTCTCATACCCAACCAGGAAACTTCAGCTACAAGTTCACAGCATCAGTGCAGCTTTGAAAATGGTCAGTCATGAAGGTAAGCTTCCTTCTCTGCTCCCTTTGTTCTTCCATTTGGCACTATGGTGTTTGCCCTATACCAGGTTCTGGAGAGCACTGGCAGTGATTTTCTTCTGAGGTGCAATCTTGACTACATTTTTCCTTTGTTTATGATCAACTTATAGTACCTCTAGTAACATTTAATGGCTGATTATTTTTTTTTATTTTTTTATTTTTTTTAACCATTCTGAAGCTGCAATTCAAATTTCATCCACTATAGACTTAATTAAAAGCTATATTGGGACATCTGATTAGGAAATTCATTTTCTCTGTTCTGTTGGAGATTTTTACCACACAGTAACACACATATATCATTTACCTCATATCCTTAAATTAACGTGTTCTGAAAGAATGTCATACTTACAATGATTTTCTTTTCTTAATATTAGCTTTCTAAGAGATTATTTCTATGTTTTCATGTTCAACTTGCCCTAAATGTACCTAAAGCATACATGGAGTAAGAGCTAGATCTTACAGAAAATTACTAACTATGCTGCCACCTAGTGAATCTGTACTGTCTCTGATATGCTTTTTGCTCGTGAATAGATTTAGCGCCTTTATTTGAGGGCAGAAAAAGTTTTGTCTTACATACTCCTTCATTAAAATAGGAAATGTATGAAATGCTTTAAAATATTTTTTTAAATTTGGTTTAAGATAGACACATACAAGTATTATAGACTGCTAGTGTGTTGAGTTTGGGCACTGAGTCAATCATTAAATATTTTTTCCTGGATGATCATCATACAGAATCCAAAAAAATCATTATTCTGAGGTCTAAGGTCACTGTAATGTAAGCATCTGTTTACAATCTTGGTATTCTCACTAATGGTTAAAATGTTACCATTTTACCCACTGTTCTGTGTTTGCTCCTACACAACCAAAATCAATGCGCTTGCCATTTACTTTAATTGAACAGGGTTTCTTCTGTCACTGCAAGACTTAATCCATATGTTTGCCAAACTGTTTTTAATAGAAATCATCTGTCCAACAAGGATATCAGCCCCTGTTTGCAAACACATTTTTAAGAAAGAAAGGCTGCTTGTATTTCATCTTAGAAAATCACACATTCAGTAAGCATGATTTTTTTTTTTTTTTTTTGCATGTTTTGCTGAGCAAAATTATTATTACTGAGAAATGGCAGCAGCTAATTTACAGTGAAATCAGTTCTTAGTAATGGCTATTAGCATTCCACAAGGAAACCCATGGTGTAACCCCTTGTCATCTAACATTTAGCGTCTTTCCCAGATAAGTGAATAATTACATAGCACCTGTGCAATCTGAATGTCCTGCTGAAATACTATAAATATGTCCTGAAATTCTTCATCCTATACACTTATTCTACCTCTACCTTATCAAAATAAACCTAATAAAATGTAGAGAATGGGTGGATCATAAGTTGTATAATGCACATTTGTTTCACAATTTTCTTGTTTCCAGCCTGCAGTTAGGGTTGTCTCTTTTTTTTTTTTTTTTTTGCTCCTTGTCTCCATAAAATTGTGTTCTACTTTTGCAATGAGGAGTCAGCTCCAGCAGCTGAAGCTGGAGCTGACGTGTCCTGGAAGAGTCTCACACCAGGCTGCTCCACAATCTGGTAGTCCCACCACCCTCAGACTGCAGAGAGTCTACATCCAGTTGTCTAGATAAGTCATTGCACTCTGTAGATCTGTATCTTTAATTTAATTAAGCATGATCAGAATGAAAAAGGAATAGGCAGAGGAGGCCTAAAACATGTGAGGTTATCTTAGTGGAGAATTGCTCTGCTACCTCACTAAGTCCAAAGAGCATTTGATTTTCCAGATTTAATGTGAAAGGGAGATCTTGAGCACTTGTAGTCTTTAAAATAATTTTGGTTCATTTTTTGTAGAGTTGTTACTAATCATTATATCCTAGAATTCATCCTATTAAAAGTTTTATCTCAAAAAGCTATTTTTCATCTCACCTCTGTTAAAAAAAAATAGCTGCAGTATTAAGAAATGTTGAAGAAAGGCTCTTGTGAACAAAGACTGCTCTTTTCTATTCAAGGAAGCTAAAAACAGGTATAGGAGAATGAGTAATTCTTATGTAGTTTGTCAAATATTTGGGAACCTTCAGTACATAGTGTAAGCTTTTCTAGACCTGCCGCTTTCCAATAGGCAATTATCTGCTTTTATTTCTGGTAAATCAGTAGTAGAATATAGTATGCAATCCTAAGTGTAGGATTGTATGACATCCCATGAACTAAAGAAATGATTTATAGTGATCCCATACAGTATGGCATTCATATCATCCTTCAGGGAGTAGGACCTCATAGAGAAGGATTTGCACTTCAAATATTGGTTAATTAGCAGCAATAGCCAAGAAGAAAGGCAAAGCTACTCCACATTCACTGATAACTCACTATGGGTTACTTGACAATGCATCCACAGTAATGTCATTTATACAGATACCTTTCATGAGATGAAACACTGCATGTGCATAATTTCTAAGGACATTTGGCGATTGGCCACATAATCACTGTTTCCTTGAAATATATACAGTGATACATATAATGATCATGCTCTAACAGAATCAAGCCATAGAAGTCGCATAAAGTTGGTTGTCTTTTTTAATCTTCCAAAAATATTATCAAAATTGTATTTTAAAAATAAGAAAATTGTCAGCTATTCTAGAGAGGCATGATATGCAGGTCCACCTCCAGAATAATTTGGGCAACATCAGGTAGTCCAATAGTGGTAGCAGGTGATTACTGGAGGTACTGAAAGTATGAAGTCCTGGAGGAAGATGAGTTTTGCCTGCATGAAATATTTGGGTTGGCAGCAGTGAAGTTTCAGTGAGGATTTGATGGAGAGTCTAGTATAGAAGAGTGATATGCTTGCCACATGAAGAAGCCAATCATAATTACCCAATCATGTAATTTAAGTGATATTTGCACAGATCCAGATGCTCCTCTAAAGGAATGAAAGGAGAAAACAGTTAATCATGTGAGATTGCTTTCACCATCACACCAACCTCACAGAATCATTTCCGCACTGAAAATGCACAGAGTTGGCTAAAGTGCCTAAAATTGAGGCAGAAATAATGCCAAAGCATATTACTGTTTCTGAACAGTCCTACCAGGATCCCTAAAAGCAATTTTTGCCAGGAGTAGATCCAATGTTACCATTGTGAGATAACGAAAATTGAGGTCTTTTGCCCTTACATACAGATCAGGGAGATATCATTGCAAGTTTTCTCCCTGGTTGCACTTGAGAGATAAAAAGCCATGGCAGAAATAATCTTTGGCATAGCAGCTCAGATGTGGTATTATCTAACTGAAACGTCTAGGTGGGAGGATTTGTGGTTAACAAAACTTACATCTTACATGAGTAAGAGGTGCTCAGTGCCACATCAGATGGAGCCACATAAGGCAGAAGAACTGTTGCAAAGGAAAAATGGGGGAGCATAACATGTTTTCCAAAAGGTTCTCATACTATTCAGAATTCACACAAATTACCTTTCTCCCGTGCCTAATTGTGTACCTTTCTGTCCAATCTCCTTTAACATTACACATACCCAGCAACATGGCCATGTTGCCTCTTTGCTCTTCTCTTCCCTGTCCCATCTTCTGTGCTATCTGCTCACCAAATATTCCTCTTTTTACATTTTTCTAGATGCTGGATGCAAAAGGTCATTTTATCACAAAGGTTGGTCTGTAAGGTGTGAGAGATAAGCATTTAGCAGCTATATTTTTATATCTCTGCAGGCAGTCCTTATGTCAGAAGAGACGTCATTGATCGAGAATCAGAACAGGTGCCTATTTTAAAAGTCCTAAAAGGAGCACAGCAAGGTATGTTCTGACATAATTCACCAGAATGGTCCCACCTGACGTCCTTCAGGAATAAACGGCCAGAGATGCCTGTTCTGAAATGAAAAACAGAGAGGCTCTCCTTTTGATGCCAGATCTACAGCAGAGTACTTTTATGCAAAAAGTTCCATTTTGTACCTCCTGCAGGCATGCACAAGGTTTGCAGTAAGATGAATGGAGTTAGAACGACTTTTGAAAATCTTAGAGTATGCAATGACCTGAACCTGTTATCTTATCAATGCTCTATTACTTTTGCTCACCTATGCTATGCATTCAATAAGCAGAACAGTAGAATTGCTCAGTTTTCTATGAGACACCACCACCCTCCACATTAACAGAAAGCCATCCAGTCGTCCTTAAAGACAATATTATTACAGTATACTACAAGACAATACACGATACTATTTTACAGAACTTTACAATGTACTCTGTAACTTTCTATGTAGCCTTAAAACAGTGCTGACCAAGTTTTAAGGAAAATACTGTAACTACTATAACTCAAAATTTGCAGTGTACTTACTGCAGACAGGAAGAAGAGGTCGCTATTCTGAAGACAAAACAACCATACACCAGCTCCCCATAAGCATGAAAAGTGTAGAACAAGAAATAAACATTTTCTGAATGGTGGCCTGGTTAGATACAGAAAAATTTTAAATGCACAGGCAACACTGATTCTTCCCCTGACAGAAACATGATTTTAGATATCAATGAAAAAGACCCAGTGTCTGTCATAGAAAATTCAAAAAAATATTTGCAACAAAAACAAATCTGACCAGTGAAAAGAAAGAAGGATTCCCATACCAAAAAGAAGGAGTTCCATCCAGAAATCTGGCAGACCAAGGATTCCCATCAATCATCCCTTCTCTTTGCATAATATGGAGGCTCAGGTTTTCAGTTGACCGTTATCAGGCTCCATGCTGATCCCGGAATAACCTCTGTACTGCAATATCTTAGTACTCTTCTCCAAACCACAAGCAGGCAGAAGCATCTGACAAATACTGCCTAGTTCAGCCCCACACAATAACCAAAGAACAACTGATGTTGGAGGGCCACTTTTTTCTTTTGATACTTGGAAGATTATATTGGACTTTCTCTTGTGGTTTGATATTGCAGGACAGACATAACTCAGTTAAGTGAACACTGTAGGTGACAGCTTTGTAAAGGCCTTTGCTATGAAGTTTGTTCAAAAGAACAAATGATAACCTCTTCCCAGAAGACAAGGAGACTGGTGGTGTATTGCTCTGTATAAGCTGTGCTACCTGTCCATTTGATATAACCTCAAATTCAGAATGCTTTCAGCTTCAGAAAGAGCTCTCCTGCAGGAGCTGACGTCTAACGAGCCCTGGCACAGTAGAGGTCACATGGACAAACCAACTACCAAGTCATGTGAGGACACAAGGCTGGAATATTGCCAAAATGGCAAGCACTGCAAATGAATGTTAAGTGCATATGAACTAAATGTGCTGTGAAGTTGATATTCCTTCAGACAAAGGTTGCAGAATCTGTACTTCCTTGCCAGATGTTGAGAAATGGGTGATATGAGTAGTGAGCAGACTCTGAGCTTGGTGCATCGAAGCACACTGCTCCAAGCCTGTTTAAACTGATCTAATTCCAGATTACCATGGCCCTCCCATCCCTACATCAGCTCTCCATCTCATACAACTACATGTTAAACTCATTCAAAAAGGACATTTAAAATAATATTAATAATAATAACTTTCTTGCTACATTTGTTTCTGCTGCATCAGGTGCCTGAAAAGATTCATGACATGCTTACAAGAGGACTAAGACACAGCAGGGACAGTGGGAAGAAAAATATCCACACATTGATCAGTTTAGGCTGATCACAGGTCCCATTACTTGAATACTTTCATACTAATGTAACCTAAAAAGAAAGTTGTGTGTATTTATCAATTTTATTTTTCTCTATAATATACTAATTTAATAATAATAATAATAATAATAATAATAATAATAATAATAATAATAATAATAATAATA
>CM021767.1:61072431-61083816 GCA_011076525.1 Nettapus auritus
TAATAATAATAATAATAATAATAATAATAATAATAATAATAATAATATCTTGCAAGTTGTGCAAGTTGTTTGCAGCTATTGACCAACAATTATACAGTTTACTTAAGAAAGGATTGTGATCACTGGTGTTATTCTTTGTAAATTTGTCAAGTTTAAATGAAAGCAACATCATTTAACACCACCACCACTTTAAAAACTATATAAACTTAACAGTGCCACAGAAGTGGCAGGTTTGAATTATCAAAAAGATTTTTAAGGGTATACTTAGCAGAAAGCTTATAAACACTGGATCTCATGGCTTGGGCTTTGTTTTTAATAAAAAATATTTTCTTCTTGATATGTGTTACAATTCTCTCTGTTCATCCTGCTCTGTACAGCTGTAAAGTTATTGTACCATATGAGATCAAAGGTCTTCAATACTAACATCTGCTCTGCCCAGAAGAATTGAGCTTCACAGGTTAAAGGGAAACCACAAAAATTGCTTAAAAATATCATAGTTGATATGTTAAAAAGTAGAATTTTCCAAGATGTGGCACCAAAGGATATATTTCAATGGTTAATGTTTTGTAATTGTTTTTTAGTTTCGACAAGAGTCTAGTAAGAAACGCAGGCTGTGAAGTTTGTCAATAAACTCAGAAGAATGATAAATTTTCTATGAACCCAGGTGGTAAATTTAGAAACCTGTTTGTAGTAAAATGTGTATAAAAGTGGCATGGTTATGTTTGTTACCTTCAAAATAAAGTGCAAAGGCAAAGAAAATTATAAACTTTTGGTTTAATCACATACCCTTCCAGTATCACCATAGTGGTTAAGTTTGACTTGAGAGAGTATATACTATATGCAAGCTGAAACATCAAGGCTTAACCACCTTCTTATGTGATGATTTTTGCTTTAAAATTAGTAATAAATTCTTTAATATGTATGTGTTGAGAGGACTACTACCAATATTAGCTACACTACCAGCAGGAATAGTAAAGGGAAAAACAAGCAAACAAACAAATAAAGAAATAAACAAAACCACCAGCAAAACAAACAAACAAACAAACAACAACAACAACAACAAAAAAAAACGAGACTATCATCCTGCCAAATTTCAGATCAACTTTTAATGTCTACTTCTTCAGAAGTCCATTTCTAAATGTAATCCCTCCGCTGATTTTAACATAAACTGAGGATTGACATTGTATACATTCATTTTTTTTCCAGGTATAGAACGATTGGTATAGGTTTGTGAAATGTTAATTAAATATGCTATCCTTGGGTTGAAAGTGTGCCACAAATTTTGAGAAACTATTAACACAAAGCCATAATAATCTAGGAGCACTGGGAAATCTGAGCAAGTAACAGCAAATTGTTTTGAGTTAAGTTGACATCTTAGAATGCATATAAATAAATAAATGAATAATAGCAACCCATTGAGATTATAGCAAAAACAGCTAATGCATAATTTTGCATGGAATTAGGAAAATGTCAGTCATAGAAAGGATTACTGGCAAGTATCTTGCATTCAAAGCTTTATCAAGTTGACAGATGGCTTAGTTAACATTTTCTTTTACCAGTCTACTGGACCAGTTCCCATGACCCACCAGTAGTATGTTATGAATAAATGTAACTAAAACTGTTGTTTCAGATATAGCTTTAGCTGTAACTACTGACTGTAGAGCTAATCTCCATTCTTTCAAGCAAACGCTTATACTCCTTTTATTATAGGGGTAAAACTTAAAAGGAAGCTCTCATCTGTGAATATTTAATGCATCTGTATTTTAAAAGGTAGATTTTCTCTTCCTACTTACCCGGCAGGATAACTATCAGGGCAATGAACCCCTTGGATACACTTTATTCTACTGAAAGACTACTTTTGCTCTGATGCAGATTATATTAGAATGGGATGAACTTTTCAAGCAAAAATAAGGTTGAAAGTCTATTTGCACAGAAATGCTGCTATCAATATCCATGATTTCACACCAAGGTGAACTGCTTCACTATCACTACAAGGTGTTACACATTTAACTCCTAGACAAAGTATTGTGGCATAAAATCCTCAGTTGAGATAAATATCCAGGTTTCCTATAGAGTGAATAAACCGTGTTGGGTATCAAATAATGGGATCCCCATAAACTGTTATCCACAAGCTTAAAGCTAGCTTCTCAATGATTGCTCCTGACTAAGATGGGATAGGTGATCAGAACATCGCCTCAAGCAGTATATCTGCCCCAATCTCTTTTATGGTAGAGGCTCCCCTTCTCCATTTCATTCTGTTCCGTTCCCTTCCCTTCCCTTCACTTCTACATGGTGCATGAGGCATGGCCACAGGGATTTCCTAAACAGAGAGATGTAGACATAGTCTTATCTGCCATGGAGACTGAATGGTATTACTTCAGTGTTGCCAAGCTTGAATCCAAATTCTCAGCTGTAATAAAATATTGCACATAAATATAATATTGTATTGAGTAAGAAGGGTTTGTCTACACATAGTACATGAGTTAGCACAACACAGTCTTTTGCTTTCTTCTTTAACACAGGTTTGGCTGAAACCTGGAAACCACAGCAGTCAACAAGAGCTGAATATAAAGTATTTGTGCTAATTGTCAGTGACATTAACATGGAAAATTTCACTGCAGCAATTACACATTTTATTTTAAACAATATTTATAAAGTAAAAGGTGATTTTCTGCCAGGAGAAAATCCAGCAGGTAGGTACAGGTAGCTACTTTATTTTCTTGTGCAGAAATCTGTGGTGCCCAGCATTTCATTATCGCTGTCACTTTCAAAAGACATAAGGATGGCCTTCAACCATATAATATCAGAACCAGAGAAAACAGCTAACAGGAATACACTAACTATAAAAACTGCAATAAAAAACCTGCTTATGTTGAATATGGCTGTTAGCTCCAACAGTGTTCTATGATACTTTTTATTGTGTTGAAATTCTACAAAACTTGATCACTGCTTGGTTGAAGCTAACAATACATTTAAGACATGCTTGGCACAAATGAAAACATTAACATTCTTGGCTATACCACAATTATTTTTAAAAGTTCTGTTATGCATTTTTTGTGTAGTTTTAGAATATTTGAAGCTGTTCTAGTTTCTATTGTCCCCAGCAAGCAGCATTTTGTTTGTGCTATTTCAGCCCATATACCAAGTCAAATTTCACATTTCTACTCACCCAAAACTCTCTTTGAATTCAGTTATTTTACTTTATCCTTCCAAATAGTGTATGATAGCCAATATTTCCAAAAACTCTTATTGTAAATATGATTGTGTAACAATATTACATATACAAGCATGTGCATCTGGATGGGTTTTCAGGGGTCTCTTTTCTGAAATTTGTTGTCTCTACAGAAAAGAATACTGTTTGTTGTGAAACCAGTTCTTAAACTCAGTATTTTAAATTAGCTGAAGAATTAGCAGTGGCTTGCATTCAGAATTCACCACCCTATGAGGGACATACATTACAGAAAAGTGATGAAAAGCTGTTCATCTCTTTAGAGTAGTTTGGTGTAATTCTTTAATGTCAAGAGATCCTGAGAGTCAAAGTCTGGAATGTAGCTAATTATTTCCTCTTGGTAAAACTGGATTTGCACAGCTTTGCAAAACATAATTGAAAATATACCTCATACGTGCTAGCATTTATAAAAATTATAGAATAAATGTGATAGAAATATTGGTGTATAGCAGCATTTGAAACTTCATTTAGCAATCAATCACTGTGCTATCCTTTGATTGCCTTAATTACACTTCTAAATTACATAAGTAGTAAGCTAGCATTAATTATTTTAAGCCCTTTAAGATATAGCTGAGTTTTAGTTATTTCATCAAATTTTAGATTGTAAGGATACGTTCAAATATCTAATCTCAACATATGTATGTCAGTGGCAAGTAAGAACATGCACATCCTTTAGTTGACATAGGAAAAGTCAATGCAAAAAATGAAGCAATCTTAATGTTGCTACATTTTCCATGTACAAAAAAAGAAACAGCAAATAATTGCTATGACCTGGCTGGAGATGGCATGTGCAGCTGTGCTTTCCCTGCCACCTCCCTGCTCAGTGCAAGCCAGAAGGATGATGGCATTGCTGAACTCTCCCAGCATTCACCCAGGACCCCAGAACACAGGCTGGAGGGCAAACCATGGCATAAGTGGGCCACACTGAATGAAGAGCAGCCCATGTCCATTTCCTACAGAGAAGGAAATGTTCCCTTTGTACAGCCACAGAGAACCTGTTCCGTGCTGTGCCCTAGACGCAGCCTTACACTGGCTGGACAGGCACAGGGCTATGATGGGGCATCTGAGCTCCAGCACCCCATGCTGTGGCAGAAGGACTCAAAATTTTGTGGATGTTGTTAAAAGATCCTAAACTTCCAACTACAATTAGACAAGAAGACATGGAAAAAGAAACATCTGTCTGCACTTACAAGGAATACAAGATTTGCAAGTGTAATGTGAAAAATTCCAAATACCGGCAGACTTCAAGAGTTCAGGTTGCCTAGTAATGATGTTTTCTGCCTCCTCCCCTCAACTATTGTTAAGGGCTATCTCATCCACATCAAAATGGTAATGAAACTTTTGTGTACACCTTTAGCATATCAGTAGAGAGTCCAACAGTTTAGGTTAAACTAACAAAGAGGATTTAAGCCCTGATATCTGTTTAAGTAGCCAAGGGACATGAAAACATTGTCTTCCATTGACTCTCCTAGACTGGAAAGCAATGAGCTCCCAAGCTGCCGTAAAATAAAGCTGAAGCATTGAATTCCCACTAATGCTGCAAATATGTAAATGTAGCCCCAACAACTCACTGCAGGCCTGAAGACCGAATGTGTTCTGATGAATGTGAATCTGATGAACACTCTGTTTTCAGAAGACTAAGCCTGAGGCAAACAGCAGCAGCAACGTCACCTTCAGAACAGCAGGGACACCCTGGTACCAGCCATTGCCCAGGACTGCTGGGGCAGCCAGACATCAATGTGAGGAGACCAAATACCCAGAGGATTCCAAAAGAAGCAGGCTCTAACCTTAAGAAAGGCCAGCTTTTCCTTATTCCACCCTTACCAATGTGATTTGTAACAATATCTGCAAATACAGAGATTTGGGTGACTGTACATATGATCAAGATTCACTCGCTTTGCATGTAAAGCTTTGGTCAGTCATTATAAAACAGCTGTGGTGATTTAGGGTATCATGCCCACTGTGCCAATGATTACCTACTACATAACTAAACTGATACATAGGAGTAATGAAACAGCTTGGGTTTAACATCTTTCCTGCCAAGAACCAATAAGAAGCTGGAGGTAGTGCTTCACATCAGGGCAGCTCCTTCCCAAATGACTGTTTGTCTACATCCTTATTTAAATCCAGCAGTAGTTCAATAGATAGTTTAAGCCAACACTGCTACAAAAATGAAGAAATCTTCCCACATGACCCCCTGCTAACTCACTGCCATCTTTGTGTCACCACATCCCTTTCATCAGCACAGGTAATTTATGGGACTACAATGAACCTGACAGGGACCAGACCTGACAGAAAACCTGTCAGATCTTTTTCAGCCTTCCTCTCATTTTTCACATATGTTTTTTCACATCTGCTGATGGGTCTCATAGGACCACTTGTGCTGGCAGAAGTGATGTGGACAGTGAGGGGTCTCATGAGGCAGCAGGGGGGACAGGGGTAGCACCTTTCAGTGGCAGTGGCTTAGTTCTCAACAGCACCCCAATGCTTACATCAGCTGAGCAACTGAGTGTCCAGAATGGAGCCACCTGGTAAAGGGGCTGCAGTGAACTTATTCTTTAATACAATGCGAAAAAGGGAAGAATAAATTTATTTGTTAATCATTACATGTATTAGCATAACGTTTTGGACCAAAAAAAAAAAAAAAAAAAGTGCATCTTTGAAAGCTTTGTGAATATACACATGGTTTCCACATCAAAGTGTCTCTTATAAATGCAGTTTTCAGTATTCACCTGGGCTGTATTAGACAGATAGTTTAATAACATCTTACATTATATCCCTGAATAGCAATATACCTAGTAACAAACATGGTGAAACACAGCAGTAACAAATCCCAGGCAGTTTACTTACTTACCTAAAGTTAATACAGTATTTTTAATGAGATCTTGTGTGTTCTAGCCATTTTGTGTGTGTGTGTGTTCTTTCATTCAAATAGGAAAAAAGTAGTTTTTCTTAGCTACTTCTTTCATAGCTTTTCTTGCATTCAGATCACAAATGCTATGTTTTTATGGTAACCTTAAATATGTATTTGAGCCTGTATATCTACTTTTATACTACTGTATCTATAAAAGCTTATTAATATGTCTTTCTGGCAATTTAATACACTTGTCTCTGTGTGAGTATGTTGTCTGTACTCTTTTGGTATGATCTCAAGGATAATGCAAATGGAAAAATGACTGGGAATATCAATGCAACATTATTGGAAAGAAAAAAGGTTTCAAAATAGAATTGTCCTGGTTTCTGAAAGAGAAGGATGAAATACAGATGAACATGACAACATCTACCTTATGACAAAGACACCCTGTGCTTTTTGCTGGATAGAAAAGTGCCTGGGAATGGGAGAATATTTTTTTTTTTCTGACTCTTTCTTTCTTTTTTTTCTCTTTTCTTTTCTTTTCTTTTCTTTTCTTTTCTTTTCTTTTCTTTTCTTTTCTTTTCTTTTCTTTTCTTTTCTTTTCTTTTCTTTTCTTTTCTTTTCTTTTCTTTTCTTTTCTTTTCTTTTCTTCCTTTCCTTTCCTTTCCTTTCCTTTCCTTTCCTTTCCTTTCCTTTCCTTTCCTTTCCTAATTCCTGGTTTTGTTAAAGCCAGACAATGTGTAAAAAAAAATTGGATAAAACATAAAAAATAAAATGGGAGATCTTGGTATCTAATTCTTCTCTGTGACTGCTGAATCATTTGAATATGGTTGTTTTAGAGATCAGAGTAAACAGCCAGTCAAATTTAGTAAAAGCTTTTTCTCCATATTAACACCATGGTTGAAAAAAAAAAAAAAAACTAAAATTTTTTTTTAATAAATAATAAAGACATGAAGAGAATAAATAAATAAATGTCAATCATTTTTAGAACTGGAAATGTGAAAGATACTCGTCTAGCTTTTTGTCAGGTTGTTGTTGTTTTTGTTTGTTTGTTTGTTTGTTTTTGTATTTGGCCAGTGTTTATAACCAAATACTTGTAATGTGTGCTGCTGTTTGGGATATTCATTTGCTTAAAAATATTAGCATTTTAACAGTAAAATGATGTTATGACATTACCACTCTACTTAAGACACATTCAGAAGAATTTCACACCTCTTTTGGTGTTGTATTGCTTCAGTCTGACTGTCTGCAATGCAAACAAGACCTACACTCAGAAAAGAATTATTTATAAAATGCGTAGGTTTAAGAGACACAGAATGAGTGAAACAAAGCTAAATCACTTAACCCTTACTTTTTCCCACGTATATTGTAAAAGCCTGAGACTGAATCACAAAGCTGATTTCCTTTAGCTGTTTGGAAAAACAGGTTTAACTTCATCAGTTCACCCTACAAGTATAACACAAACGTTTGGGGCTGTTCTGAAGGCACTGCTTCTACCAAGCCCCAGCCTGGAGTGTGGTATTGACTTTCCCGTGAGATTCCCACCTCAGGAACCTCTGATGGAGAAGGCTTGCAAGGTGGGCTCAGGCTTTTCCTGACACGATCTCCCCCACCCATTCGTTAAGGCCTGACAGCATGAAGGTGTAAGGCATATTCCCAAATCCCAGTTCTGCCTAGTCTGAAGCGGGAATTTGAAAATCCATATTCTATGTGCTAACTAAGGGCCTCCGGGCAAACCAAAGTGAATCTCCCAAACTCAGGAGCTCCACCTTACATAAATAATTCAGGGATCTTGAACAGTGTGGGTTGCAGCTGTTAACTGAAGTGTTGGCTAACTAACTGACAGCTAGTCTAACCACACAATTTCAGTATATCCTTAGGGTGGGAAAGTTAAACCAATTGCACTGGAAAAAAAATGATTGTACATGTATAGATCGTTATGTGTGATATTTTGTTTGTTTTGTTTTTGTTTTTGAGGCATCATAAATTATCTGTAGCTGAAAAAAGTGACAACAATCAGGATGAAACAATCCTCTGAAGAAGCCTTGTGAATTCTTTTACTTATATTCTGGTTACACTGCCACAACCAAAGCAGAAATATGAGATTAGATGTTCTAACTTCCCAGCTCCCTCTTTCCACCTTGCAGACAGAGATGATTGATTATCTTCCCATTGGTGGTTTCAGCTAAAATTCTCATATCAGATGCAGCATATTTACATGGTTTCTTCATCTGGATGCGATGAAACAGTAACACACTGGCAGTGGGCAGTAATGACTAGTTTGGTCAGGTAATACTTTTAACTGTAATGGCTACAACCCAAAGAAGTGGGGTGCATATGCCCTAAACATCAATTAAACAAGCAAATGTAATACGTTGCTTAGTATTTTAGAATGCCCTGTACAAAAAGAGTTTGTGCCAACGGGTGTCAAATGAATTAAACTGCTGTTTCTGCTGTGCAAAATAGGCCTATGAGACAGCCTGTTTTATTTTTACCATCTAGCGCAATCATACCCAACTCACCTGGCTTAATATGCCAGCACTATTCCTTGACACAGTCTATAACTGTATGAATCAGTCATTAGGAATTAATAGTATAAAGCAACAGCAACAAAAAAGTGCATCATGAAATGTGTTGAAACCCAGTTATTCATCATTGTCTCCGTGTTCGTATGATAGATAAACTGGAGGAGGAGTGCTGTCAGCAGTTAGTAATCATGCAATCTAGCAATCCTCAATTATACTAAAATAGCAAACCAGAGGTATCAGGAGGCGATGTGCATGGCTCAGTGCTGCAACTCTGCTCTCAGACTCATCGACTCCTAAAAGAACTCAGTAAACCAAGTGCAGAAGGTAGCTTACAGGGGCTCTTAAAACCTTTTTGCCTGCTCCGTGCCACCCTCCTATGTGTGGTGAGGAGACACAGACAGCTGCCTCCCCTGCATCCAATTAAACCAGAGAGTGTAGCAATATGCAGTTTTTCCATGTATGTAATGGTCACCTGTAAGGGACCTCTGGACAGATTGTCACTGACCAGCCTATTCTGTGGTGTGTAGTCACCTGTCTGTACTGCTGTTTGTTCAGTTTCAGAGGTCTCTTGAATGTCTTAACTATGACTTTCACTCCTTCTCTACCTTCTGATTCATTCAACTGATCAAATGCCAGGAGAACTCAAAAACTTTGTTAGGGTTTGTTTTCTTTGCTGCCTGGTAAACATCTCTGGATGTATCTAGTAGCTCTTTTTAAAATTAGTTGGCTATCTCAGAAATGTGGCCATTCCAGATGACATGGGGAGACTCTCCTCAGTGAAACATCAAGTCCTGAATTTGGACATAGTGGAAATACTGTGCGATAAAATCTTGCATTGATGTAAGACTTGTTCAAAAGAGATGTGCAACTGCTTTTGGCTGTGAATCTGGGGGCACAGTGCAAGTAAGGAGTTTTGAGGGATGAATCCTACATATTTTTTTTCTACTTAAAAATGTATGTCAGCTGTATTGGTGCATTGCTTCACTTTTTAAATATAGCTGAAAAATCTCACTCTGACTGGAGGGTGTAACAGAATAAAACAAGTAAAACATGTAAACAAAGTTCAAGTGATACGCTTTATAACATCTCGTCTGTATCAAATGCAAAAGTGCTGTGCAGATTGCGGGGAAACCATGTGTACCTCATCCCCATGCTCATGTCACGGTTCAACTACTCAGACTACATAAGGATATACATCATTTTCTGTATGTGATTGTGACCAAGCAAACACCTGGGGGCAGAACGTGCCTCTATTAATAACCTCCTGGCCTTGGTTTTAGATACCAGCTAGCAAGAGTGGAATGGGTCAGCTGGCACTGGAGGTGTTCCTCCCTGAGTTTGTTACAGGAGAGTGAATTTGTCCCTGAGCTGGACCAGCACAAGTAATTGGGAGAGTGAATGGTCCATTCAACCCAACCCAGAGTATAACAGATGAACAACTAGCAAAAGGATTTTGAGGAGAGCAATCAGCTTGAGCTGGCTTCAGCCCACGTTTTCCTTCCCAGTGACTGGGGACAGAGTCCCACAGCAGTGGGAATCACATTTGTACTCTTATCCTACTCTATGTGGCAATCTTGTTAGGCACTGGAATAGGCTGCCCAGGGAAGTGGTTGAGTCACCATCTCTGGAGGTCTTTAAAAGACGTTTAGATGTAGAGCTTAGGGATATGGTTTAGGGGATGATTTGTTAGTGTTAGGTCAGAGGTTGGACTCGGCGATCTTGTAGGTCTCTTCCAATGTAGACATTCTGTGATTCTGTAATCGTTATATTGTGCTTGCAAAGTGATTTCAGTACACTGCTATATCACTTTTCTAAATCTCAATCCTACGTGACATCAAATATATCCCAATAAATAAATCTGACCTTAAACACGATGCCCTCTTCTCCTGGAATATCATATGGAGCCTGGTCAGAGAGCATTGCCTTTGGACAGCTACTGAACTGCCTAAAGGGATTTCTCTATCCACCCTTTAGGAACAAAAGAGAACAGCTTTGTCAAACATTAGGACATTTGAGGGTCTGCCAGATGAAATACTGATAGCACTGCCAACAGTTTTTCATCAGAATAGTTCTGGTAAACATTACTTTCAGTTAACCTTAACCATTTTGTGGTAAAGTCACTGCCACTGACTGCCAGTTCAATTCGCTCAACTGGTTTATGATTCTAAATCGAGAGAAAATAATGGGTCAGCCTCCTCATTATGAGTATTCTATGTCTACTAATCACAGTTTAGGATGCAGGCCTAATTTTACAGATTGATGCTCCATTAAGATAGAAACCTCCATTGTTGTAATACATCGTTTGCTTATTCACCTTCTAGATGAATCCAGGGATATGTTTCCAAACATTTATTTTCACCCAGCTGCCCAGGGAGTTGGTTAAAGGGACTGACCCACCCCAAATCTACCTATATAAAAATATTTCTATCTGCACATGCTTTCAGCTTAGCCTGTACTGACAATTGAATGAGCATATGGGCACCTATGAAGACAGGCCTGGATTATGACAGCTGTGGTTTAGGCTACTGTGGAATAGAGTTCTCTGCACTGGTCAGTGACAGGAGGTGCAGTCCTTTGCTAAGACACAGACAGTGACATGATCAAAATACTGGAGATCCTGGTGAGAAATTTGTAGTTCTATTCTGAGGAAAAATAAAAGTTACAAATATATATAAATTGTTTAGTTTTCCAAAGCAGTTTTCATGTTGTACTTAAGACATTCAGCCTCTTTTTTTTTTTTTTTTTTTTTTTTTTTTTTTTTTTTTTTTTTTAAA